>CAKKXW010000001.1:16358823-16369219 GCA_920937365.1 Sphaerophoria rueppellii
AGAGTTATCTAAATTGAATAATTTTTAGTTGATTTGAATAAAATTTTTAACGAAATATCTTCAAATTTCTTATATATTTCGTCAATTCAACTATTGTTTCTTCAATTAAAAACCTAACTAAATAGATTATTCACTTTGAATAAATTTCTTCATTTTCGTAAATCAGCTTGTTGATTTGAATAAAATATTAACAAAAAATCTTCAATTTCGTAATATTCTTTAGTTAAAATGTTACGAAAACATTTAGTTGATTTCACCTCTTATATTTGGTTCAGTGTGCACCAGCTCATCTGCGAAATTTGGTCGGAGGAAAGCATGAACGACGAGTGGAACCTCAGCATCGTGTGACCGATCCTCAAGAAAGGAGATCCCCTGAACTGCACCAATTACAAAGGTATAAGTCTGCTCAACATCGCCCACAAGATCTCGCCCTTCGTCAACAACCTGATAGGTCCTTATCAGTGTGACTTGAGACCCGGAAAGTCCACCATCGATCAAATATTCACCCTACGGCAGATCTTGCTCCTACCACCTTTTTATCGGTTTCAAGGCCGCGTATGACAGCGTCTATAGAGACCAATTATATAGTGCAATGTCTAATTTTGGCATCCCAGAAAAACTCGGTCTGTGTAAGATGACAATGGAAAACTTACGCTGTTCCATCATGGTCCGCAAAAAACCTAACGGACGAATTCGGTGACAAAAAAGGTTTTAGACAAGGCAAAGCGTTGTCATGCGATTTCTTCAACATCATACTTGAAAAGATTGTGCCTATTCGGAAAACTTGAAACAATCAAAACTGTTACAAAGAGTATACTTTGAAAATGAATTGCAACGGCAGACCCCTCCTGCTAGTTCAAAATATTTTTTTCGTGAAAATTATGATTTTCATAGAAGACATTCTCAGAAGCTATTGATTGTGATTTCTAGCCCATTCGGGAGCTACACGTGTCCAAAAACCACTGTATACCTTAATGTTGACCGATTAGGTTTGAGTGTAATGATCCTTAAACCTAAGTTTTGTAAATTTCCCATCAAAATTATCCCTACCATCTTTTTGTTTACCATTCTATTTATATTTCAGCACAAAGCTTACAGATCGCTTTGTTAAACCCCCACTCCGTGCCACAGAACCGCACAGCCCGGATGTTAAAATGTATAGAATTGATGTTCTGTCATGTCAGGATATTACTTAAGAGTGCTTCCGTTCGAAAAATTTACATATATCGAGAAGAAAAACGGAATAAATTACTCCTGGGGGATAAGGGCCCTTTTTTCTTCGAAAAAAAAAGGATTATTATAAATGTATGTGTAAGTAAATTTGTTTAACAAAATACTTTATTATGTATTGTGTACGGGTACAGCTATTTTGGTCGATGAGTTTGCATGTTTTTAGGGAAATTCTTATTTGTATTTACTTGTGAATGTAATTGAATATTTATGGTGAATTAAAATGAATGAATGTGTGTATGTATTTGTAAGAGCATATTAGATGAAAGAAATTCAGAATTTTTATTGGGAACTAAATGAAATGGAAAGCTTGAGCGAGATTTTCGTTTCTTTTCTGAAAGTTTGGTTTGACAGTTCACAAATGCTATTGTTTTCTTTCGCTCACAAAAAGACAGAAAGAAAGAAAGGATTTAAGATAATGTTGAAAAATTAAAAAGAAGGTATCTCTTCGAAAATCGGCTTTTGAAAACGATTTCGATACGACGGGCGTGTTTGTGATTACAAATTTTGCTTGGAGGAGCTCATCAATACACTTTCAGTTCGCCGTTCGCTATCAGAATATTTTTGTCTTTTTTCCGTTTCCATTTCTCAAACATTCTTATTTTTCCAATATCAATATGTCATCAAATCTGTCAAGAGCTACTGAAGCCCTTTCACAATTCCCTTGCTGTTGAACTGGTTTATAGATTTTGTCTTTCAAATTGTTTGACAGATGGAAAATGATTTCCTTAACTGTCATTATCCTTAATCAAACCATCAAACAACAGCCAATAACAAAGCAATATAATGAGCATATCTCCTCTTTTTCTTGCGATAACTTTTCTTTCCAGGCAGCACAGCAAATCCAGATGCTAAGCGCCTCTACGACGATCTCCTTAGTAATTATAATAAATTGGTACGACCCGTTGTCAATGTGACAGATGCACTGACAGTTCGCATCAAACTCAAGCTCTCCCAATTGATTGATGTCAATTTGAAAAATCAAATAATGACAACCAACTTGTGGGTGGAACAGTCCTGGTATGATTACAAACTTAAGTGGGAACCAAAAGAATATGGCGGCGTTGAGATGCTACATGTGCCTTCGGATCACATATGGAGACCGGATATTGTTCTGTATAACAAGTAAGTGGACACTGTCGTTATCCTTTTTACGATACAAGATGTTTCTTCTTCACAGTGCCGATGGAAACTTTGAGGTGACATTAGCTACCAAGGCGACACTAAATTACACAGGACGAGTGGAATGGCGTCCACCGGCGATTTACAAGAGTTCGTGTGAAATCGATGTTGAGTACTTCCCATTCGATGAACAGACGTGTGTAATGAAGTTCGGCAGCTGGACGTACGATGGATTTCAGGTTAGTTTCTAGATTTTATCGCATTATTTTAAGCTTAGCTTATGTTATATGTGTAGAGCTAACTACACCTGGGATTTTTGTGTGTTTTGTCGACTTAAGGACAACTATTCAGTTTGATTGCCAACTCTAACAAGGTTTGGTATCTGAATGGACGTTTGTCTTATACATAATCTTGAATTGAATTAATTGAGTGTTCTTGTGTTCAGTTAATGGGATCCTTCTTTTTTCTGTGTGGGAAGTTTTATTTGGTAAGAACGTGAGTGGCGCAGATAGTTTCAAACTGAAATGTGTGTGTATTGAGAAGGACCAACACAGAAACAAATAACAAACAAAAAATGGATAAAGACGAATAAGGAAAACAATTTAATTTCTTCAGCAAGGACTTTATAGCATATTGAAGCACGAAGCACAACGTTATAAGGTCGAGGTGGGTGAAGAAATTTAAGAGAAATAAATTGTTCTTCGTTTCTCTGCCAGGATATTACGATTTCAAGACATCAGTGTTTGTTTTGGATTCAATCTGAACAATTTAAGAACTAAATTAAGGGTTTTTCGGAGCTCTGTTTGATTCTGGCACATCAATTCACATAGTGCTGACATTCCTATTAGGCAGTGCAGCCGTTTTAACTCCGTTTTCTTAGCACACAAACATGATGTCCTCATGCTAATTTACAATAAGCTAGACTTTTATGTTTACTTTTCATGCACCGTCCTCAAACGACAACAAACGAGAACAGAAAGATATTTTATTTCTGTCGAAACAAACACCTCGTCTTTTATCCGCTTCGTGCGTACAAAAACAAACAAAAGTAAAAGAGTAAACATCGTAAATTGTCTTGAAAGCAGCATAAAACCTCCTGTACAAAAGTACCATTGAATTCAGAAAGCAACCTTCCAAGAACAACAAACCAGGTGCACCGGGGAGCAGAAAAACAACACAAACAATATTTTTCGTCGTCAATTTTCAAACAAACGGATTGCGGCGCTGGCGTTGGTCGTAAGATATTTTAGCCATGTTTATACACCGTTGAGAAGCATTAAGTAGATTTACGTCGGCTTCAATATCCATCTCTTTGCTCTGGATTTATTATAAGTTCCCCCTTACTGGTTTTCTGGTGATGGATGTCCTTAAAGGCACATTCCGTGCGAAGGTAGAGGCCATGCGACTTCAGTGGTATTTTGTTTCGTTTCGTTTTTACTTACGCGCACAAAAAAAAGTAAAGAAACACAAAGGCTGATGTCGATTCGATTGCCAAAAGATTTGTTAGTCGATTTTTTTGTTCGTATATTCTTCGAAGTCCCAATGGTTTTTCATGCGAACGAATGTGTAGGAGCAACGAAAATAGATCCTTTCTCAAGTGATGTGTGAATTCAACTTCCGTTAAGGCACAACCCCGGTGAAATAGAGCGAAAGGCTGCTGACTTATACGTTCAGGTTATTAGCCGTGCTCTCGAACTTCTCTTTCTTCTCATGCCTGCTGGGACTGTATATGGAAGTAAAGGATCGCCTTTTAAACAAGGCACACATGCCTTCATAGCTTTGAGACCTCGAAGGTGGGAATGTAGAAAAAAAGAAGAAGACCTAAGCCCACCTTTGTTGAAATGTTAATGGATTTTTTTAGCTGGTTTCAGGGATTTCTTCCAATGCTAGCATTGAATCATTTTCAATGAAGAGATGATAGGCAATCACAATTGGTTGTGCAAGTCTGTGGTGTGTCGATGATAATGTCGATATATTATTGCTTCCTTTCTGATGACTGACTGTTTGCGAAACGATAGCAAAATCAGAAAAACATAATTTGTTTTCTTTCTGAAATGCAATGCAGGCAAATATTGAATTTTAATAAGGCTAATAAATAAAATTTGTTTGCCGTTGACGAAAAGAGAAATTGATGACTTATATGTATGCGAGGAAAAGGAAATTTATATGCGGATTGATTTTGAAAAAAAAAATATGAAAATTTTGTTGTTTGCTTTGGGGGTTTTTGATTGATTTGATTGGATGATTGAATTTCTTTTTTTTTTTTGAGAAAAACGAAACACTGAATATGGATTATACGTGTGAATAGGCAATTACTTGATAGGTACAGGAATTTGCATATTATATTAATATTTTGTACTCTAAATGAAATTATTTCAATATTTTCTTCACGAACATAAATAAATAAAGATAGTACACCTACATGATATAGGTAGGTGGGTTGATGAATAAAAATTTTTGTCGACTTTCGCAAATATTTAATTTAATGATTCCCCCAATTTCCCTTTTTGGTAGAATCGTGGAATGTTAAAGAAAAAACGCAAGAGTATGGAGGAAAAGTAACGTTATTACAATAGAATTGGTAAACAAAAATATTTAAAAAAAAATTGAATAAAAATAGAAAAATTAAGTAAGAATTGTTTACTTACTTACTTAAGGTGGCGCTAGAGTCCGTTGTGGACTTGGACCTCAATCAACAGTCTCCGCCAGCCAGCTCGGTCCCTAGCAAGCTGTCTCCAGTTTTGCACTCCAAGTTGATTGAGGTCCTCTTCCACTTGTGCGCGCCACCAGAGTCGCAATCTTCCTTTCCTTTTTCGTCTCTCGCGAATAGTGTCGAAGGCTTTCAAGGCCGGAGCATTGCTGTCCATCCGCTCTAAATGACCGGGGCATCTGAGTCTCTCGACCTTGACCCTTCTGACTAGGTCCATGTCGTTGTACGACACGTAAAGTTTGCTGTTGGATCTTCTTCGCTATATTCCCCTTCAATGCAAACGGGGCCAAAGATGACCCGAAGAGCTTTTTTCTGGAAACAGCCTGAGGCATATTCATCCAATTTTGTCAAGGCCATGCTTCTGCACCATACAGCAGGACTGGGATGATGAGAATGTTGTACAGCTTTAGCTAAGTTGTTCGAGATAGGACTTTTCCACTAATTTGCTTTCCAAGCCCAAAGAAAAAGCTGTTAGCAACAGTTATTCTTCGTCTGATCTCGGCGCTGGTGTTATTGCCCCAGTTTATAGCGGAGCCTAGGTAGACAAACTCTTCTACTACCTCGAAGTTGTATGCGTCAATTGTGACTTTCTGTCCGAGCCGTCGGTGTTGGGTGTCCTTCCTTTGTTTTTCTCTCACTTACAGCTAAACCCATTTTTGTCACTTCTGTCTCAATTCTCACAAAAGCGCCATTGACATCACGCTGTGTTCTTCCCATTATATCAATATTATCGGCGTACGCGAGAAGTTGAACAGATTTTTGGAAGATAGTACCTCTGTTGTTGACGGTGGAATCTAGCACTATCTTCAAAAGATCTTCCGTCGATTCCGTCGATCGCAATGTGATCAATCTGGTTGACGGTTGATTGATCAGGAGATCTCCATGTACCTTTATGGATATTGAGATGAGGGAACCAGGTGCTTGCTACCACAGCATTTCGCCCCGCAGCAAAATCGATCAGCCTGAATAGGTTATCGGGAGCGGTGTCGTGTAGGCTGTGCTTTCCGACTGTTGCACCAAAGATGTCCTCTTTTCCCAGCTTTGCGTTAAAATCGCCGAGGATAATTTTAATGTCATAGCTAGGACATTGCTCGTACATTTGTCAAGGAGCTTGTAAAATAGAACTCGTCTTTGGTGTCGTCCTTTTTCTCTTCTGTGGGGGCATGCGCACATATTAGGCTAATTTTGCCGAATTTTGCCTTGATTGACGGTCGTGATGCATTCGCTCACGCATTTGAAGTTCAAGACTTCTTGCCTGAGTCTGTTTTCCACGACGAATCCGCATCCAAAGAGTCGCTCTTGTTGCACTCGGTAACAATAACCATAGTAAATGTCGCAGTTTCTCATCCTCCTTTTGCCCGGTCCATCCCATCGCATTTCCTGCTTTGTATAGCAGTTGAGGGTCTCCGCTAACTGTTCGGCAGCACGCGGTCTATTAAAAGACCTAACCTTCCACGCGCATATTCGAAATTCGTTGTCTTTTATACATTTGCTTGGGTCGTCATCAGTGTATCCGTCCATTTCCGAGGCCGATTCTTTTATAGGTGGTCGGGAAGTCACCCCTACGCACAACCCCCAACCCAACCCCAAGTGCAAGAGCCCGAAAAACCTCTCCTTTTACGGTTTCCGCTTCAAATAAGTCGAAGTAGCCCGTAAAGGTGTTCACCAAGTAGTTCGGCCTAACTGGACTGGAAACGCCATCGTTGATTCCAAAGAAGAAATTCATTCACTGCCGTCCCTCGGTGGGAGTGCCTTGGTGGGAACACTCCTTCGTTGTGGGGTAATTGGTAGTAACAGCCTACTCCGCTTCGACCTGTCGACCATGGGAGGCCCTTCTGAGAAATCAAGTTTCGCGATCGCATAGCTCTAAGCTTCATAGTAGTAGTTACCGTAAGTAGTTACCGCCACGTCAAGGCTTACCCCGTGGGAGGAATTAATTTCTTACATTCCTCGTAAAAAACCTGCATAGCTCAGTTTCGTGCTAGGAAATAATTCCACCAAAAAAAATTCTACAATTATTTCCCACTCGCAGTGGGAATTTATTCCACTGTAAAAAGTGGAGTAAATTCCCGCTTTGAGTGGAGTAAATTTCCGTGGCTAGCAGATTCCCCTGAACTTATTACAGTGCATCGATTTTGAATATTAATATTACTTCCGCATTATATTTTTGGCCTTATTTCTTTTTAAAATCGAAATAAAACCAAATTGGTGATATTTCGTTTTGAAAATCGAAGGAAGCCCAAATGGCATTTTTTCATTTGGCATTATTTCACGTCACCCTTCTGGAACGAGCACATATGCTATGTCGCCAAAAATGCCGCAAGAGTGTTTGGGTTTGTTAAGACAGTGCAGGAAATTCTTGTCCCCGTCCGAACTAGCTACTATCTATAAGATTAAAATCCGTCCAAAGCTGGAGTACAACTTCCATCTGCGGACTAGTGCTCCAGTGCTATATATAGTGACTCATTCACTTTGTTAGATAAATGTTGTAACGCTTCATGCCTCTCTCTGTTCCGTCGTTACTTCTAATTTAATTGCTCTAGTGAAATAGCCATTTTCATACCTCCCTTTACACAATTCGCCCATAATACTCACGCTTCTAGGATTGCCCATCAGTTAACTCTTGAGCACAACTTCGGACGTTCTCTTAAGAAGAGATAATAATCGTTCTTTAAGCTTATTAGGCGAATGTTGAAATCTTCCATACTTTGTCTTTCAAATAATTGCGAAGTTCAGGAGTTCAAGACCAATGTATTCCGAAATCTCCTCTCCAACCTCTTCCTTTCGTCCTCTTCACCATGTATGAGGACAGGTATGCTAAATATTTAAAGAATGCATTAAAATAGAAACTAATATCTACAATTCTACATACTACATAGTTTCTATACCTGAAGACAGTGCAATGAAAATTGCTTTCAAGAGCATACCTTCTAGCACTTACTTATGCAGACCATTTTCAAATCTCCCATTTGTATCAAAAGAAAAGAAGAAACAACATTGTGAAAACCAAGAGTAAGTCAAAAAGAAGTGGACGAATTTCTTATAAGCTTTTACACTAAACACCAAAAACAAAAAAACCTCTTCATTGGCATGGATTCACAATTTGCAGGTCTTTCAACTATTATCCTTTCAGTGAGCCAGACTAGACATAATTCTGACATCTCACGCACTTCCATGTTTTGAACAAGACCTTGTTTTTCTTTCATCTTCATAAATCAAAAATAAATAATATCCTTCACATTTCCATCCAATAACCTATCAACTACTTTTTCCATCAATTTATTTTTAAGCTCCAACTCAAAACAATCACGTTTAACTTTTCCTTTCAACCAGCCATTAAAATTAAGCCCAAATAATGACCTCATAATATTCATCAATTATAATGAAACATGGTATTTTTTTTCTCAAAATCATTCACCAGCCATTGCGTAATTAACTGCGAAAAAAAACAACATCCTGTCCAAATGAAGAGGTATTCGTTTTGCGAAAAATCAAAGAACAAGACTCTAAAAAAAATACGTTTACGTGCTCGAAATAGCAATATCGCAATCGTTCAGCTTCGACAGTCTGTATAAGTAATTATCAGACAGGAATATAAATATCGAGTAATTTTTCGCTCTGTGTGTGTATTTGTTTTATTAATCTCCGTTCGTTTATTTAAATATAAAGGATCACTTCATCAATTTGCGCAAGCAAATAATAAAAAAAACGTCCACCATTTGCAAATTCGTGTAAAGGTACCTACTACGTGTTTTTGTATTTTTACAAAACTCTTAGGTGTGTTGGTCCTTTCAACACCCTGCAGGCAGGAGCTAGCGCACGTATATTATTCAGTTCAGGAGAAAAAATCAGCTTCGCTCAAGTCAAATCTCCTCAAGATTTTCGTGTACACAATTTATCGCAAATTGCCAGGAAGACACGTTTCAAATTACAACTAAGACCACCGGCAGAGTACCAAAATACCAATACTACCTTCACCAAGTGAGCTTGACTCAAATGCCCAGAAGCAACCGTATCCTATACCTTCACCATAACAATTGCTATGCCAAGTCAAGTAATAAATAAACGGAAATCGGTGCCGAATCCTTAAAGTTCTTCAGCTTTACTATAGGAAAACACAATGTTGTATCTTTTTTTTTTGTCCTCATCGAATTGGCAGTTTCGTGCCAACTCACAGGAGTTTTAGGTAAAAGTCCTTTTTTATACATTTTGGCAACAATTTCAATCGAGAGCACATACTACCTGCCTGCCTTGATACTTTGAGCTGGAAATAATCAGAACAGCAAAAAACCAGCAGACAAGATGAAAAACTGTTAACTCGTCCATGTGCGCTGTCCATTTTTATTTGCAATGCAGAAAATCGGTGTCCTTTTTATATGCAAATCTCAAATGTTGTCAGCAAAAGACGCAATTTGCTTCGCATACTGACTCGTAACAACCAACAATTCGTGCATTGTATTTGAGGATCCTATCAAGGTGTAACTATTGGCATCCCCGATGGCATCCTTAGATATCCTATCAGTAATTTGTCTGCGCTCTGTAATCCAATACGAGACCACTATTATCCTTTTTCTACTTTTGCTTATTTAAATAAACATTTCTCGATTTTTGCTGGGTCTTTTGTTGCTGTTAAACTCTTGATCCTGTCCTGCCCATTGATGATGCCAAGATTTTTCTTGTTCATTTGACTTTTCACAAATGACGTGAACAATGAACGTTTGGGTCGAAAGTAGTCCTTTCTGCAAAACTACAAAACAAAAAGGCACTGGTATGAGCATGAAGACAAAAAGTTCCAAGAAAAAACGATATCGAGCAAAAAAAAAACATAAAATACTAAGCAAGAAACGAGCCGTAATCAGGGAGACTGTGTTAGATGTTGGAATAACTTTTTTTTTGCCATTGTCCTTTTTTGTGTACTGCAGGCAGGTTTCTCATGCTCACAATTTAGAATTCCCTTGTTCAGGAGTCCAGGAATTTGTGTAAGCTGCTGTTGTCGGTCCTTAAGTTTTTTTTTTCTGTGGAAAGGACCGATTGATATAAGTATTGATTTTTTTTTTGTCGAACGCGCCTAAGGATATGAGCATTATTTGTTATTTTTAATAGAAGGCCATTGGCTTTTGAAAATATCGTTTATTATAAAATTGTTGTTATATCCGATAATGTGACATTTATTTGGTTTTTAAGTCTAATTTTTTGTTTGTCTTATTATGTTTGTGTGCTTGCAGGTGGACCTGAGGCATATCGATGAACTTAATGGTACAAATATAGTTGAAGTTGGTGTTGATTTATCAGAATTTTACACATCAGTCGAATGGGATATACTGGAAGTTCCTG
>CAKKXW010000001.1:16369719-16396514 GCA_920937365.1 Sphaerophoria rueppellii
TTTTTAAATTGCATATTCGATTTGATGTCTTATTTATTTTTACCTTTTACTTCTTTTAGTTAAACATAGTTTTACTTACAACTTAAAAGTTTTATCTTCTGCTTACATAAACTTAAATATTGTTTTGTTTTTCTATCCAATTTACATAGGTACTTACAACAATTGTTCGTTCAAATATACATAAAGTGAGTGTATATAAATTTATTTTCTATTTCATATTGTTTTTTCTTTTAATTTTTAATTTTGTTTTTAGTTTTTATAAATAAAATTCTGTTTTTCTAGGTTATAATTTTTTTTTCTATTCTTTGTTTTTTTTTTTTATTAATTTTTAATAGAATTTCATTTCTAAACTTTAACGAAACCCCAATAAAGTGTTAAATTTAAGTGTGTTTGTCCCCATTATCTAGTTTTTTTTTATTATTTAATAATTTTCTAATCTCTTAAAAGTTAATTAGTTTTTTTCTGTGTCTATATAATATATAAATATCGTTTTTGTTAGTTAAGTTCTTACTGTTTGGAAACATTGTTATTTTTTTAATATCCACAAATTCTAAAAACACAATTTGTTTGTATGATTTATAATCTAGTGATATAGTTTAATGTATTTTTTTTATTTTTATTTTTTAGTTACACCTTACATCGTTTTTAACCTAATTTTTATAATATTGTGAGAACCAATATTTTTAAATTTTATATTTAGTTTTTTGACTGGTCCAATCCAGGGTGATACAAAAGTTAAACAATTTTTTCTTTGAATTTTTATTACTTTTAGGTTTATTCGTCACATGAAACAATTTAATTCGTCTGTTTGTTGTTTTCGTATTAATTTTTAAAATTATGTCAAACAATTACATATTTTTTTAAATTTTCATAATATTCATTGGTCAATTCGATTAACCATTCGTATCACATAAGATTCCGTTGTTTTCCTTTTTTGTTTATTAAATAGAATTTTATTAAAAGGAGCTGGTGAAGTCGTTAATTTTCTTCATACAAAATTACGGAACTTTTATTATAAAAAAGAAAATTACGGATTTTTTTGTTTTTCTATTCTATTTATTAAATATAAAAAAGATTAGAAAACTTAGATTTAATTTGTTTTGTTTTTGGTTAAGGGAAAACCTGGGAAAGAATTTTTAAGAATTTTTAATGTTATTTGTTTTCTTTAAATTGAAATTCACTTATTTTTAATTTTGTTGGTTTTATTGAAGAAAGAAAAAAATATATATTTTTATTTTATTTAGTTTTGTTTTGTTTTTTAAGGTTAGAAGTAATAACCGGTGAGGGTTTTGTTTTGCTTAAATTTAGAAGATTTAGAACTCATTGCTTTATTTTTGTAATTTTTACAAGTTTTTGTTGTCCTTACTTTTTAATTTTAATTTTTTACCTATACATTAGAGGATTGCTCTTAATTTTGTTTTTGTTAATTACAGAATACCAATGGAAGTTGAGGGTGATACTTTTATTTTTATATATACTTTTTGTTTTTGAAAGGGAAGCGAATAATAAAAAGATTGTGCGCTTATATAATTTCTAATCGTTTATCATCATATTGGATACTTTGTCAATTCTGTTGTGGATTTGAAGCTTTGCGAAATTTAATAATAAAAAAAAATAACAAAACTTGATGAACTCAAATAAATAAAACACAACTATTCAAATAAATGATACTAACAGAGAGACAGAGAGCACAGTCGGTGAGCAAACTGTAACGAAGTGTTACATGTTTTCATATGACCCATAAACACAGATAGTACTGGAACTCCAATAAAAACCTCATTAGAATTATATCCCAATAAAGTTCTTGCATTCATCATTAATGTAATTTACTTTCTCTTAAAACACATAATAAAACAAATTTATTTGGATTCAAATCTCCGCTACAAGAAATTATGCTTAAAGAAGAAATCTGAATTTGAAAACAACCAAGCACGTTTACTTGGTCTAACAAGAAATACTAAAGAATTTTGTAAAATTACAAGAGAGATAAATGGATCAAACTTCACAATAGGAATAGGACTGACTGCCGATGATTTGTCGGTTCACTTCAAAAATCTTCTTTATGGTTAATCAGTTCTGTACTACCACTTTGCGGAACCTTTGATAACTAATGAGATCCTAGATCATGAAATAAATCTTTCTGAATTTTTTCTGCTGCTATTCTCAGATCGAAAAATGGAAAAGCACCAGGTGTAAATGGAATTCCATATGAATTTTACAAGAACGCCACCCTGAACTTCATTGCCCATCTAAAGGTTTTGTTTAACAAAGCACTCCAAAATAAGGAAATCCCAAGTTCATTTAAAAAATCAGCCATCTTTCCGATCCACAAAAAAAGACTCATCGACCAAGTAGAAAACTATCGAGGAATCTCGTTCATGAATGCCCTTTCAAAGTTGTTTTGTGGAATTCTCTCCGAAAGATTGGAATCATGGCTTAACGTCAACAATATCCTCACAGAATTTCAAGCCAGTTTTAGAAAAAATTGTTCAACCACTGATCACATTTTTACGCTAACCTCTATCGTCAAAGCTTTCCATGCAAGGAACAAGAATGCTTGTGTTTTCTTTGTCGATTTAAAATCAGCCTTTGACTTGGTAAATCGAAATGCACTCCTTTACAAACTCTCGCAGATAGGCTTTTCGACACAATTCATACACATAATAAAAGAAATGTATCTCAACTCACAATCTGCTGTGTGGGATGGATCAATTTATTCAGAATGGTTCACAACGAATAATGGTGTCAAACAAGACTGTCTTCTTAGTGCCCTACTGTTTTCATTGTTCACCAACGATATAATGGCTTATCTACCCGGTGGAGTTTGAATTGCCGGAATGACAATCAAAGTATTGCTGTATGCCGATGATTTGGTTTTACTATCGGAGTCAGCCGAAGTGCTTCATCTGATGATAAACCATCTTTCGGACTATTGCCGACAATTTGATCTTACTATCAACGCCAACAAATCTAAAGTAATGGTGTTTTCAAGAACTTGTAGAAACCAAAACCGAAACTATTGGAACTTCAACGGCCACCTTTTGGAAACAGTAAGTGATTACAAATATTTGGGAGTGAAACTTAACACCAAGTTGAATTTCAATAAGCACCTAATCGAAAAAACTAACTCGTGTCAAAGTATATTGAATCTCTCATGGAAAAATGTGTTTTCAAATCAACGGATACCTCTTTCTGCAAAATACAAAATTTTTGAAGCTGTTGTGAAGACAACACTTTCCTATTCTGCTCAAGTAAAGGGTGCGGATGAATACGAAGCGATTGAAAAATTCCACAGAAATTTTTTGAAGAAACTCTTCAATCTGCCCTTGACATCTCCCAGCTATGCATTATGCATAGAAACAGGACCCCCCAAGCTTTACACCAGTACACTGAAGTCTCAGGCAGGTTACATCGTAAAAGTTTTACAACACTCAGATGATCGGCTAACCAAAAAGATGCTTTTTTACGAAATAAGAAATGAGGATTGGTGGATGGAAAAGTGGAAAAACATGGCAATAAGGTTTGATGAGGTAATTTCACTTGAAGCAAATAACTGGGTTGAGCTTAAAGAAAAGCTTTACCGCTTAATCGGCAAACACGAAAACTTAGGCCCATTTGCTGATTCAGAACAAACATTTATGTTCAACCTAAAGTTTTTATTTTTATATGGGACGTTCCGGAATTCGATAAGTTCTACATAAAATCTCCATACTAAAGATGAACTTTATGTACAACATAAATTTATGTTCCGAATCAGCAAATGGGCCTTAGTGCCTGATGATTTTAATACTAATGCTCGCAATTCACATAGTAGAATTCTGTACTCACAACTCAGTATGAGGTCCTTCAACGATTCGTTGTCTTACATGGAAATCTCTCTAATTTTCAAAGCAAGATGCGAAGTCTTAGGACTTAACGGAACACGGAAGCTTCAACCAGTTTTGTACTCTGTGTAATTTAAAATCCAAAGTAGACTCATTTCACTTCATAAGCATATGCCATTTTAGCATCTCAACTATTATCCTGAGTGCCACCAGGGGCCTTACAAAAACTTGCTGATCTACCAGAGCTATTGATTGCCGTGTAGTTCAAAAGGGCCTTAAAAATACTTGCTGATCTACCAGAGCTATTGCCTTCCATTAAGAGCAACCAGGGGCCTTAAAAATACCTGCTGATCTACCAGAGCTATTGCTTGTCATGTAGTTCTACTAGGGGCCTTAGAAATTCCTGCTGATCTATCAGAGCTGTTACCTGCCGTGAAGTGCCACCAGGGGCTTTTAATGTACCTGCTGATCCACCAGACATTTTGCCTGACGTGTAATGCCACCAGGGGCCCTAAAAATACCTGCTGATCTACAAGAGCTATTGCCTGCCGTGAACTGCCGAAAATAAACCGGTCGAGTAAAGCATTCAGCATCAATCAACGATGGAGACTTTAAGTGACTGGATATTCGACAAGCGGAAGCCAGATTTTAAATCTGAGCACCGGAAATACTACCACCGCATATCCGTTTACCACAACTAGAATTTGTCATTAGGATCAGAAAGACCTATCATTGAAGGGGCAAGATGGAGAGAGTTGTGGAGAGACAGATGTTTGGAAATAACTAAGGAAGAAAGTTCAATGTTTAGTTAATTTCATCAATTAATGAAATTTCGTGAACAAAAAATTGTTGTCAGGATTACCATCCCTTGTATTACTGAGGGCCCACTTAAAAAAAAAGAACAATGTTTTGAATAATTCTTGGGTTAGTCCATTGTCGTTCCCTTTAGTCTCCAAATCCTAATGACTCTGCGAGAAAAAAAGCTGACAAACATAAATCATAACCAAAATAGATGTCAAAATCATACCAAATTGTCAACATCATTTAACATTCAGTCGTTTACTTTTCAGCGAAATCCGCCTACAAGAGTCCTTTCCTTTTGATATCCCCCCTTTAAATTCAAATGCGCTAACTCTCCCTCTCTACTTCTCTTTCTGACGGGCCAAATTCAGTATTATTTCCTACCAGATTCTCTAATATCCTGTGGTTAGCCGAAAAACCGTCCCACACTGTTATACAAATTAATCCATGCAAAGCTTTTATTTTCAATTAGAGAATATGAAACTCTAAAAACCAACATAGTTGAATGATTTCGTTTCATTTTTGGGGTTAACCTCCACAAAAAAAGAAAAGGAAAAAAAACAACACAGAAATGAGGGACTAGTTGGTGGACAACACTGGACATCTACTAATGCTGACTAATGGTCGCATCGGATGTTGGGTCTTCATGTACGTACATGTGTCCTTCACGAACAGACGACCTTTGCTTGTCAAATTCAAAATGTCCTGCCGCAAATTTTAGATGGGCGTTTTGAGGCAACAACCGCCCTCAAAAGAGACTTTATACTGTGGTTTGTCATTTTGAAAAAAAAAAAAAAAACAACCCGACCATAATCCAAAATCCGACTATCAGGAATTATATTATAGTGTGTATTCCAAGCTCGTCCACATCATAATCTGACCAAATCCATCGCACATAAGTCCCGAAGTCACCATCAGACATTTAGATAGCACAAATGAGATGGAAAAGCCAGTGTCAGTGTGTGCTGGGAAATCGGTGGAAACAAAATAAAATTGCTAGTTCAATGAAAATGTTGGGAAAGCAGAACAGTAGATTTAGTCGACATGATTGTGAAGGCCTCAACCTCAGCGCGACAATTCACAATTCACAATGTCATCTGATTGGGAGATTTGGATGGAATTCGCGGAATAAGTCTGCTACCAGAGTTCAAGCTGATAATTAAACACGCCAGACACAATGGCTTCTATATTTTTGGAATTGTGGTGCAGGGCCGTGAAATGTATGCAATTTTGATTATTATTTGGTGACATTGTTATGAGCCAAGGATTATATCAGAACAATGTTTTTATTTATAATTATTGATGAAAAAGTGCATGAATTCACAATTTAAGCGAAGTATGACGAAGTGATTAAGGCATCACACTACCGTGACGAAAAATGCTTTATTGCTCTAATGAACGGTGGAACTAAGAACCATGAAGCTGTTTTACTGCCGGCCGTGAAGTTAAACATCAAAAATTACCTTCAAGTCTATTCCAATGCTAAAATCCTTGATCGCGAATTCTTCCCTGAATGCTTCATTAAAATGTCATAATTATCTAAACGACGTTTTTGTTCTTATGCTTCCACTCTCGCCCCATATATTATGTTCAAGGAAAAAAGGAAAAATAAATTATCCCCAACTGATTCAAGATTGTTCCTCATTTAAAATTTTCCCTCAATTTATAATAATACAAGTAGTATCAAGGTAGAATAGATTATACAAAAAGAAGGAAATTTTCGCATCGCACGGCAAAAAGCAATAGACAGGACATTATAATGTCCGGATCCATTAAGTCTCTTAACGATAAATGTAGAGACACGATGACAGTCATTATCATCACCTCGAGTCTCATCGCATTAGCATATCCTTTCTTCCTTCTTCGCCTGGCATATCGTCGCGTCCGCCATCCAACCACCTCCACCACGATTTTCACCCGAAAAATATATAAATACGCTCGCAAGCATTTAAGCAAGCTCAAGCATCACGTTGAAGAGAACTCAATATGCCATGATAGAGGCAGATATTGGCAGCCTTGTCTATGAGTTTGTGTATTCATAATAAAGTCATTGTGTTGTCATGTCCCCCGCACCAAAATCGATACAACCCTCGCTAGTTCGAATATCCTTTGCATTATGAAGATTGACCTAAATACTGATGATGTGTTTCCGCATTTTGGATCTTTGCTTGATGGAGGTTGACTTCATTTAATAAGAAAAAAAAAAAATATGAAAAATCTAAAATTAATGAAAAAGGGTGCAAAATTAAGAGATTGCTTTTGACCGCAATTAGAGATGAATACGAACAAGAAGGACACTGATTTTGGAAATCAAAAAATTCTAATCATTCTTGAGAATAACCAGAATCGCTGAAAAGCTTATGTAAAGCCAGATTTGCTTGTCTCACTGACATGACAGTTGTCCCCATGGGTCTTATGCAAGTTTAAATTCCTCCTTTTTAGCTCAGATGTTTAGCTCTGAATTCGTGATTGAATTTCAGTTTGCTTTTGTTTTATGTGTCGTGCTCTATGCACAGTTGATCCCTTATTTTTTCGATTTTAGAGGATTCTTCAAAATTGAATGATATCCTTTAAATTGATATCACAAAAAGCAAACAATCCTGAATCCTGAGAATCCCAGACAAAAGGACAGCATTTTGTATAGTTAAGAGAAAAGCAGCATGAAATAAGAAAACAAAGTTAATGTAACATCACTTTCGGTATAATGGACTGTCATGTCGCAATGTAACAAATGAACTTTGTTAGTCTTGTTTTCAACCCGAGGATGACACTGCATTGAGCAGGACAACCCACTATACAATGGATACGTTTCTTGGATCCACTTTTCTAGAATAGAGAGACTATTGTCTCTTTAACATTTTAAGTAAGCCATTAGGAATGTATTTTTGACCAGATAAAGAGAGGAGGCACACTACTGGTCGTTTATATAGGTCCAGGATTTGGATTGACAAAATATATATGCTTGCCATGTGAAGGACAACCGGATGTATATAAATCGATTAACTTAAAAGTCGACAAAATCTATATTCTTGCACAAAAAAAACTCCATTTCCGGTTGGAGAAGGTCAAGTGAAACTGTTGGGTGTTGTGCAGTGTAGTTGATTTCTTTTTTTCGGAGAAAAAACTCTTTTGTGTAAAAGTCAAACACAGTCTCACAGTTTTCATTGAAAGGACAAAAATCATTTATAATGACAAAAAAAATAAAATAAATAAAAGAGTGTGAAAATGAATGTAGAGATGGTCAGATGACAATGGATGAGAGCAATAGCACAACTGAAAAATCTTCTTTCTTTTGAATTTCTTGAGCGTTGTGGAGGTTTTTTTGTTTGCTTTTTGAACAAAACAAAGAATAGGTCAAATTATTTTGCTGGATAAAAAAGGTTTAAGTTGGTTTAAGGGTTAAAATGTTCAAGATGGTTTTATTCATTTCGTTTTTTGGTCTAGCTTAATGATGGTAAATGAGTTGAATATTCTGTCCTAGTAAGTGTAATTTCTTAACCCCAATTGCCTTGAATTTAAAGTTGTTTTTATTTAATTGGTAAGAGAACTTTTAGAATTAACTCAACTCCATTTTGAAAATGCCCAAATACAAAGTAAGAAGGACAACTTTGACTCTCATTCGGAAATCAATTGACTCTACTAATACCCTGAAGCTGTTTTCAATGTTAATCACCTATAGTTCCTGGTAATTCTGGACAGTTGTATATAAATTAGTTGAACTCAATGTCAATCAATATTTGATGACTTCCGGCGAATTCAAAATTAGTATTTAACTTTATGTTGCTTAATTAATATAATTGATTTTGAAGAACAAGCAAACATTGACTACAAATTATTAACAAGGTTGAAACAATATATCCCCCAAGAGTATAAAACGAGTAAGGATATGTGTTGCCATACCAAATTAAATTTCGTAACGTAAAACCGTATGTGATCTATAAAACAAAACTTCTAAATTCTGTTTAGCCCATAACATAGTCTAGTGCACTTCATACTCCATGGAGCTCATAGTGTTGGCTTTAATTACGAAAAACTTCTCTCATAACTAGCGACAATAATTGCCAAAGTCATATATAAGGGAATCAAGATGACTGACTATATTTGGAGTAGAAGTTCCCAGATTCAGATTTTGAATGAATTGGACTAGTTCCTTTGTTCCTTTTATCATCCTCTGATACAGAATTGGCGACAAACTGCTTGAGGCGCTTTCACTCAATCAGAAACTTGTCCTTGTCGATGTCTTCTTATACATGAGAGCAATTACACTTGTACTTGCTGTCCAAAAGTTTCGGTGGCGTCAAAAATCCGAATTTTTTCGCTATTTCTTGAACTAGCTGGAATCGATTCGTCATTTCTTAAATGATCTTGTAAAATGATGCGAACAATTCTCGACGGAGTTCCTACTCGTAATCGTTAGGCAAGGCTACATCTGATGCGGATTCTCAGCTATGTATTTATTTTTCCCTGAAAATTCTTCTAGTTTTGAGTTTTTTGCAGGGTCAACGGCTCTACGCAAAGTCGATTAGACGAAAATCTCTGCTTTTCACAAGAAGAGCTTTTAAATTGCATGAGTTTCTGAGCACACTTACCCACACTCAGTCCTCGTTGCTGCAGGTAAAAATCTGTTCGTCATCTACTGTGGGGAAATTGAATGATTGCTTGGCTGTCAGAAAAAGACTGGCCCCGATCTTTTATAGGAAGTTTGAGATGAATCCATCAATTCTGTCAGTTCTTCCATAACTTCGTTAACCGTGTTTATTTCTATTAGCGTCTTGACAGTTTCATGTGTATATCGTTCCAGCACTTTTTTATTGACTCGTTTTACTGCTTGAATTGTGATGGCAACAACAACGTTCCACCAGATAGTTGCTGCAGAAGCACCGTGTACCCCAAGCAAGTAGAGTAAATAGTTTGTGCATCCAACGAATCTAGCTTTGGCTTGAACTAAATTGTGGATCCCTGAAATTGTGGAAACTTTATCGTAAGTCTGTTCTCTCAAATTCTGTGTGTTCATTCCGCTTGATGTTATTTTGCGATGATATCGTTCCTGAAATCTTCTGCTTTTTTTTTATTTGGTTTGAAGAATTTCATGAAAGATTTTACCACGGCGACTTTCTCTCCTTCAACATGTACGTAACTCAGAATCAGAGATGTCTAATATACTGTCTAAGACTACACAATAACATTAAGCTTCTTGAATGCAACGGATGATTGTGGATCGAACTTGTAGTAAGTTTATAAATTCATTTTGGATTTCTGGAGATAGTAACAATACTAGGACTCTTACTATCAGCTTGTTTGTCAGGTGTTCCATTAGCTAGGAATTGCACTAACTACAGAAAGTTCCCGCGATTGGCACTATCATATTCTCAATTATTTTAGTTTCGCCAGTCGCGTGAAAATAACGGAATGCACTCTTACGGCCGTACTTTTTACTCCTTACTCACCGTCACGAATTCAGGGAAATGAGTCGAAAGCATCAAGGACGAATCACAGGCAGGACGGCAAATTTCAAATTTAGGTTGGAGATAGTTTGAAATTTACTTCATTGTTGTTTGTTGACTTGTCAAACGTCCTCATGAAACATATGATTTTTATTCCACCCGCTTCACCATCGGCTACATGCCACCATCGGCCTTTTCCCGCGTCGCCGCCGGCCGCCAACAGTCCAGCGTGCGTCGAATCAAGACCCCAAGATCGGTCCAATTTTTAAGCGCATTATCGATCGAGTGCAGCTGTATTTCACCAATGGCTTCACGAATATTGTCCTTTAAAGTGTCAATTATTTTTGGCTTATCGGTGTAACATTTATCTTTTTCGGCACTCCACAAACGGTGTCAAATCGCATCTCCGAGGTGGCCAAACGGCATCAGCTCTGCGGCTGATAATGCGATCTTCAAAAACAGGGCGCAAAACATCGAGTGTTGCTTCGGCTGTATGGTACGTAGCACCGTCATGTTGAAACCAAATGTTGCTAATATCCTCCTCTTTAATTTCTGTGAACAAAAATTTGTTCAATATATGGCCCGATAACGATCGCCATTGACTGAAACGGCCACTCTTTGCTCATATTCGAAGAAAAATGGCCCAATTATGCCTCTATATCGAAATCCGCACCTAACTGACTCATTTTATGTGTATCGGCTTTTCGATGTATGCGTGCGGGTCCCCAAATGCGACGAAAATTTTGCTCGTTTACATACCCGCCAAGATAAAAATGAGCTTCATCTGAAGAGATGATTTTTTTTTGGCAAAATCCGCATCTTCTCTAAGTCGATCGCCCACTTAGCGAAGCGAAAACGAAATGGATGGTCAGTTGGCTTCAACTCCTGAACCCAGTGGACTTTGTAGGGCGTCATACCAAGGTCGTCTCAATGATGTCCGCGAATTGTTCAATTGTTGAGAACGACGGTGAATTGATGTTGATGGCGCTTCACGCACACTTTCTGCTACAGCAGCAATATTCTCGGGTTTACAAAATGTTTTTGGCTTTTCACGCTTTGGTGTATCGATGAGGATGCCAGTTGCTTCCACTTTTTTCACAGGATAACGATCAAACGGAGCTGACGGTGCTTCTCTTCTTCCAAAATCCGTACGTAATTTTCGCACACATTCTGCAATATTACCATGATTTTAAAAGAAATGTCGCAATGTTTCCCAGCGTTGTTCAAGCGTATACACAACCATATTCGTTCAGCAGAAGGATGAAACTAGTTATCTGTCAAATCAGACATGGGCTAAGTATTACCATTCACAAAATAAGCACTAGTTGAAAAAAAAAGTTAGATGGCGGAACGCTTACAACTAAACCGTGCCTGAGTCATTACAACGATTGAAGTGCTATCATCTGTCCACCGTCAAAGACAAAACGTACAAATCTAAATAGCTGTTAAGATAAATTATTATAACTCAATTTTTCACCTTAGATAGCTTGAAAAAAGGTAAAACGAAGGAAAAAAAACAACAAAATAAACAGCAGAGCAGAATGTTTATAGTATTTTTTTTATAACATCATTTAATTTAAGTAAAACGAAAACATAAAAATTAAAATGAAAGACCACAACTTGATGTTACCCTCTCATGGAATCATAAATTAAAGTTAGCACTCTTTTGTTTTACAAACTTTTAAAGTATAATAATTTTTTGTTTGGTATTAAAAATTTAAACCTAACATTAAGTTTTCACAATAATACCTTTTTCCTATAGTACTAAATGGTTTTATGTTCTTTTTAAGTATACAAATATAAATGTTTAGTAAATGTTTAGTTTTTCATTCCCATGTTTATGTTTTCATTTGAATTTTCATACATTTAATACACTAGAATTTATTTTTAATTTAATACTAATATTCCTAATATTTTTAAAACTATATAATATTTACCATTTTTTCCATAAATCTCATAAATTATGTAGGTGAAGTTTTTTTTCGATTTTTTTTTCGTTTGTTTAATAAACTTATAACACAGGTCTGGCAATGTTTGGTTTAGCTGTTGTCGATGCAATTTCGGACAATTTAATATCGATTGGTACTCGAGTGTCGTACAAGGTTGGTGCTTGTAATATAATACCAGCTGTTCCAACAACAACAGCTATGGTAAAAATCCATAAGAATAATCGATCCAATACCATCGCCACATATTTCCAATCTTCTTTCACCTAGAAAAAGCAAACAAGAAAAATTTTACGTACGTAAGAAAAAATACAAAAATAAATTTGGTCAAGAATGAAAAAAATAAAAGTCGAACTCGTTCGGCAATAAAAAAAGGACTATAGCTGTCTGTATTGTGTGTTCAAGAAGTTTTTATGACGTAGTATAATTTTATCATCCGAGAAGTTACTTTCCCAAGTATAGGAATAATGTCGACGTGAGCCGCTGTCGTCGCTGTCATCGCATGTCGTTATATGAACACATTTGCTCATTCAAACGCTTTTTGTCATCACAAGTGAATTTATCGTATTAAGTGGAAGAAGCTATTGACAGAAGAGACATATATGGTTTTGCAGATGTGACAGATCCATCATCTTACTCGACAGACAATTCTAGCGCATCTGCTTGCTGTTTTTATGATATTAATATTTTTTTTCTCGTTTCACATCCTCTCGCGCTTACTTTTGACGATGAAATTATATCTTTTGCCAGTGTAACATATGGGAAGGATATAAGTTTGTTATACAACTGGCGGCGGCGACGACGTGGATCAACCAATAGAAAGTTGATTTTTTTTTTTAGTTTAGTGTTTTTTTAAACACATCGACAACGCACGTGTTGTGGGTTTTTTTTTCATAACATAAGTGAGGAGACAAGTTAGATTTATACGACTTTATTTTGAAATTTAAGTGAATTGGAAAAACACCTGTCAGAATATAAACGATTATCGAGAGACGTTCACTGTGGCGTATACTTACTATTTTTTGTTTTAAGCTTAATAGCTCAAAAATCAAATAGAAAATAATTCCGACGATATCGTTTTCGTACATACGTACACATATATGTATGTTTGATGTGAATTAAGGCTGCTTAGAGATAGATAGAAGAAGGATAAGAAAAAATTCTCCCGTTCATATATTGCATCTGTTTCTAACTCGGCTTTTGTTGCATCATTGCGAAAGAAATTATCTGTTTTGAACAAAAAGAAAGATGCAATAGACTCACCCTTGTGCTCTCCTCCTCCTTCCTAGTTTGATCCGCAATATAGGTAACCCCATCCATGGCCTTATGCAATTCAGGGCAAGTGTGCCATCGATGACGCACTGTGCTGCACGATCTGCCCGACGAACAACAGGGCGCTTCCCTCCGATACTGTTGCTGCTGCTGCAGATGACAGCTGCTACTGCTACTGGCACCCGTCGCCGCAGCAGCTGTCCCCGTCAGCGAGGTAGTCTGTAGCTGCTCCCGATGCAGAGTAGGCTGATACTGAGACTGTATGCTGCAACAGGACTCGGCCAAAGTCGATGCTGTTGCCATCGAATTGACCGTCGTTGTGGACTTTATCACATTTGAGTTGCCTAGCAGGTCGCATGTTGTTGTCGATTGATTTTGCTGATACGAATGCATGGGCGGTGGCGAATGCATAAAAGTCGCCGAAGACGTCGATTGCTGGCGATACAAGTGATGATGTTGCGGCTGTTGTTGCTGCTGGTGATGGTGCAGCGTCGATGTTGATGCTGATTGATGTGGATTGTAACTGCCCATGCCCATGCCGTTTGTTTGACACGAGGTCGATGTCATTTGGCGAAAGCGTGAAGGCGTCAACGGATGGTCGAGCAGACTGCCACCGGTCTGCTGGTACTGGCTGTGATGGTGACCGTCAATTAAAGACGATGTTGTCGATGTTTGCGCGTTGACAGTGGATATTGTCGATGGATATGGCAGCGATGTCATGTCGTCCATCAGATTGAAACTTTGTACTCTGTGCTGGAGATGGGGCGATGTACTCCGTGACGTCGTCTTGGGACTTTGATGGAGTCTAAAAGAAAAATTGTCAAACAAACGAATGTCTCATTAAGACCTCGCTCAAGATCGTAAGGAGGGAACTTACTTTGACAAGGCAACTGGTGGCGGCAGCGGTGGTATTTGATCCCTCAATTCCAGTCCATTGCATGTCCGGACCATTAGACGTCTAGATTGTTGTCTATATTATCAGAAGGGAGTGAAACAAAATCGAAAAGAAATTGATTTCAGGAGCGACAAGGCTTTTAAGGATTTCTTTTTCTTTTCTTACATCAAATCATTGATTGGATAGAGTGGTCGCCGCATCACCAGGATTCGTGGCAATTGATTTATGAACACAGTCCGTACCCATGGGGCCATTGTATGAGTTTGTGGCGAACGAAAATGCACATTCAATACGACTACTGTAACGCATATACTACATATTCCGGTTCAAGGATGATCAAGCGTGTAAATGGAAAAGCAATCATTATAAGCATTTATTTGTATGTGTTTGTGTGTGGAAATATTTCAAGTATTTTATAGCTTTTGCTCGGTTACAAAGGACCGATAAGTTCATTTATTGGCAATTTTACTTATTTACTGTTTGGGATGCTTTAAAGGGGTTTTTCTCCTTGAGTGAAACGTCGACGGTCGTTGTCGTCGTCGTCGCCACTGGCGCTGTGATTGGGAGAGAAAAACGATTACTTCGCCCAGAAACAAATTATTTGCCAGTTAAGGCCGAAAAGGGTTAAATCAAATTACAGCGTTGTTGGCTGTTGGTTGGTTTCGTTTCACAAAAGTTGATTGGGTGCGGTTGCTTTGGTTTTGGTTTTTAATTGAGTTACTTTTGTGTTTCGAAACTGGGACATGTTATGGTGGCCATTTATTATACATTAAACTTGGGGCAGGCTGTTTCTGAAGAATTCTCGCAGACATTTCTTGTGCTTCATTACTGTTTTGTGTTTTATGAGACGTCTGGTGGGCCGAGATTTTGGTCCTTAAAGCTTAATTAAATAGGAACAATTACTCTTTCCTAAGAATGAATGAAAATTTTGAAAAACCCGATAAATTATTCAACATTTTCAACTTAATACTTTTGAACTCTCAATTAAACAGTAATTGAAGCATAAGATTCGCTTTGATATTGTTAACCACATTCGCATTCCTTTAGCTTCCTTAAGACAAAAAATTGAACACAATTCATATTAGTCACGTAACACACGTAATGCGTTCTTATCCGACAAAAATGTCTTAATTACATAATTTCAGTTTGCCACTTGCCAACGCTCAATTCAACTTGACATAATGTAGACATTTCTCTCTCACTTTTTTGGCTTGCAAGAAATTCCAGTCCTTCGCGCAGTCGAAAACAAATTGAACATACCACAAGAATCCATTGACATGGTTGACGTGAGACCGACTTTCAACTCGACCCCCACCCCATGGTATTTCTTGTATAATGATCTTAACCGCACGACAACATTTTCGAGAACACATCATTATCTGCAACTCGATGACAAAACTTCCGTTTCGGCAATGCGAAAATATGGAAGCAGGATGTAGAGAGATAAGAAGGATGTACTTGCTCATAACGACAACACATGTCATTACCAATCGGAACAGCATGGCATGTTTACAATTAGAACACGTAAAGTCGTCTTTAATGACTAAATTCGAAAGGCGTTGCGAATTGTGTGTCCTTGGGGCGAATAAGCTGAATCTGTTTGGTTAGCCTTAATAATTATTTTTAATGTGTTTTCATTTTTTTTTTGTGGATTTCGATGGAAATTTGTACGGACGACCGACGACGGTAGACGGTTATGGTTTATAGACAAATTTTTAACAGAAGTGAACACGAAATATACAGACATAATGTTTTTTTTTTTATTCTTATAACCACGCCCTTAAGGGGTTTAGGTTCCGTTTTTATGTCAAAGCACAGTGCGATTGTATAGGATATAGGGAAGACAGAGTGTGCTAGAGAGTTTCTCATTCGCATTGTACGGCTTAAGAACGATTCTCTGAACATGACCGTACGACCAAAGTTTGGCTCGAGGGTCAACTGATGAGCATTGTGTTTGCGTTTATCGATTGTCAAAAATATTGTTTAACAAGATATTTGGTGTGTTCGTTAAACTCTAAAAAATCCTGAATTTACACAAATTAAACCAAATAATGATATTTTACTGTTAGTTATAAAGGAGAAAAATATTTCCCTGTTTTTAAAGTTTCAAACTAAACAATTTTTTGTAATTTCTTGGCAAACCGAAACATGTTAGTTGAATCTTGTTTTGAAATTGTGAGTAAAAACCGCCTATTCCACTCTTATTCCACAGATCAACTAACCTATAGATTAAGACTTCATTCATAGGTTAAAATGTTCAGTTGGTTCAGTTGCTCTACCACCTGTGTGCTCCACCTGAGTCACGATCCTCCTCTTCTGAGACGTCCTTCCGGGTTGAATTCGAAACTCTACGAGCCGGAGCACTATTTTCCATTCGCTCACCATGTCCTAACCATCGAAGTAGTTGGACCTTAACTTTTCTGAATAGGTCAATGTCGCTGTACAGCTTGTACAGTTCTTGGTTGAATCTTCGTCACCATTATCCATTAAGGCAGACAGGACCGAAAATCACTCGAAGAATTTTTCTCTCAAAGCAGCCCAAAGCGTTTTCATCAGATGTTGTCATGGTCCATATCTCTGCACCATGCATGAGGACCGGGATGATGAGGGTTTTGTAGAGTGTCACTTTAGTTGATCGGGAGAGGACTTTACTACTCAATTGGTAAAAAGAAGCAGCGATTGGCAAGAGTGATTCTTCGTTTGATTTGAGCGCTGGTGTTGCTGTCTGAGTTTATAGCGGATTCTAAGTAGACGAAGTCATTAACTACTTCGAATTTATATCTGTCTATGCTCACGTTTGCTCCAAGACGCCAATGTTGGTTGTCCCTTCTTGTTGATAGCATTAACTCGGTCTTGTCCTCGTTTAGCCGCTAAACCCATCTTGCTCACTTGCTGGCCTCCATCTCAAGACTCACAAATGCTCAACTGACATCACGCTGTGTTCTTCCAATTATTTCAATGTCGTCTGCCTATTCTAGTCTAGTAAGGGTTTTTCAATAGGGACGCTACAAAAGCTTTCTTAAACAAAAACGGTTTTGGATATCAATGAAATTCTTTATTCCTGTTGAAGTATATTTGATGGCATTATGTCACCATGGACACGCTTGCAGAAGTTTAGACGCTGAACCCAATTTTCGACGGTTTTCAAGCATAAATCGGCCGATACTGCTGCAATTTCAAGTTCGATATTCGAATGAAGTTCATCAATCGTCGCAGGCTTGTTGGCATAAACCATAGATTTGACGTAGCCCCACAGCAAATAGTCTAACGGCGTTAAATCGCATGAACGAGGCGGCCAATGACATGTGGCACCGTCCTGTTGAAACTACATATCGTCCAAGTCCATATCATCCAATTCATTTCAAAAATAATCGGTTAGCATTGAGCGGTAGCGATTCCCATTCACAGTAACGTGCCGGTCTTGATCATCACGGAAGAAGTACGGCCCAATGACACCACCAGCATTTAAACCGCACCAAACAGTGATTTTTTCGGATGTAATGGTGCCTCGTGAAGCACATGTGGATTGCTGTCTGACCAATAACGCATATTTTGCTTATTGACGAAGCCATCCAGCCAGAAATGAGCCTCATTGCTGAGATGAGTAGCGCTCTTAAAGTGTTGGCCACTGACTCCAAATTTCGGTAGTAAATTTTAATAATTTCGAATCATTGTACCTTTCAATGATGAAATGTCAAGAGAGCGGGAAAAAATATGGCTTCGTTTGCTGTCCCTATCGGTCTACTTTTGTAGCGTCCCTATTGAAAAACCTTTTAGCTGGACGGACTTTTGAAAGTTTGTGCCTCTGGTGTTGAGGTTGAAGTTTTATATAAGACATCGCATGACAGCGCATCGCCTTGTCCAAAACCTTTTTTGACATCAAATGCGTCCGTTAGGTACGGTCCGTTAGACGGACGAGTTTCTCTGGGATGCCAAAGCTAGACATTGCTCTATATATTTGGTCTCTATAGACGCTGTCATACGCGGCCTTGAAATCGATGAAAAATATTTAGGTATCGATTTGAAGTTCGTGGGTCTTCTCCAAGATCTGCCGTAGGGTGAATATTTGATCGATGGTGGACTTTCCGGGACTGAAGCCACACTGATAAGGACTTATCAGGTTGTTGACGAAGGGCTTCAAACGTTCACACAGCACAGCAGACAAGAACTGATAGGCGATGTTAAGGAGACTTATACCTCTGTAGTTGGTGCAGTTCAGGTGATCTCCTTTCTTGAGGATCGGGCATGCGATGCTAAGGTTCCATTCGTCGGGCATGCTTTCCTCCGACTAAATTTTGCAGATGAATTGGTGCATGCTCCTAACCAAATCATCTCCAGCAGCTTTGAAGCTTAGGAATGTTTGAATAAGAAACAAAAACAACAAATATTTTTCGTCTAGTGAACAGTGAAACAATGAGAAGTGGGCAATCTCATCTTAGCTTTTCAAGGAGCAAGTCGTCGATTAAAATACGACCTAGATAATTCGAAAGCATTTGCCCTTATATATATATTTTTTTTGTTTAACACAATGTTGTTAAACTAGTGATATTTTGTTTTTGAGCTTTGTCCAATAGACACGATGCTGAAAACAAAAACTGTCCCTCATTCAAAAAAAAAAAAAACAGATGTGGCATATGCATGTACTTCATAACAGCAAATGCTAGTTACAAGTTTGAAATTATCTTGACATAATTAAGTACAAAATTTGCTTTAAAAAAATTCCCCTTAAACAACCCGCTCCTTGGAAAATGAGACCATAATGGGAAAAATAAACAAATCGCTTTTTTTCTTTTTAAATACAACAATACTTCATCAAATTACACATTAATATTTTGTTTAAATCTCACATTTTAACCATCGATACTCCAAAAAATATCACTTTTTATGTTTGAATCAATGTTTGCAAATTAAGGCCCTGAGATGTGTCAATTAGCTTGGACAGCACAAAATATATAATTAACAAATTAATTAACACTATCCGCTTCCCTTTTATATCAACAAAATGAAAGGTTTAAGTTTCAGGTTCGTTGAACATAAAAGTTACACAAATTGAGAACAAAAGAAAATTTAAAAAAGCATTTTTGTGCGAAAACTCAATTAATTCATTTATAATCTAACCATAACCATTAGCTTTATACCCGTTTTGGCCTCCTGAATTTGTTCTCGTAAAAAAAACTTTCAGGAAAAACATTTAAGGCTTTTTCCCCCAAATATTGGATTACAAAAAAAAAAAAAAAACCTTTACCCGAAAGCAACACGGAAACAAGAAGGTGAGCAAAATCGGGGAGAAAATAAAAGTTTAACAACCTTTTTCTTAATCAATTCACTCACTCATCAGATTACCTTTACTCGCATTCGCAGCCATCTTTTGTGTTTTTCTTTAAGGTACACCTATATCTTTTTTTTTCAATCGACCTTTAAAATACAGAAGCATACAGCAATTCGTGAATGAACTTTTCCAAGTTCTGAGGGAATGTGGCTTCTGAATTGTGTTCTTTTATTAGAACTCGCCCTTCTGTGTTTTTTAAATGACCCAAAACCGTGAAGAAAATTTGCCAATATCTGTCCCACTTATAGGCTTTTATCTTTGTTTTGATAATCCTCAATTGCACAACAATGGAAGCAATAAAAACAAAAGGTTTTCTTAACTTACCTGAATGTATCGAGAATCATTGTAAATAGTACGAATTTTCCTAATAACGGAACAACTAATGATGTTGGGGGTATAATTTCTGCCAGAAGCAAGAAGAACACAGTCAGCGAGAGCAGAATAGATATGCTTAATGATACCTGAAAAAAAGAACGAACGTAAAAAAAAAAAAACATCAATTCAATTGAGAAGGTAATTCGAGAAGTAAAAGTGTTAGCTCGAGTAAGAAACTTGAGTAATATCCTAAAAAGCAAGCAAATATACTCGAAGGGTAATTTGATTTTGATTGAAATGAGTGGAGGCGTGTGATGTGTTTTTCCCATTTTTTCTTGTTTGGTTAATGTGAAATCTTAATGGATGACGGAGTGATGAATTCGATATAAATGAGTATACTTAAATGTTAACAGTGTTCCCACTTTGTTAAGAAAAAGCATTGGTTACAAAAATAAAAAAAAAAATCTTATTTTGAAATCACTTTTCATCAACAGTATTTCGAACTTAATAATATGCGGAATATGCTCGCTCAGTGACTGAAGGAAGCTTATCAGTATGGCCAACTACGGTTTCTTCCCTCCCATGCATGCATTTTTTCTCTTTTTATTCCTTGGATTTATCAAAACAATCTAACAATACAAACTCTACAATGTGATTGTGTCGCTACAATCCTGAGAAAAGAATAAAAGAGACCTCAGGTGATGAGGAATACCGTTGTCGCCAAGTCACCGTCAAACGAAAATTATTTTTCCTTTATAGAACGAACCACAAAACAAAAATTCAATACCCATTCAAAATCTCGTTCTGCAAAAGTCCAAGCAACTCTGGAATTTTAATGGAAATAGTCGTCCCCGTGGCATTCTAAGAACACAAACCCAAAGGCTTCTTTCATTTTAAAAGTACGAGTGTATTTTTGAAACATCAAGTTTTCATTTCAAAAAGTCATAAATCCCCCAGTGTATCTCCATGGGACAAGCTGACATCCAACTCCACGAAAAAACGACAAAACGAAATCGTTATTATAGAATTACATCGCTTTCTAAAGCTGAGGGAATGTGTGTTTTTTTTTTTTTGTCAATTTGGATACTTCAAAATTGAAATACACAGTCGTTGCCATTTGGTTGGCTTCAACGAGGTATTTAATCGATTTTTGATGATCCAAGTCAAAGGAAGTTGGTTAGAGATAAGAAGATACTGAATGCTCTACACATATGTTTACAGTACATACTAACATTCATAATTCCCCGGAGCATATCAACGAATGTATCCTATTGGGGAGGTTAGCAACTGCCATTACATATTCATACATTCATTTATTTTATTTTTCGATTACGAGTTTTTATTTTTTTCCGGTGAGATTTGAATTTGATATTATGCAGTTGTGCGAGAAATTCTAATACAGGGAGTTGTGAAATATTTAAAACATTTGAAAATTTAGACTAAAAAAAGTGCAAACGATAGCTTATGAATAATTGGAAAGAGTTTAAGGGGACAGTAAGAAACGCGTTAAAATTGATTGATTTTGGTGAGATTAAATGGTCTGGTGGCTCTTCTTGTTTCCAGCACACTTTAAAGACTTTATTTTCACTCTAAGGCCCTCCGCACACGAAGCAACTATTTTGGTACTAGAGCTGCAAATTGCTCAAGCAACTGTTTTACAACTAGTTTTCGATCGATTTGCTACTTCTCTCTACACATGAGTACGACCGAATTGGGACCAGTTGATTGTTCTTTGAGTAGGACGTGTGTTTTAATTTTGTTTTTTTTTTTTTCACAAATTTTTATACGTTAAATAGTAGGTAGTACTGATGAAGAGGATTTAATCGATTATCATCAGTTCTGTAGTCAAAGTAAACTTCTGTACATACAGAACAATTTGAATAACAGACTTTCTATGGCAGCAAAACATTTAAATGAAACGTATGCCAAATACTAAATACTACTAAACGTATGCATTTTACTGGATGTCAAAAGAGACTTAGTGGGAATCGTTAAAGTTGGTTACTCCTAACATTCAACAGATGGACACAAATATCGGAGAATGAAGAAAGAATATCAATAACTCCTTGAATGATTAAAAACCACATATCTTTCCAGATACCTGTATACAGATTGCTGTCAAAACGTCTATGAAAAAAAGAAACAACAAATCAAACGCTTGAGAACAGGAAATTGTTTGTGGCCGTGAATCCGTTGGCAAACTTCTTCCAAGTCATCTAAATTATAACAAGTATTGTTGAATATTCGATCTTTCAATTTTCTTTTAATTTGGAAGCTGTTAAAATTGCGCGCCAGACAAGTCAAGGCAAAAAAATCGTATGTTGATCAGCTGAACACTCGAATACCCGAGGTATACTAAATATTCTCAGATACCTTCGGTTTTTTTTGACAGATAATGGTTCATGTAATGCTATCCTATACCTTTTGGTTACGTGATTGAACGTAGCCACTAACAAAGGACATGATGAAAAACATAGGAAGAGAAAACGGAGTCGCTTCCCTCAGTATGGCAGTATTCAGTAAAGTAAAATTACATTTAGTCTCTAAATTCAGTTCATGGAGTAAGGTCGTCCGCTAAAACGATAGTTAATTTCATTGTTCAAAAAAGTCAAATACAGTTAGTACCTCATTAGTACTTTAGTAATAAATATAGCGGTTTTCTTGTGGCCATTTTCTACATATATTGCTCGTAGAGAACGACAAAAGCTGTTTAAAACTCCCTTAACTAACTTTAGCTTGTGAACAGAACTCTTAACTTTTGTTTATATACAACTGCGGATAGGTTTTTTTGGAAATCCTACTTTACTATAGATAAATTTGCCAACACCACCCTGTACAAACAATGCATCCTCTTAAATTTTCTTCGCGAACGCATTGATGAGTTTTCCTAGTAGTACTAGAATAGCATCGTCATCATCGTTATTATCATTCCAGTGAAATAGAAAAATCATACACACTCAACTTAAGGCAGTAAAGCACAAAACGATGACAAATATTAAGAAAGGGGGAAGGGAGAGTAATGCTCTATGACGACGACGTTGATGTAGAAGCGTTTCCTGTCGCTAAATTTTATTTTTTCTTGCCTATTTTTCTGCATATAGCCCCAAGCATTCTACACACAACATACGAGGTCACAAGAGCCAGAGACATCTATGTGGAAAGGAAAAACCACCTCCACCCTCCTCATTCAATCTCCTAACACAATACAAAATATGCTACTACCCAAACCCGCTATGCATCATTCGCATAAAATTTATGACAGTTTTCGCTTGCAGGCAATTAGAAAGGCAAGGCTTATACATATTTTGACACGCCCCCCACCCACTCCTGAGTTTTGATATTTTCGCATTTTATGTTTATGTTGTCGTTCAAATCGATATTAGAAACTGTTTTATTTTTTTCTCATTAAACAATACTTTCATCCTGCCATTTTGAAACGAAACGAGGCAGGGTTATTATTTTTCACGAACATGAAAAACATGCATTAGAATTTTAATTGAAAAAGCTATGAACCCCATTAGAGTATACTGTTGATCGAAAAGAGAATGTTTAAATAAAGTTCAAACATTAATTTTTAATATCTTAATACCCATTCGAAAATGGTTTTTAAAACCTAAACTTTTAAGTGGATAGCATTACGTAATTATAACGAATTTATGATGAAGTGGGAACACTGTTTCAATTTAAAAAAAAATAATTTTAGACAAACTTACCTTCTCTCCACTATCCGATGGTAGGTAAAAAACTAAAATTGTTAAAAAACTAATTCCCATACAGGGAATAATTAAGTTGACAGTGTAAAATAATGTCTTACGTCTCATTGTAATATTAAATGTTATATCTAAATATGGTTCATCGCAGCATGTGTAGAATTTTTCATTTCTGCAAATAGAAAAAAACAAAACAAATTTCAAAATTTGTGTTAGTTTAAATATCGAGATAATTTTTTGTGCAAGGTCAATTTAACAGCAGGGATATAGATATATTAATTTATTTAGGACTTAAAACGCCAGCAGGTATAAGTAGGCTGGTCAAATTATTTATGCCCAAATGTGGGTCGGTAGATAGGATGATGATGATGATGGCCAGTTGGGTTAGTCGAGGGAATGTTTCTGGATTTTAAAGCTAAATTGGTTTAAGGTTGATATGAATTTAGAGCAATTTCGGAGTGGATTTTGCTAAACGAGATAATCATGTGTATACGGGCTTGGTGTTATTTTGGAATCCAATTAGGCTGTGCTTAAGTGGTGTGGCTATATGATGAGTGTGTGTTATTTGGAGGCAATTGGATAAATGGATATTGATGAATAATTGCACTGTTGGATTACTCCCGCTGGCATATCGGGTAGACTAGTTTGCTTGATTTATTTGGATTTTTTTTTTTTTTGGCTGATTTGGGTTTTATTTTTTGTAACGTTAATTTTTTTTAATTAAATATGCCTGCTATTTGGGATTGTCAAATTTGCCTAAATGGGCGTTCAATTTTTGTGGTTAGAAGCCACTTTGCCCGTTAGTGTAAATAGAATCGAAAATTACGTTTTTAAAGTGGAATGTTAATTTCTATTTGATTTATGATGTTTCAATTCACTTTTAAGTAAGTAATGATTGCATAATTCTTAAAATAAAATAATAAATGTGTGTGCAAATAGTTTATTATCAAAATAATGTTTCAAATATTTTACAATCAAAATAATGTAACAGGACTAAAAATAGACAAATTGGATCAAATATAAAATATCGGTTAATTTTTATTGAATAATTTGTTATTCTAGACCTTTAAACTCGGTTCAGTGAAATTTTAGAAATCATTTGAGTTCTAAGTCAATTCTTCACCTAGTTCTAATGCGTTAGAACTTCGATTTAGAACTTTGTTGTAGTTAGAACCAGATCCCCAAATTTGGGGGTCTAGTGATTTAAAACTTGGTTTTAGTAGATTTTTTTTTTCAACGAGCGAAATGAATTTGTTGTTGAATTTTGAATTTTGAGAGTTCTTCGGGTCATCTTTGGCCCCGTGTGCATTTAAGGGGAATTGCGAAGAAGATACAACAGCGAATTTTATGGGTTGTACAACGACATAGACCTAGCCAGAAGGGTAAAGGTCCATAGACTCAGATGGCTCGGTCATTTTGAGCAGATAGACACCAATGCTCCGGACCGGAAAGCCTTCGACACTATTCCCGAAGGATGCAGGAGGAGAGGAAGACCGCGACTCAAGTGGCGCACTCAAGTGGAAGAGGACCTCAATCAACTTGGAGTGCAAAACTGGAGACGACTAGCTAAGAACCGAGCTATAGCTGGCGGAGACTGTTGATTGAGGCCCAAGTTCACAACGGACTGTAGCGCCACCTTAAGTAAGAAAGTAAGTAAGAAATGAATTTGTTGATTTCATATCGGACGACAGCGTTTAACGTTCTTTGGGAAAAAATCATATTTTACTTGCCCTTGCGCGGTGGCAAAGCTGTATACATGCTGCTGTCGATGGAAAATTTGATTTGAGACGGGGTCATTAGAGTTTTGGTAATTATGGTTTTTTCAACCAGAGAGAATTGGAAATAGTCTGGAGGCTTAACTTCATTTCATTGGATGTGAAAGCAAAATTATACGGACACGTTTTGCGGACTTTGGAATCTGGTGGCATTCCATTAGAATCAAATAATTCTAATCTTACTAGCAAATGGCCATAACATTTTTGTACATAGGTGAAGTATACCTACTTTACCGGTGGCGACAGCTAAAAGAAAATCCGAACCTAAGTGTAAGCAACTCATTATCAATGCTCTGAAGGCGTGTGAAGGATGGAGTGGACCCACAATTTACCGCTGATTCCGAACTGCTGACGCTGAGTTGAGAAGCATTGGTTCACGCATGCAAAAATACCATAGAGGTAGGTACACACATCACAAAAAAAAAAAAATAAGCGCAAAGTCAAAAATTATTTGTATTTTGTTTCCAATTGAAGGTAATTTCAAAAACACGCTAGAACTAGGTTTTAAAACTAACAAGTTCTAAGCGCTTAGAACTCAATAATGAGTTTGGATCAATTTCTAGAGAAGTGAAGAAATGCCCGAATTCCAAATATTCTAAGAACTAAGTTCTAAGGTTAGACCGAGATTCACTAGTTTTAAATGGAATTTAGTACTTTGTGAAGAAATAAGGCGTAAGATAAATAGAATGTCTTCACCGTGAAAACAAGTAAAAGTAAGACTCTCGATACTCGAGCATCGAAGCCTTGTGTATCTTGTGTAGAGAAACGATAAATAGTTTGTTGTTAACCATTTTAATTTTCTACTGAAAGTTTAAGCCTCTACCGTTTGTTAATTTTTTTTTTTTAATTTATCTGCAATCGTATTAACGCAAAACAAAAAAGCGACAAAATTAAAAATGGTGTCGACAGAATTTTTATAAAAAACGCAAATTAAGTTCTTATGAAATATGCTGTTGAAAAATTTGAAATTTAACTAAAACCTGTGAAGAAAAACTTTGATTTTTGTTTTAAATAAAGATTAGAGAAAAGATGAGATTGGAAACTCAGACTGATTTACATTTTACCCTCTAAAACCCTCAATTTTTGGTTTTGTTGTGTTATTTTCGTGTTCATTAATAAATGTCAAATTATTTTTGACAAACTATACGAATCAGAGATTAAAATGAGTCAAGTATTGCTTGTAAGTTTCGGGTATTTACTCAAAAAAAACGAGTTTGATCAAACTGAGTCAACCATCAAACAAGTAATTTCGAGTTTTTTTATTCATGAGTAAAATTATTTATAAGTCATCCCTTATTTCAAACGAGTTCAAACGAGTTTACTGATTGAAAGTAGAATCGCTTACAATCACCACTCCATTGTTCATGGCGCTTGTAAGTAAATCGAGAAATATTGTTTGGTTTGTTTGAGATTTGTGTGCTGAGTGGAAATGTAGGTAATTTATGGTCAGGAGGTTTATTTTCATGGTTGATTTTTTTCATTTT
>CAKKXW010000001.1:16401013-16414042 GCA_920937365.1 Sphaerophoria rueppellii
AAAAAAGCACCGTCTCGTTCTGACCATTTCACGCAAAAAACAGAAAGATGAAAATTTGGGCAAGCGGTCGACATAAAAATAATTTTATACACTTCCTCAGAACAAATTCAAGCCCGATAAACCATATTTTAATAAAAATACAGCTGGCGAACGGGTTTAAAAGTAGAAAGACAAAAAACGCACTTTACCAGTCTTGCTCTGCCACGAAAAAACGAGTACGAAGATTCAACCGTAGTACATCCACTTGGCCACATCGAGCGAATGAACAGTAACACTCCAACTAAAAAAAGTATTCTTCTCCAAAATCCGATACATGAATGTTTATTTCATTGTATGAACCTGTTTGGAGAAAATCGCGACGTCTTTTAAATTGGCTCTACAAAAAAAAAAAAACTTTGAACTGAAAGCAACTAATTTTGATTCAACTAAGAATTCATAATTATTCGAAAAATATGCTTGAAACTTAATTAATGCTTCAGAACTCAACACTGAACCAAATTCCTACGCAAATACAATGTTAAAGCTCGCTGGATACATTAAAGTCCAGCCGATATAGAGTGGCGTTGGATCAACGAAACAAGTTTCATACTGAAGCACTTCATAAACGTATCAATTAACGTAATTTTTCCAGTTCCAATTCCAAATTTTGCTAGGACTTTTTTTCGAAATTCAAATGCAAGAATTTCATAAAATTATGAAGCTTACATTGAACCCCCAAATTTATTCCATAAAACGATGTAAGAATAATCGTTGGAGTTTTACATAAACCAGCGAATCATGTGTATATTTTTTAATGAAATTTCTTAAAATTATGAAAATAATTCATATGTTTACGAAAAAATTCATGGTTTTATGAAAACTTTTCATTAAAATAACGATTTTCGTATGTTTACGAAAATTTTTATTGAAATAAAAACAAAATCTTCGTAAGATATATTTTATTAAATGAAAGTGTTCATCCCATTTCTGAATTGCGAACTGCGACTGAAAATGAGAATGATAATTTTTCATTAAAGGATAAAACATTCGTATTACGAAACTACGAAATTTTTCGTTGATTCAATCTAAATAACATTGGGTCAATGTAAATACTCTTTATGAAGTGAATTTTGTAGCTTTCATGAAAAATACTATTTTCTGTCTTAAATTATTAATAAATTTAAAAATGTTCCATGAACATTATGTTGTTAAACATAAAACGAGTACTCTAAATGTTGTTTGTTTATAGCTTAGCTTCCATTATTACCCGCTCAACAAGTCCATTATTATATTTTTTCAACTCCTGTTACGATGTCGTATCTAAGAAAATAACGAGTAAGTCCTCATCATCTTTGTAACAGAAGAAAAAAAAAAACAAAATACGTGAACGGTGTGTTTCTTGGAAGACGCTCTTTTTAAATTCTTCAATATTGTCCCATTAAAACTATGTTTTATCCTTTTGACTACCTTTAACAACTACAATCTTCTTGAGAGTGCCTAGAGGCTCCTTAGAAAGATCCATAAACGCCCACTTTACTTCACCTGATGTTAGTATATACCGAAGGTGGTAGAACTACTTTTACAGTAAAAATAAACAAAAATAAGAAATAAAAATAAAAAAAAAAAGAAAATAAAAAAGCTAAGCCTCAAGGATGCGCTTATAATCATTTAGTTTACAGCGAGTTCTTATTTCGAAAACATGGGTCTGTAAGAAAAAGAACTACATAGTTAGGTGATGAAGTTTGCTGAGAGGCTGAACGATGTCTGGCAAGAAATTTAATTAAATACTTTTTTTTTGTATTGTTTGTGAAACTAAGATTAAGGAAGGATAAGGATAATCAAAACACTAAGGCACAAATATTTGAGTTAAATTTAAAGACTCCCCTGGACGGGCAGTCAATCTTGTGAATAAAATAAACATCACGATCTTTATTCAAAAGGTTATTTTTTGACTTGTATCTTCCTGATATTAAACAAATAACGAAACTTTGTCCTCAATTGGAGAAAAGGTACAAAGTAAAGTATTTCTTTTTGATCTAAGTTGATTAAAGTTCACACGTGGCAAAATAAATAACTCAACCGGACGTGACAGACAAATATTTGCAAAACGAAGGAAAGTTTGCTTGAGTTCGTTTTTCAAATGGAAATCAATTGACTTTCTTCTCCTTTTTAGGCTTTCGAAGGAAACAACTCGACTTTGTATGCTACAGGAAGGCCAAAAAATTAAGGACGACAATCTTTAATGTCCTGCAAATACAACATGGCATGAATTTCCAAAGTGTTAAGAGTGTGTTTGAAGTTTTTACACCGCAATTGGTATGCAAAACAGCTGACAGTCTTTAAAAACGCCTCTTTACCACTTTAATATTAAAACATTAAATCTTAAATTTTAGTCAGAAAATCTAAGTATGAGAATCAAAACCAGCTGCGGTTTTTTTTCGTTTCGCCCAATAAATAATCCAGCAACGCCCGAGTGCACAGTGCATTACATTAAACCAATTCAAATGTGTTTATTTGCATAAAACCAAACAACGAGCTTGCAAGTGTGTATCTCATTGCTTTGAGTTCAAATGCATCCAAGGAATATATTTAAATATTTTAAATCTTTTATTCGAAATAGGATTGCGAGCAGAGCAATAGAGTACTGAATATCCTCTGCATACCAAAAGAAATTAATCTAAGTACATACGTATTTTTTCATGAAAGAAAAACACCAACAAAACACTCAAAAAGAATGAGATCTCAAAACGTATAAGGATACAAGTCGCATATCGTACACTCATAGAGAATTTCTGAGAAAGTGCGTTCTGCTTTGAGTGCAAAATCAATACTTAATGCCTGTGCATTATAAATTATTCAGGATGACTTAGCAAAAGATTTAAAGCATTTCTGCACAGAAATGCTAAGCACACATCCACACATATCGGAGTCGTGGTCTGGAGCTTTGAATAGAGTTTTATTGCAAGTTTTTATGTGAGTTCAAATTAAATTGGAGAAGGTTTGGGTTTTATTAAACAATTTCAATATAGATTTTGAAATCGTATGTTGTTTGAACGTTGAAATAATGGTGTCGTTAATCGGTCTGGATTGGTATTTTGTTGTTATTTTTGACCGAAACTTGAATGTCTGACAAGGCCAGATCCTTCTCTGATCGAGCGTCAAGTAACCTCTTAAGGAGTCCTATGCCTCCAACATCAAGTATCGAAGACCAGTGGCAACATTGCCGGAAAGCAGTAAGAGATGCCGCCTCTAATGTGCTGGAATTCACACAGCCACCAAAACGAAACCCCTCGTATGACGAAGAATACAGGCATGCCCATGCACCCAAGCAGGAGGCTCGTGAGTTTTGCGAGCAAAAGAAGAAAGAGGAACACCGACTTCTCAGAAGAAAAAGGAGGGAGCATGAGAAGCGTCAGTTCCAAAATGTTAAGAGAGCCAACAGTAGGAATGAAGTTCTGAGTTTTATAGGAAGATAAAACAGCTGGCTCAAGGTCATCGAGCAAGAACCGATGCCTGCAGAGATAAACAATGGAACATCATAGTAGAATCGCAGTCAATGCTGGGTATTTGCAAAGACCACTTCCGTAGACTGTATAACGGCAACGACGTTAGACAGGAGTCTTTCATGGGACACGATGATAGCCAACAATTCCGTGAACCTGACCTAGAAGAAGTGAAAACTGCAATATCACGACTGAAATCCAACAAGGCCGCTGGAGCAGATGGACTAGCTGCTGAGCGACGAGCTAGATAGGAGCATACACCAAATCATCTGTAAGATATGGTCAGAGGAATGCATGCCCGATGAATGGAACCTCAGCATTGTTTGCCCGATCCTGAAAAAGGGAGATCCTCTAGACTACGCCAACTATAGAGAAACAAGTCTACTTAACACGCCTACAAGATCCTCTCTGCCGTAATATGTGAACGACTGAAGCCTTTCGTCAACAATCTGATTGGTCCTTATCAATTTGGCTTCAGGACAGGAAAGTCAACCATCGACCAAATTTTCACGTTGCCGCAGATCCTGGAAAAGACTCCAAACCGCGTACGATAACATCTACAGAGACAAACTGTAGATTCGTTCGCTTGTGCAAAATGACGATGGAAAACTCACGCTGCTCCATCAATGTTGGCAACGAGCTTACGGAATCTTTCGATGTCAAAAAAGGATTCAAACCAGGCGATGCACTGTCATGCAATTTCTTTAACATCGTTCTTGAGAAGATAGTGCAGAACTCCACCGTCAACGCCAGAGGCATCTGTTCAACTTCTCGCGTACGCCGATACAGCGTGATGTCAATGCCGCCTTTGTGATAATTAAGACAAAAGCGGCAAAAATGGGTTTAGCGGTAAATGAGGGAAAAGCGAAGAAAGGACACCCAACACCGACCGATGACTCGGACAGAACGTCACAATAGACGCATACAACTTCGAGGTAGTAGAGGAGTTCGTCTACCTAGGCTCCGCTATAAATACGGGGAATAACACCAGCGTAGTGTCCGTAGCTTAGTGGTTAGGTGCGTTGGCTGCTAAGCAGAACGTAGTGGGTTCGAATCCTACTGGGGCCCAAAGTTTTCATTTCATCTTTCACGGACACTGACTCTTGCGAAGAATTGACAAAACTTCCAAGAGTATCATCTGTCATGAAAAAGTGCTTCTCAGCTTGGCCGTTCGGAATCGGCGTAAAATTGTAGGTCCCTTCAATTCTTCACACGCACCCAGAGAATTGTTGATGAGAGTAACCCACTAAGGCCTTGGCTCTTCAAGAGCTGTCGCGCCACTCTATTTTAACACCAGCGCCGAGATCGGACGAAGACTAACCTCTTAGACGTAAAAGTGAACTGCGATAAGCTTAGCATGCCTAAGTATAAGCGGATCACTTCGGACGACCCCATCTGCGGCACTAGACACCCTACTCTATCTGACACCTCTGGATATAATCAGCAAACAAATAGCTGCTAGTTCTGCTATTTGCCTGACTAGTGGACTAACAACATCGGCCACTCTGTTATTCTTGATTATTTAAAATCAATTCCAAAGCACACAGAATACACCGTTCCTCAACTACAGTTTGGTAAGAAGTTTCAAACTTCTATCCCTTCCCGATCCTTCTGGGAAAATAATACATTTCTGGAAAACGAGGCATTTCACTTCTATACAGATGGATCGAAAACTAGTGATGGGGTTGGTGGAGGTGTGCACTTCGAACGACTAAAACTAAGTCTCTCATTCAGCCTTCCAATTCATTGTAGCGTATTTCAGGCAGAACTTTTGGCTATTAAGGAGGTCCTGTCCTGGCTCAAAGAAAACGTGGTATCCACATCTGATATCCGGATTTTCTCAGGTAGTCAGGCAGCTATAAAGTCCCTGGACTCTGTCTCTACAAACTCGATTACGGTCCAAAACTGTCGATCGTTTCTAATGGAGATGGCACAACAGTTTAACATTCACCTTCACTAAGTGCCAGGCCATAGAGACATTCCAGGAAACTGCAAAGCCAACGAACTCGCCAAACATGGTACAACATTACCCTTTAAACCACAAATGGCTAATGTTGGTATACCAATCGCTACATGTAAACTTTTGCTACAACAATATGCTATTAAGAGAACTAACATCAGGTGGAATAACATAACTGTCAGGCAACGAAAAACATTTGGCCTAATCTGGACTTAAGGAGATCTAGATGCCTGATATCTCTAAGCAGAGCGCATATAAGCTCCTTAATTGGTGTCATTACTGGACACTGTCTGATTGGAAGACACGCTGCGCGACTGGGCGTATTTTCTAATGATTTCTGCAGAAGCTGCATGGATGAGGAGGAGGAGGAGGAGGAGGAGGAAACAGTTCTTCACCTCCTCTGTACCTGTCCTGCTCTGGCTCATAAACGTATTATTCGCTTAGGAGAATACTTCTACAATGATCTACACGATCTCGTAAATATTAATATAATTAATCTTCTACGTTTCGTAAGGAACTCTAATTGGTTTCAATGAGCTTTCGAAGAAAAGCCCCTTCTAGATTCATGTGGTATCACAATGGGCCCTTAATTGGCCTAAGTGTGTCTTTTTAACATCCATGACAGCCACTTTAACCTTACCTAACCTAACCCTAAGGTTAGAAGCATGGCCTTGACAAAATCGCATGAATGTGCCTAAGGCTGTTTCGGGGGAAAGTTCTTCGGGTAATCTTTGGCCCCGAGAAAGGCGAAGAACAGCGAATTTTACGGGTTGTACAACGACATGGACCTAGCCGGAAGGGTCAAGGTCCAGAGACTCAGATGGCTCGGTCATTTAGAGCGGATGGATACCAATGCTGCGGCCATGCCTTTTTAACTTAAAGTCAACTTTTAATATTTAATCAAATGCTGTCGAACAATGTTCTTCAAAGAGTTGTAAAACAAAATCAGACTTCTCGTGCTTTAAGAAAAATTTACTTGAATTTTTCTATCAGTTCTTATATAAATACTTCTCGTTCCAAGAAAAATGTTAAAGGATTAAACCTCCTCTCCCACTTCTATCAGTTTATTTACTTGATTGGCCTTAAATTTAAGGATGTGACATAATCACTCAAGCGTTCACGGCATTCATTTTATTGTTCCCAAAGCAAAAAACAAAACAAAAATTACTTCATTTAAAGTGAAAAGCGAGAAAATATACGATGGGAGGTTAAAATAAATCCATTTAAGACAGAAAACATGTAAAAGGCGTTTGTTACTGTTTGTTCAAGCTCCAGGGGCTTTGAAAACTTAAAATGGAAGGAGAGAAAGGGTGATTTGGGTTTTACGGTGTTAGAAGTTCAGTAACGACTCAACATCAAACAACAAAGTGCTCGTGAAATTTATAGCTAAATAAGTCGTTTATTTTTTCTTTCCCAACATCAAAGAAGACAAGTTGTCAACTAATAATAAACTAACGAAGGGTTGGGTTTTATTTCCATAATAAAACGTGCCAAGTTTTCACTCTGTAAACCTGTCAAACGGATGACAACCCGTTTTATTTTCAAATCCTTTTATCTTCAAAACTTAAATAAATGTTTTTTTTTCCATGAGAATACTCAAACAAATCCTCTTTTAAAATAGAAAAATATTATTTCACAAAAAAGTAGCCACCGGAAACGATCCTCTTACACAAGACCGGAAAAAAGCCTGCCATCTTTGGAATGAATCCACTTCAAACCATTTGTATTTCATTGCACATGAAATGAACCTAATCGACTTTGCTAGCTCTCGAAACCTGCTTATTCCCCCCCCCCCCTTTAAGACGTAGATGCAATTGTTCACATTAAATTTGAGTTACTCCAAACATCACGTTCCTACTTGTGCCTGCAGTCAATTCTCATAACCAACCGCCTCAAATCTCCTCACTAATGCCACAGCAATACTCAATGAAACTTCGTTCATGCAAAATTCATCTTATTCAAGGCTTCATCTTCAAACAGGAAAAAATATACAAAAAACATACCTATCGGCCTCTGCAAAGGACGAAGACGACGAGAACTCAGGAAGTAAACTTTAAATGAAGGAACTTTTAAGTATCCTGCACGCCGCTGTTGTTCGAGACCTTCTGCCAGCTCTCTAGCGCACCGCCCACGCTCGAGTGCAAAACTTTTGAAAATTATCCAATTCGATGGCAAACACCTTCACAAGTTTTGTGTACCTTCAAGCTTCGAGGTTAGTTTATACTTTCTAGAACCAAACCATATTGACTTGGATTCTCGGTGATGGTGGTGGTGTTTCGCTGACGGAATCGATCATCTTCGTGTGTGACTTCGCTCTATGAGCGATGCGATACACACTCGCCGACAGAGCGAGGCCCCCAGGACATCAACCCGACGCAAGCAAGATTAATCGTTAACTGAGTTTTGAATAGAGAAGTTGCTTCAAAGAACCGAAACCATGAATCAAGAATTGATGACAAAAAGTTATTAGGAAACAATAACATAGCACTCAGTTGATTTTTTCCTGTGTTTTTTGTTTGAAAGACATGTGAAGGATTTGCAAAAGGATAAACCCCTTCAATCAACTTTGACTCCTGTTTTTGTTCTTCTATGCGTGACGATGAAGCCAAAAACCCACCGATATGTGGCAACGTGTCACTATGAACGTTTGGGCGGGCGTATTTTGCCTCCTGCTGTCGATGAGGTTTAACTTTTCGTTTCTCCATCTTTTTTTATTTCGTCAAGCCCGAACGAACAACATAAAGGTACCGAAGAATGTGGAGCTCTTGAGAGTGACTTAACATTGCTGGTCACGATTCTCAATTTCCGTTGGTGTAATTTTATCTTCGTCTCTCTTATTTTTTGAGTGATGTTTTTTTATGTTTACTTTTTGATGCATAAGGATGTGAGAACTCGTATATATGTAGTTCAATAGGCAATAAGGGGGTACCCTATATACTCTACGATATAACTGTTAACTATTCTTCGATCGTAAAATGAAACTGTGGTACGTGTGTGTGTTGGTGTCGAAATTGTGTCAAGGGACTAAACTTTGGTATTTATAGCGCTTCAATTTCTGAGTGTAGTTATTTCATTTGAAGGGGTTTGGCCATTTTTTGTGTTTTTCTTTTTGGAATGAGGAAAAGTTAAACTTATCTTTGAATCGGTATTGATTGAATTCGATGTGTTTTTTTTTAGATTTTTTTTTCTTTTTGCTTTTGGTAAAAATTCTAGTTGTGCCAATGGGATTTTTTGATTGAATATTAGAGGAGTTACAAGGATTTGGGTCATGGCAAATGTGTAATAGTCCGTGCACAAAGTTATCCCAGTAGATGAAAAAGAGTGCCGATGATGATGAAATTATGATGTGGAAAGGAAAGTTTGGTTTGCTTAGCTCTTTGGAAGCAAAACGAAACAATGAATGTTAGTTTTTCGGCTTGTGAAAAGTTTTGGTTGAATAAAATTTACTGTTTCGTATTTGCTGAACTCTTTCCAATCAGAATTATTGTCATTACTTTTTAATTCAAGGGAATATTACTGGGAAAAGCTTGTAAACTATTGGTACACTGTTTCTATTTTGTCATCGGAAAATGATTGTAATTGGAAAGTATTCACTTTTCATATTTGCTTCAATGAAAAAAATAGCACGTATACGTCATAGTGAACCATATATGAAAAAAGTTTAGGATAGGAAGTGGTTTTTGTTCGAATTCTGAACATGTCGAGCGAATCAATGACAAAAGAGAAGCGAGACCACTCAATGAAGAGCTAGTCCCAGTACAGTAGTGGTAGAAGTAGAAAGAGCCTGTGGAACTCTTTTAATATGCTGAAATATCAGCAAAGTGTGGGACTAAGAATGCATGCCCGCTGACGCATAATAACAACACTGATCCTCCAGGTGAGATTATTGTGAGGCGCAGCGAAAGGGAGCGCCGACCTCCAAGTAAGTTTGCTTATTATTATACCAGTTATAGAGCAACTTCTGCCGATGAATTCTTAGCAGGTGTTCCAAATTCTTATGATGAAATTAATTCTCGATCCGATGCTAAAAAATGGTTTGGAGCAATTGAAGAGGAACTTCATTCGATGAAAGAAAACGGTGTTTGGGAAGTCGTCAAGAAACCTAAAAATGCTAAATTCCTTAAGCCGAAGTGGGTTTTTCAAATCAAATTTAATGAAGATGGAGAGCCTAAGAAATACAAAGCTAGACTGGTGGTTAAGGGTCTTACACAAAAGGCAGGCATTGATTACTATATGAAACCTATTCACCTGTAGCAAAATTGACCACCATAAGAATTGTACTAGCTGTTGGATTGTACAGAAAACTTATTTTTCACCAACTTGATGTTAAAACGGCATTCTTACATGGTGAGTTAAAAGAAGAACTTTATATGGCTGTTCTAGAAGGGGTTTCTGCAGCTGATGGAAGTGTTTGCCGGTTAATTAAGTCCATTTACGGGTTGGAACAAGCGCCCAGTTGTTGGAACCAAAAAATTTAATGATTTTCTTCTTAAATTGGGATTCAAGAGATCCTATCGTGACTATTGTCTTTATACAAATATTGAACAAGAAGAAGATGACATCATAATACTAGTTTTGTATGTTGATGATTTGTTGATTGTCGGAAAAAGTTTAAGACGAATTGAGAATTTGAAGAGCAAACTGGAGAAAATATTCAAGATGTCAGATTGCGGAAGTCTTAGATATTTTCTGGGAATTAAAATTGATGTTCAAGAAAAAACCATAAATTGTCTCAAGTCTCCAGTATTGAAAGGTTACTTTCCAAATTTAGGATGGAAGAGTGTAATTCTACAAGAAGCCCAATGGAAAAAGGACTTCAACTTGAGTCAACAAAAACTGATGTCACATTAGACAAACCCTATAGAGAGTTACTTGGCAGCTTGATGTATATTATGATGTGCACGAGACCTGATATATGTTTTCCCATTGGGTACATGGGACGATATCAGCAAAATCCGTCTGAAAATCATTGGCAAGCTCTCAAACGAATAGTGAGATACCTAACTGGGACTAAGAAGAAGAACCTTATTTTCGAAATAGGTAATGATCATCCACAGATTGGATATGCTGATGCCTACTGGGGAAGCGACATTAATGATAGAAAATCGGTTAGCGGATACGTATTTAAAGTTTATGGATGCACAATATCTTGGTCAAACAAGAAACAAACCACAGCAGTTGCAACTTCCTCAAGCGAAGCAGAATATATGGCACTTAGTGCAACTATATCTGAAGCTATTTGGATTAGAGGATTATTGCAGGACCTTAAACAGATAGGAAATGAACCGGCTATAATCTTTGAGGACAATAAGGGATGCATTGGAATGGCAAGTACCTTAGAAACCAAAAGATCTAAACACATTGATATAAAACATCACTTCATTCGGGATCAAAATTCACATTCAAAATGGACAAATTGAAGTCAAGCCTATTGAAACAAGAAATCAACTTGCAGACGTTTTCACAAAATCCCTTGATTCAAAACGTTTTCAAGATTTGAGTCTACAACTTGGACTTAACGATTGAGAAGGGGTGTCGAAAACTGTAACGTATTGATTATTGTAGCAATCGTTTTTTATTATTTATTATTTAGAGAAAATTTACTGTCATAAATTTTCTCATTCTGATTTTGTACGTTGTGAATACAACATCTAATTTATAAATTCAAATAAATAACTTATCCTATTCATCATAAACCAAGACTCTAATACATATGCCCCATCTACAAAAAAGGCCAACATTTGTTATGCATTGTCCCTGCTTAATGTTGCATGCAAAATCCTATCCAACGTACTGTGTGATCGTATTAAACTGCTCTAAAACACAAAAATCGGCACATGCTAGTCGGCACGTACTACCTGGCTTTAGGCCAGGCAGAACAACGATAGACCAAATATTCATACTTAGGCAAATCCTGGAAAAGACCAACGAATTTCAAGTCGAAACCCACCATCTTTTCTTCGACTTCAGAGCTGCTTATGATGGCATCCACCGCCAAGAGCTTAACATGGCGATATCTGAATTTGGGATCCCGAACAAACTGATCCAGTTGTGCCGCATGACGCTAAGCAATACGCAGGGCAGTTCGTAAATGGGTAACAGCTCATCCGAGTTGTTTCCAACATGCGCAGGGTTTAGAAAAGAAGATATGCGCTATCATGAGATTTCTACAAAACAAAAAAAAAAAACACTTTTTAACATATGCTAGGCTATGCGGACGACATACATACATAGGCATCATCGGTCGATCCAAGAGAGCTGTGGTTCAGGCCTTTACAGCGATTGAAGAACAGGCGAAACTCGTTGGTCTTGAAGTGAATCACGACAAATCAAAGAATAGGCTATCAACAAACAAAACAACATCTGTCCACCGCCTAGGACAAAACGTCACTGTTGGTAGCAGCAATTTCGAGGTAGTTAAGGAATTCACTACCTTGGAATAAAAATCAATCCCACTAACGACACCATAGTGGAGATCCGACGAAAAATTACCCTAGTGAACCGCTGTTACTTAGTTTTGGTCAAACAATTGTGTTCAAAACTCCTCACTGGACAAGACGATGGTCTAGTATACAAGAGTGTTTCACGATAAGTAAAAAAAAAAGGAAATTGATACTGGACGCTTTTGAATAATAAACTCTTTGACGGATTGTTGATCCAGTATGCGACAGTGGCGAATGGAGATGAAGGTTCTAACGCGAACTATACATACTGAACCAAGATGTGGATGTAGTCGAGAAAGCCAAGAAAAGACGACTACATTGGATGACAACGCTCCAGCCAAGAAAGTCTTCACATCGCAGCCTCCTCGGAACAAGGAAGAAGTAACTGCGCATGCTAGAGTGCTTGGTTTTGGCAACTGGAGAGTACATGCGAGAGACCGTTCCCGATGGAAGGCTGCAGTGTTTCAGGCTGCGATCGTTAATGGATTGGGAGCCTGTTAATTAAGTAAGTAAAATGCAGCTGCAGGTTTTTTGTCGCCTGCTCGACCTGGATAAATGAGGATTGTACAACTTGTGGGCTCCTTATTTTTGCCAATAATTGGGTGGATTTGTTGACGATAGTCCCTCCCATAGATGTTTCAGAGTCAGGGATTGCTTTCTAAAAATCCAGGTTGAAGTGTCTATACTTTAATTTGCCTTGAAACGTTGGCCATGGTTAGCCTACATAGTCTTACTAATTAACTTGGGATGCCGAATTCTTTCACGGCCTTATATACAGTCCTATCCTGGCCATGCTGTCAAAGTCGGCTTGGACATAATTGGTCTGGGGAATAAGGACTCTAGTTGTAGAAAAACGACGAAGAGTAACCTTTGTTTTTGGCTGTGAAGCTTTGTATTGATTTATAATTACAGAATCATAGTTCTTGGTTCCAAAAAATATCGGTATAAAACTGTTGTTGATATATTTCGTGTAACAACATATAAATGTATCGACAAAAATGCTTTTGACACTCACCTTACAGCAGGAACTTCCAGTATATCCCATTCGACTGATGTGTAAAATTCTGATAAATCAACACCAACTTCAACTATATTTGTACCATTAAGTTCATCGATATGCCTCAGGTCCACCTGCAAGCACACA
>CAKKXW010000001.1:16431064-16449500 GCA_920937365.1 Sphaerophoria rueppellii
ACATTAAACAAAACAAAAGGGGCTATCCCAAATAAAAAAGTGTGTTTTGTTGTTGTTGTAATCAATATCAAGACCGGTTGTCTACCGCTCAAAGAAAGCATTTACAACCATGGTGACATTTTTTTTCTTCTTTTTCTCTACAAACAACTGTTTTTGATTCGGACCCACTTTTTTCGACTTCTCTATCATCGTAATGTCATATCTCATCCTCATCTCAAATTTTTTTTTTTGTACGAATTCAATACTTGCCATATATTCTATATGTCGCAAGTAAAAATGCCTACCTTGTATTTTGATTTTCGTTATCGGCATCCATCGTTCTAGCTGTATGTCGGCGTTTTACCGTTTTAGTTTTTGTCAACAAACATCTCTTTTTCTTCTTTTTTTTACAGTGGTACCAACATTTACGAAAGAAACTCGCCATCTGTTGGCCAGAACTATAACTAATGTTGTTGTTGTTTTGTGTGAAAAAATAAACCCTATCGGGGAAAACAAAACAAATTACAAAAAAAGATTTCGAATTGTATGCAAATCGCACCTTTGTTTGCCTTCCACGTCCGATAAATGACACTTAAAATCTTACAGCTGTCAAGATCAAGAACTAAAGATATAGAGCCCCATTCCCAACTCATTTCTAGGAGATGAGTTGCAAGTGTTGATCTGTCAAAGTGATTTCTTTCTTACATTTTAAAACGGGAATTTGTGTTTAGTTCAAAGTTTTTGTGGTAGCAATATATTCCCGTATCCCGTATTCAATGAGAATGGAGATTATACTTTTAAAGGAAATTCCATTTTACATTTAGGGAGTGCAAAGGGACAAAGGGTACCTAATATTTTTGAGGTGAATAAAAAAAGTGATTTTCATATAAATAAAAATGTAACCATAGAGAAGTGGTTATATGCGTTGGGTGTTTTGCAGAACCGTTCGAACCGAACTCGTGCCCATAAAGTTTTTATTTTATCCCTTACTGGTCCCCTCAAGTCTTCAAGAACTCTCAGAGAATAGTTGATGAGTGTAAGCCACTTAGGCCTTGTTTTTCTCTTTTTCTTGTTTGACAGATCAACCTAAATGCGTCCTGAAATGATTTTAAATATTTTCAACGATAGTGAAAGATTGTTATTAATAGAAAAAACATCGAAAAAAGTAAAGTGGTAACATTGAAAATCTATCAAGACAGCTGTCAGCTTTATTTATTTGCAGTGATGCCAAATTTACTGTTCACTGAAAAATTATCGTGAGTAAACCATACCTAGAGATAATATATCATAGAGCACGTGAGAGCACTTCGTACAAGTGGAGTTGTCACGTCAAATCGAACGAGAAAGAATGTCTAATTGTTCTCCCGTTCTCTCTCTGACCTTCCCGCTGATTGGCTGTAAGGTAGAATGGACAGATTAAAAAAAAAACAGAGGAAAAGTCAAAATCAAGATTGTTGGTCAGAGAGAGAACGTTTAGGTCTTCTTTCTCACAGTCCGATGTAACACTTTTCAGGCTACCTTCCGTGCTCTATTATATTATTATCTATGGAGTCAACTCTGTGTTCTTATTAATTCAATTATTTGGCATCACTGCATATAATGTCATTTTAATTCAAGTTTTTCCTTGTTAAAGTTGGGTTGTTATTGAACCTTACTTTGGACTTTTTTGTTAATTACAAAAGTTGAAGATAAAATAACAAAAATCCGACGTTGTTTTGAGTTGAATTGGTCCACTGTAGAAAAAACGTCATGATATTTCTTGTTGATAGTTCAAAGATCTAACCTTAACGGGTCAAAGTCAAACCAGATATTTAAGTGACTCAGAAAATGGTCGTTCATCACAAACAGAAAACCGTTTTGGAGTTTGTTCATGCTTGACTATTTTTTTTTTTTTTTTCTAAGATTAAGCTCCCAATGCGGGAAGCATTCAAAAATGTAATTCTGAAGATTCTAATCCATACTTCAAAAAAGAAATTAAAAAAAAACATTCAGCTATTCAAAAAAAAAAAAAAAATTATGTGTATTTTATCATTTTGAATTTATTTTGTCGTAATCCCTGTTTAAGCTGCAACATGCATTTTATTCCATTCCTCTCCACCAGATGCATTTTTCCTATATTGAATTCGATCGCCAATACAATTTGGATCAGATTTATAAAAGTCCCAAATAGTCGGTACAATTTTAAAAGCCGTACTGTAACGATAAAATTCCACATTGAAAACCACCAATTTCGATTGCGCACTAAATCCATCTTACTATATTTTCGGTTGCACCAAAGGTTCTCCATTCTCGTACGCTTTAAGCAGCTTGTCGTGAGCTGCCTTCAGTTCCGAATATTCAATTGGTTTTCCACACTCACAAATTATGCTACGAATTTTCGCAAACACTGTCTCTTCATTCCACAGCTCTGGCAGTTCTGCATCACTCAGTTCTACGGCTTCTCCAAAGATACGAACCTTATTCAACAAAACCACGCAATTGTTACGAATGAAGTTATCAAGAAATTTGTATAGTTTACCTGCCATTGTGCTAATTCTCCTTTAGCATTTGGTATTTCCAAATAAAAAGTTAGTGTAACTCTTGGCTCCTTCTTGATGTTGGCATACTTTCGACTGTCTTTCTGGGTGACAATTCGAACGTGATTGTCTGACGAAAGGTAACGATAGTTCACTGTTCGATTCAAGGCTCCGAATTCACTAGAAAAAAAATCATTTCTTTCGAAACATACACCAAACCGGCTTTGATTGAGACTGCTTACTCGTCAATTGTTGCCATATTCAGTGGAATAGGAAACGTTTTGTGGGGATTAGTATCGTATAAGTCCAAAATTTGATTAAACATTTGAACTGGATCCTTAACATCGATGTCGATGTAGGAAATATCAGAAATCGGATCCATTTTACAAAATATTTAAGGACAACGAAAGTGTGTTGTTAGATGAGCGAAACCGTCTTCTTAGTTTGAAGTACACGACACAACTAAATCTGGGTTTATGCTAAGAAATATCTGTTCCAGAAGAATCATTAGAAACTCGTAAAGTACGAGTGATAATGTCATAACCGCAAATCAAAGAAAAGCTATAGACTACTCTGCAGAGCCCGCGTGTGTTGAACTTGGAAAAGAAATAATTTGATGACGAGTAGAAATTGAGGGTCAGTATATGGTTCATAAAAAAAGTCTTGACACTCCTACAAGAAATCACGCTTTTCTATTTTAATATTTTCTTACATAATCTGAAGAAAAATTCCTATTAAAGTCTTAATTTAATTATCTACAAAATTTACAAAAACAGGTACTATAACAATTGCTTATAATTTATATCATTTGCTTAAATTATTTTTTCTTCCTTTTCAAATCCTAATTGTTCGTCTTGATACTGTTCTTCGCAAAACACCCAATTCTTTTGGTTTATTATCAGCTGTTTTCTGTTTTTTATTCACTTGTTCGTCTGATTCAAAACTTCCATCTCCAAATAATGACAAAGAACCCAGAAAACAGTTCTGCCTCATAACTGGAACTCCAACATTCTCATCCCGAAGTTTCCTTTTGTTACTTAACTTGACAAACGGTTTCCTTTTTTGTCCAAAATGCGGTTCACTTATTTCTTGGTCGTCTTTAATTTTGATGGTAAAAATTGATGCAGGACTCGGAAACAGCAAGTTGTAATATTCAAAAGTGCTCTTTTCAAAAACCTCATTACAATCGTTGGAGATTTGTACGGATTCTTTTAATTTCGATGGGATTTCAAATCGTTCAAAAGCTGTCAAAGAAAAATAATATTAATACAAACATTTGGGAACAAAACTGTCAAACTTACCCATTTCAATACACTTATCATAATTCGCGTCAAGTGGGCAGTCGATATATTCCAGTTGGTCGTTAAACATCACTTTCAACGTTTTGGTACTACTTTTATCCATTTTCAACTCGATTATAGTTACAATAAAAGTTAAATTTGTTCTGATGTTCACTGTGGAACACAAGTCTGAAGAATGAATGGAAAACAAAAACACCACCGGTATTTATACCTCAAGAAGACAACTGGCGCCCAACACAAAATGATCAACAGTGTAGGTACACCACCGTATGAAGAAAAATAATAGATTCATAGAGACCTTCATCCCTTTTTGGTGGTTAGTTTCTTGCAATTTGAAACATGATGGTTCCTGACTAAGGAATCAAAACAACACCGCCATAAAATTTGTTTTGAAAACATCTAGCGCCGCTCTGAGTCATTTTCATGGTAAAATTTGAATGAGTGGACAATTTCTTCAAAACAAAATAGATAAAAGAGGAAGGAAAAAAGGTGTTCAATTGTTTTTTTTTTCATCATTTATTTAGAGTTTTTTTTAAATTTACAATTTTAAGACTTACAAAGTATTAAAAGAAAACATTAACAGTAAAAATGAGTTAAACATACACATTTTAATAAATAAATATTTTGTAAAAATAAAATTTTAAAAGTAATGGCAGCACATTCAATCATTCATTGTCTAACGAAATTCACAAAATTTGAATTACAAAGGTATTTTTTTTTTTAATTTTAACAAAAAATATAGAAATTTTGTTTTCATATTTTACATTTACATTTTCTTCATTCAAACAAACATTCACACAAAATGCTGAACAGAACTTAGTTAATATGAATTTCTTGTTAGTTTATTTAATTATTTACAAACAGCGTAGTTAACATTTTTTACAGAAAACTATTCTGAATTAATTGTGTCTCTTATCCAAGCCGCATTCGATGTAATTTTATCATACATTCGTGGTCTTTCAACGCCCGTTGGTCCACAAGCTATTCGCCATGATGAAATGCCAACCAAAGCCCATTGATTTGTTCCGGGGAGTGTGCATTGAACTGGAGCACCAGAAAATTCTTCTTGCTGTGAAGAAAAAAACGAAAAAATTAAAATAAGCAACAACTCTGCACGACAAAGTATTTTTTCAAAGACCCTTTTTAAGAATATTATCAGTAGAGAGCGTTTCTTTTAATTCTCAATTGATCACATTCATTAAAATCTAATCTATGAATCCATTTAGTCTAAATAGCTCTTTGAGGTTAGAGGTTAAGCCTTAAAAATATTGTGTTGCATCTAGTAGTCAACCGTTGGGGCGCTTATCTATCTTTTCTCTTCGTTTTCATCTTCAATGGGAGCCATTGATACATGCTCAAATGTAGCTTCAAACGAGAGTATGCGGCGGAAGGAATAAAATGTGTGACTTTCTTGTGAAATTGCAGAAAACTATGTTTTAAAATAAACGTGGTGGGAAATTATCTTCAGAACATTTCGATGAATTGCCAAAAATCTGCTAGGAAGAATGTTGATTTTCATAAGAATGTGAAATAATGAATACAAAGCTCTCATTGAAAGTTCAAAAAATGGTAGTTGATAAGAGCAGTAGTATCAATGCATAATATCAAGAGCTTATTTAAATCTATGAACTAAAAAGGTACATAACATAATATGACGTTTGAGGTGATGAGCAAGGCAGATTGAAGTAGCTCTCACAACTAAGAGTTGAATCTACCTATATTCTGCTATTAATAGTATTTAGTATAGGAGCTGTCTGTTTTTGGGAGAAATTTTGTTCACAAACAGTTCCTGTCTTATCAGACTAAGGTGTGTTAATTTTTTGAGATCATAAACATTTTAAATCTTAAGATATTTTTTAGTGGATTTTTCTTCTATGCAATAAAATCGAACAAAACGAAGATTTCATTATCATATATAATTCTCCTGTGCGTTTGTTTGTGACCCTACTCCTCACAAAGTACTGGACAGATTTTTCTGAAATTCGGTGGGTGTGATAAGGTCCATCCGAGACAGGTTTTGTTTCATAATTGGACTCGGTAGGTAGCGCTGTTTTCAAGTTTTAGACAAATGTCATGTCTGGTGCCCGAAATGGCTCATATTCTAATAACGGGATAGCGTGTTGAGGGTAGTGGGGTAGCGGGTAATAAGAAGCGATTACCGGTTAAGCGGGGTAGGTGGTAGTGAGGTAGCGGGTAACAAGGTAACTGGGTATAACGGGATAGCGGGTAAACGGTAGTGGAGAAGCGGGGAGAGAGTAACGGGTGGTATTGAAGCGGGCTACAAAAGTCTAGGTCTTTTTATATTGATTGAGGCAGTACGAAGTCTGTCGGGTCAGCTAGTTCGTATATAAATATGTACATATGTGCCTAATTTTGGAACAAACAAAAGGTCCGTTCTTTTAACTTGTGGGGAGTTTTAGTGAAAACTGTCAAATTTCAAGTAGTGGGGAGCATTGAATAAGAAGTACAGGAAGCGGTGTTAGCTACATGTACAGTGTACGTGAGTGAAGCAACAAAAATGTCTGATGATGTCCTTTTTTCGGGTATGTGCTGTCAATTTTTAGGGTATGTGCTGTCAAACTTTGACTGTGTTGTCAGTCGAGTACAGGGGTGTATTATTTATGTTCGTGATGGTAAGGCGCTTCAATTCGTTGAGTTCCCGTAGTGTGCACGGTTGTTTTGAATAGTTCTTCTATCGTGTTTCGAAACGTTTTTATTTGTTGGTTGTATTACAATAGGCGTAATAAACGTGATAAATTACGGATAAAAAATCAAGAAAATGTACTGGAAAATAAAAAAAATTAAACATTAAAAACCGTGTTAAAACACCATGCTTCCTAAAAAAAGAATTGAGATTGAAAAAAAAAGTTGAAGCAAAATCGATGAAATCTTGATTTAATCAAATTTTGCTTGGCGCCCCTGAGATTAACTATTCAACTGCACACCAGCCCTGTTGTAATGCGTTTGTGTTTGTGAAACTCACACTACTTAGAAAAATGCTTCAATTCTTGTTCATAAGATCCCTTCCTGTACTTCTTATTCAATGGTGGGGATACAATTTTTTTTTTCCTAAAACGTAAAAGAACACTTGACAGCAAAAAATCTCACAAATGCACAAAATTATATCTAACGTCAACAAAATTCAATGTATTTCTTTTGTTTTGACATAATTGACAAATTTTCCCGCAAGAAATGTTTGCGTGTAAGATCGGGAGGTAGGGGAAATATTTTCCTCCTTTAAAAGTGACAGAACTTACAAAAAAATTGAGCAAAAGAACAGAAAAGTGTGAGAATTTGGGAGTGTTAGAGAGTTTTAGGGAGTTTTTGGGAGTAAAAGAATAGACCCAATAAAGGAAGGTTTTTGTAAAATTTATAGTTATTTATGTATATCACACACAGCTTTTACAATTTGGATAGATTACTGAAAATGTTTGGTATAAAAAAAACAATCATTTTGTAAAGTCGGCAACTGGCATGCTTTCAGAAGGGCAGCAGGGAAAATATTTCTTGTAATTTGCAAATATTAGGTACTTTAACTTTGAAAAAAGTGAGTTTAGATACTTTTCAGACCTTAATTCCTCACAAATCTTCAACAAAACTATAGAAATATAGATATTTAATAATTAGCTTTCTGATGTATTCATTTACTTTTTCATCTCAAATGTTGATAAATTTGAGAAAACAAATTTAAACTATGCATTTGCCCATGTGCTAAGTTATTGTGCAAAGGTTCCTAAGTTGGAACGACCTTACTAGCTGATCCAGAAAACGTTGTTTGAACATAGGTTTAATAATTGTGAATCTTCGGAATACTAATCCGATGGAAAAAAATTATTTCACCAATAGAAAACTCCAATAATCAGGAGTAATAAAGGCAATATTTTATTACTAGGTAACCCAGTGATCTTACTTGTGCAGCTCTATGTGCCCTGCTCAGTGCTCACATGTTGGAAAAACCTTTTGATTTATTCGCTTTCTCAGTAAATGAAAAAAACAAGAAACATTGTGTACAACATTGAATAAATATGAAAAGAAAAAAAAACACTACAATGTCACAATTTTATCCAATGAACAAAGGAAATACAATTATTCAAAATGAATTCAATATTTGTTTAATGCCCATTTTTCTCTACACTAGCTGGCTCAGCAAACACTGCTTGGACATATATGTAAATAAAATGAACTAAAATGAATTGATACGAAATGTACCTATACTAGATTTTAACAAGGTTTATGTCTTTCAATTTTCTGTGGAAAATATATATTTTTTTATTTGACAGAAAACTTTAACTTTATCAAAACAAAACCGTCTTTTCAAGCTTTTTAAAATCTAACTTTAAAATTTGTTTTTTTTTTCTTATTTCAAATCTTTAACGTGGTAATTTTATGCTTACTGTTACGCGGTCCCCTCGTTTTTGACTCTAGAAAATTGAAAAAAAGGATTTCAATGAATTTTTTTTTAAATCTTCGTTTTTACGGCGAGTTCATTTACCTATAATTATTGATAGATAACCTCTTTCAAAGTAATCGAAAGAAGTTGATATCTATACGCTATACTAACATATAAAGCTGAAGAGTTTGTTCGTTTGAAGGCGCTAATCTCATGAACTACTGGTTCGAATTGTAAAATTCTTTTTGTGTTGGGTAGTCCATTAATCGAGGAAGGCTTTAGGCTACTTAACATCAAGCTATGACCAATAGGAGCGAAGAATCTGTGGAAAAAACAGCAAAAAATATTCATTTTTCTGCCTTATAACGCGCTTATCTCAGGAACTGCTAAATCAAATCGAACAGTTCTTTTTGTGTTAAATAGTTCATTTATAAAGGAAGGGCTTAGGTTATAGCCGCGACCAATAAGAGCGAATAATCAGTAAACAATGTTTAAAACACGGCAACAAATTATTCATTTTTCTGATTTTTTTATCGCCTTTATCCTAGGAATTGCTAAATAAAATTGAACAATTATTTTTGTCCATTTATCGAGGAAGGGTTTAAGCTATACAACATTACGCTGCGAATAATAAGACGAAAAGCATCAGTATAAAATGTTGCTAAAAAGGGGAAATTATACATTATATGAAGGTTTCCATTGTTTTAAAATAGCTTCGCACCAAAATTCCCATGCGCGCATGATGCAAGTCGCACCTCTGGCTGGTGGACGAGGCAGAGGCAGATGAACTCCCGGGCAACTGCTATAGTGTTATATAAATACTACTAGATACTACTCAAAAACTAAATATTCGGAAAAGCACTAAAAGAATGACTTTAAGATTACTTTTAAAGTCATAAATGAGATACATTATGTGATTCATATTTTTGTTTTCATGAATCCAACGAAAAAAGCGAAAAAAAATCATCGAAAACGCATGATTTTTCGATCCACTTGGAGCCATTGTTAGCAACAATTTAAATTGCACAATAATAGTTATAACAAATTATGATAATCGATTTTCATTTTTGATAGACTTCAAAATCGGGATGACAGTCACCCAAATCGTGAAATGGATTTCATTTAATTTTTTTGAGACATGAACCATTATGGATGTAGCAATTTGAATGTAATCAATATTCGCTTTTTCTAAGTTTATACTTTTAATTTCATTTTAAATCAAAAATATAACTTCTCATCAACAAAAATATTCAAAAACTCTTGTCTTACTTATTTGTCTTAGAATCTTTAGTATCAAATTTACGAGAATGTAATTTTGCATCTTCTTATGCTCGAAACTAACTTTTTAAATGTGCAAATCTATTTTGGTTTTGTTTCCCTTGAGTATTTATGATCAAGCAATTGTTTTTTTTTTTTTTTTTCAATTATAAAACCATCAAACTCAACTGTGCTCTTTTTGCATCAAAATTAGCTTAGTATGTATTCAATAGACTATAGACACAGTGGCATTGATGGCATTGTAGGAATTCCTGTTATTCAAATCTAATAAAGTTGTTTTTGTTTTTATATTTTTGTTTTGATTCTATTTTTGTTTACATTCTTGTTTGTCCTTTAATCTGCATTTTATGACTTATGAACCAAACCCGTACCTATCTCAAAAACAGGTACCCAAAACCCAACTACCTGCCAACTATCTACATCAAAGCTATATTACTCAGTCAAAAATAGCAATAAAAAAATTATAATTAACCAAACAAAACAAAAAAATTATCGATGTAAACTTTTCTGTATTGAAGAATTTCAAACCACGATCGCCCTAATCTATTTCGACATTGCATAATTGAGCTCAGCTGATTAAAACCAGAACAGTGGCACACGCTAAAAATTCATTATTCTTGCATTTTCTTTTTACCATCTAGCAGCTGATCGAGTGAATTCATGCCAAAGAAATAAAAATAATCAACGGTCGGTTCAGGCGACATGTCGTAACATGAAACATTTTGTAACCACAATTTCTTGTCTCCCGCTGGAAGAATGTTTTTCTACTCAAATTGACTTCGGTTCAAGAAACGCTCATGCAAGACCAAGCCTAACTCTGACTCAAATCTGACTCATAAATGTGTTGTGAAAAATAGTTTCAATTCGTGTTTAGGCTTGCGTTTGTTTTGTTATTTTTATTATTCGCTCTTGTTCTCCGGCAAAGTGCGGTCGTCTTTTTAAACTCAACCTTGCTTCTGGAATAAGGGATGATACCTTCTCTATCTTCCCAAAATTGAAGGGTGTCATCGTCAATAAAATTTAATTTTGTTTTGTTTTCATCCTCGAGTAGTGTGTGGAAGCAAGGATTCATTCATTCAATTAATGACTGTTGTGAAATTAGAATAAAAGCAACTCGCTTTCTGGTTTCATTTAACATTCGTGATCGTATTTTTGAGTTGAAAACATCTGAGCGGAAGTTGAAGCAAAATTTACATAAATATCGTATATCCTGTAAAAACAAAGCATGAAAGCAGAACAAACAAAGACCTTAAAAATGATGTACAGTGGGACTTTGGAGTACATTTCCTGTCCAATCAAAGCCAAATACGAGGAATGCATTGAAATTGGTATGTTTTCTTCTTTTTATTCGAAAAACCACAAAATTAACTTTTGCTTCATTTTTGTTTTGCTTAGCTCGTCGACGTTTCGAAATTCCCGTCGAATTCCGTAATCATATTCAAATTTCAAACGAATCTCGATACATTTTCGAAAAATACACTTTCGAGTATTTTAATTTGCTATTTCCAAGTCCCGAAATCGTATTCCACATCAAATTGGATTACAATGGAATTTTGAAGAGTTTAAGTTCGGATTCGGATGAACGATTGCCATTCAACAAATTACACAACAAAAGGAGAAACAGTGAAGAGGATTATGAAGGTGTTCCGGTGACAAGACAGAATTGTTTCATTGGATCACTTGCTGGGTATGATTTGTCATCACCGCCGGCTGATGAAGAATGTCAGGAGCCGAAACCAAAGAAACAAAGAATTGTTGTTGTGGGATCTAAACGTGCTGTGAAGAAGATTTCGTCCAGAAAGTCAATTCGTATTTAAGCTAATTTATTTATTTTTTAGATCATAGTTTTAAATTTATTTCTTGTTTTAATTTTAAAATAAGCACATAACCACTGAACTGATTTTTGTTAAACATTTATTTTTCACTTCCTAACATAATATTTATCGAAAAATAATAATATCCACACTTGATTAAGAATAAATTATTATTTATGTTTTACATTTAACAATCGTTCCTTTATAAATTTAACTTAAACTTACTTAAGATTACAATAAATTTTGTAAAAATCCCATATTTCCCCTTTTTTTTCATTTTAAAAACGAATTTTGTATTCGAGAAGAAGGCACGTTTTAGCGTGGAGCAACCGCTTCGAGTTTGCTTTGAATGACATTTCTTCCTCCACCATCATCATTTATCCAAAAGAAAATAAATTTTGTTTGAAGAATTTCTTGACAGCTGTTGAGCTGTCAGACATAGCAAATGTTTGGCGTATATGAAGCTCGGAGTAACATAGCATAACGTTACGTACGAAATGTGATGTTGAAGTTTCTTGTGATTGCGCGCATTGAATTCCTATAGCGGAAGTCGTAAACCTCAGGAAAAGCCAAAGCTAAGGTTCGTTTGTGTTTCAGCCATTAAGAATTTTTTCCTTAAAAAGAAACGGAAGTTTTATTTTCAGAAACCTAGCTCATTACTTAGCCCATGTGTGAATGCGCTTAAATGTGTTTTAAAACTTAACATTTGGTTAAAAATGGGATCAAATTTAGCCATTTGCTGTGTAACCATTTTTTCTGCAAAGAATTTAGAAAGTTCCCTCAAAAATAAAGACATTTCGCTTAACAAAAAATGTTTATATTTTTCCATATAAAATAATTTCGCGTTCCTACAGCACAGAAACTTTAAAACAATAATAGTCGTGGGTTCGAATTCTACTCGTGCCCATAGTTTTTATTTCGTCTTTCACGGGCACTGCCTCTTGCGAAGAACTGACAAAACTTCCAAGAGTATCAATCTGTCATGAAAAAGTGTTTCTCAACTTTCTCTTTGTAGGTCCCCTCAATTCTTCACACGCACTCAGACAATTGTTGATGAGAGTAAGCCACTTAGGCCTTGGCTCTTCAAGAGCTGTCGCGCCTCTCTATTTATTTTTTTAACTTTATCTGTCAAATTCAATTTATATGGTAATTGTCACATAAAACGTATCAATAATGGACCTGAGGTTTGCGTCTCGAATCCAGAAAAATAGCAAATACTTCAACCTAAGAGAGTGCATAACTGAGATAAGCTGAGATCATTAGATTTGCGTAGCAAAGTAATCCTTCTTAACGCCAACAGCGCTGTCTGCATTTCAATAATTGAAAGAAGATTAGTCAAAATAAGCAGAAAACCAATCTTGATAGTACTAGTTGTTCCATATACAAAGGCTACAGCACAAATTTATGTAAAAAAAAAAAACTGCTTCTGTGAAGGGTCTCAAGATAGCACCACCATCGTTTGCCATCTTGAAACTACTACCCAAATATACAGTGCCTTGCGGCAAAGAATGCACCGAATTGGATGCAGCATTGATTAAACGCCTCTTGTCGTGACGTGTCAGCTTCTGCGGACGCCCGGGTCTTATTTTTGTCCCATAAGATACTTGGTGTTTTAAAAAATTTCGAACAACACGATCCGATCGTGAAATTCGTCTTCCAATAGCCCTAAGACTTAGGCCGCTTGACCGAAAAGCCAAGATTTTACCTTTTTCAATTTCGCTTGAATGCGTACCACGTGGCATTGTTGCTTTTTATTTGAAAGCACTTGACTGAATGCAGCTTCAAAGAGATTTGCATTGTGCGGTTATATTTTTGCAATACATAAAATAATAAATAATTTTTAAACACCAGGAGAGGAAATAACGGCACTTTATTTTCTTCTCAATTTGCTTGATCAGTGATGCAACTCAATGAAAAAATAGTAAGGAGTCACTCCTATTGTAGGTTTTCCTATAAATGCATTTTTGCGGGTGTGGTTATACTTATGCAAGGCACTGTATTTACAAACACTATTTATATATCAATTGAATTTGACAGATAGAGTGAAATCGAGCGTTAAATACTCTACTCTACTGAGTAGAGAAAAAAAAGCGGCTAACAATACAATTCAAAAAGGGAATTTTTAGTAAACGTCACTTTGCTATTCCGGAAACAAGTTATTTTAATTAATGAGAAACTTTAACTCGTGGGATAGTAAACCTGTGGAATAAGAGTGGAATAGGCGTTTTTTTTATAAAATTGGCTGAAAGAAATTTGTGCAAGCCTTGAACCAGGTCAAAGTCAACCCTTTATCGAACAATTCCCGTGTTCTTGTAACGGTACCTTTTTTTACAAAATTGAACTTACCGAACAATCATGTTTTTGGAACGTAGCCTCTGTGCACATACTATTCACCGTCGCAATTGACACATTCTCACACGCCGACATGTCACTTATTTTCAACTGCACTCTCTGCAAATTATCCCGCTGTCTCGACCAACCTAGCGTATTGCAATTCGCCCACTGTGTCTGTTCAGCTGATCTTGGTGTTGTCACAAAATTCACAGGCTGCTGATTGCCCAACGACCGTCCTTTTTGTGAGTAATATTCCATTTGTGGAACATTCTCGGGTAGTGGATAGGATTCAAATGGATTTGGTTCCACTGCTCGTGGCATTCTCGAACCGAATCTTTCGGAACTGTCATCTAAATCAGATGAATCTGTACTGAGAACAGGTTTTTCCAGTGATGGCGCAACAAAGAAATCTTGCATTTCTCGGGCTGATACCTTGGCTGAGGTGTCCCTCAGCTGATGACGATCGCTTTCGAGTTTTTCAGCCTTGGGAGCCAATGTTCGTCTTTGGTAATCTGGTCGTAGTTTTTTATCCAACTCGTCGGGTAGGCAGACTGGTCGAACAAAGTCCGAAAACACAACAGGGGTCTCAAGGCGGATCAGAGCTGCTGTCGATCCTTCAACGGGGCTCTTGATCAGTCCAATCACTCGTCGGCGTTGGGTCCATGGCGAGTTGGCATTGAGTCTGACAGAACCGAAAATCGCCATCCAGGTAGCACGTGGTTGTCCTTGGAAACAGGATTCGGTCGTAAGAACCCAATCACGGGACACCTTTGAATCAGAATTTTCGGTCAATCATATAGAATTAGTATTTGGATCTGAAATAATTACCAAAGTTCCGTCACAAACATGTGTGTCTTCTCTGTAGAGAGCAACAAACCAGGGCCAGTCTCCAGGCGAGGACATCTTTGGTAAGGATGTATGCTTCGGCGACAGCACTGACTGAATTCCACACTGCAATTCCCCACAGCCAACATAGAGAACCCTCTTGTTCTGACAAGTCGTTCGAATAAAGGAGATCTCTGGGGCATGAGGATCAAGAACTCGAACGTAGTCTTTCAGGATTTCGGTGTCATTTCGAATTTCATACAATTGAACCGACCTAAGAGATAGAATAATGTTTATGTCCAGAAATTCCCATTTCTCTCACTTCAATTGTACTCACTCATAACCTAGCGACTTGCACAATGATTCTGCAACAGTTTGACGAACTGAATCCTTTTCTCCACCATCAAGACCTTCAGCACAAAGCTTTCCGACAGTTCCTTTCTCCGAAAAGACCGCAAACCCCTCTGAATGGAAACTAGGTTGAAATGGAACCAGGGGTTCGGGTTTGATAAGATCCGACGCCAAGGGAGCAATCGAGACTAAAATCGACAAAAACAGTGAGAAACTAATTTGATCAATCTAAATCAATTCTTACGACAGTCTTTTTCATCGGATCCATCGGGACAATCAGCCTTTCCATCACATCGAGCCTTCTTCGAGATGCAAGCTCTACCACGACCACAGTATAAGGAATTTGGTGGGCAAAACGAGCACGATCGTTCATCTGACAGATCCGGACAATCTGCAATTCCATCACACAACCGAGGAGACAGAGCATTACTTTGAAGATCTTCCGAACAACGAGGTTTTTGGTGACACGACTGCATTCCGGTCGATTCCGGGAAGAGCTCACAGTCGAAGTATTTCTTGAACCTGTGCAGCACCCGATTGCCACAACCCTTCATGAAAATTTGACAATATTCACGACACATAACCCCAGGAGTTGGTTCCAGCGGTCCGTGTGTCTCACAGGGTGGCTGCAATAGTCGACAGACGAAATCAAAGGCTTCTCGGAAACACTCAGCATCGACCATTTCCCGAAACGCAATCACATCGGCTTCTACTTCGGCAATCGAAGTGTGACCCAAAAGGTTGGGGTAGGTTGTTGTGTTGTAGCCTATCGAACTACAGTAGCTCAATTTCAGGGGTTCACATGTTCGAGGGGGTCTAGGCGTGGTTGTTACTATCACTGGACCCTCGTCATCTTTTTCCAAAGGTGACGATGACATTATTGGCTCCTCGATCAGTCCGGTTACTTCTTTGATTGTCAAACTCTCGGGATCAACCGTCATATTTGCAAAATACCTTCGATCTTGAGCTGTGATCTCTTCGGTGAAGATTGCTAGTAGATCGGCAGTCGACACAAGTCCAATGTAGGGGTCGAAGATCACATTGAAGTGCACGAGAATGTCGTTAGTATCATCGGTTCCGTCAAGTGCCAAAATTTCCGTTCCTTCAAACGGTTCCCTCAAATCAGATCTCCTCAAAAGCAGGTTTATCCTCTCTTTGTAATCTCTAGCCTTGTGCTGGAATCTTATTGATGTTTGGTCTGCTAGATCCATTGACCATTTATCGTTGATCACTCGAAACTTCCCTCGAAATGTTCGGTCGGGCAGGGGTTCTGGTCGGAAGTAAGTATCTGGGGAAGAAATTGAATGAATAAGAGTCACAGAAATGATTGAATTGCAAAACTCACATCCAATATAGACAAACGCTGCAGCAACTAGCAGAGCGACTAGAAAACCTGTTATCACCACGCATCCACATTTCTGGCTATCGCCAATTTTTCGTCTTGTAAACCGGATATCTGAGTCTGTGGATAGGACGGATTCGGATTTGCGGCCATGACTGTGATGCTGGTGCGGCTTGTGATGTCGTGTGCAACGTGTGTTGTGGAAGGTTTTCTGTGATGGAACATGATGGCCGTTCGTGTGTGATGTTGTGTTGTTGGTTGGTATAACCTGAAAAAAGTACGGGAAATAATGGTAGAATTTCTTAACAACATTTTGTAATGTCAAGTAGGTAGTATTCTTCATAAGTAATCTTTATGATTAAATCTTCTTTTTTCTTTATAATTTGCACTCACTCAAGGGATTTTTGTACCCTTTTTTGCCAGAGACACAGTGAGTGCATTAGGAAGAAGAAAAGGGGTTGGAAAGAAAGTGTCGGCGTACATTGGTCTTAAATTCTTGAACATTGTAATGACTGGGAAAGAGAGAGCGTGGAAGAGAGTTCCACATTCACATAGTACGGATAAAAATGATTCTCTATACTTGAGAGTACGTCCGAAATTGGGCTCGAGGGTAAACTGATGGGCATTCCTAGAAGCGCTAGTTTTACGGGCGAATTGTTTGAGGGGAGGAATGCAACTGGCTATTTCACTAGAGCAATTACCGTAAAAGTAGCGATGGAACACGCTACGTTATGACGACGGTGGTCTAAAGGAGTGAATGCGTCAGTTATCTCTCTATCATCAATCATTCTCACAGCTCTTTTTTGTATTCCATCCAAGAGGCTTAAGTAAGAATTGTATTCACGCTTTGGACGGATAGAGGTTTTATAGGTAATAGCCAGATCAGACGGGGAGAAATATTTCTTGCACCGTCCTAAGAAACCCAAACATCTTGCGGCATTTTTAGTCACATCGCGTATGTGTTCAGTCCACAAGAGGTGGTCAGTGATGCACATACCGAGATGTTGATGCAAGTGCCACTCAGATACAGTGGCTAAGGGGGTATATCTCGCTTCAAGGATACAAGAGTTTTCGAAGCATTAAACTCTACACGGTTTTTGATTCCCCATTGTACAATGCTGTTTAGGTCAGAGTTTAATGAGCTTTGCCGTTGCAGTTCAACATCCGAGGAGGAAAGATGTGAATCTGGAAACGAATATGAGAAGCTAAGGGTACTATCGTCAGCGAAACAATTTATTGGATTAGAAGTAACAGGCAAGAGATCATTAATGAAAATGAGAAAGAGGGTCGGAGACAAAACGGAGCCCTGGGGCACACCAGCATTTATATTGTGGGTTTCGGACTTAAATCCATCCAATACAACTTGTATTGAACGGTTCGAAAGAAAGTTTCTAATCCAATATATATATAATCCAAGAATACGATACCGAAGGCAAGCATTTTCGATAAAAGAGCAAGATGCCAGACTTTATCAAATGCCTTTGAAATATAAAGTGCAACAATCTTACTTTCTCCAAAACGATGTAAAGATTTGTTCCACTGTTCGGTGAGATAAACCATCAAATCATCAGTGGACCTTGCAGGCCTTCCTGGCCTGTTTATACTTGTTCCGGTTTTCCTCATTCAGGTTGGCTCTAAAACACCAGAACTTTACTTCTTTTTTTCTGATAACCTCTTTACAGCTTGAATCGAACCATGGTTACTTGGGTTTGATGCTTTTAACCCTATTCGGGATAAAAGTTTCCATTCCCAAAATAATCATATTAGTGATCATATCTGCGCTGGAGTCTACGTCACTATCGAGGAAGCATAGTGACCAGTTAAAGATCCGGAAAAAGTAGTTGAGACCGTCCCAGTTAGCTTTCTCGTATTGCCACACTGTTCTCTTCGGAGCTCTTTCTCTAACTGGATTAGCTTGACACCAGAAATTTGCAGATATAATACTATGATCTAATCTGCCTAGAGGCGTTAATACACTGATAATGTATTTATCAGAAACAAGTCAAGAGTATTTTACGCTTGGCCATTAATGTCCGATATTCGATTCGGATCGGTGACAAGCTGAGTTAGCAAAGATCTCAGCACACATTCCTTCGGGTGTTGTCTGGCCCGATTGGAGAAGCCACGAAGAATTGTGTACATTGAAATCGCCCGTAATAACGATTTCAGTGTGAGGATACAGCGATACAATTCTTTGGAAGGAGTCAGACAGAGCATCAAATTCACGAGAAGTGGAAGCCCTGTCCATATTTGGGCTTCGATAAAGAAAACAATAGTGGATGATGTGCTTATTTACGGAAAACTTC
>CAKKXW010000001.1:16455176-16469890 GCA_920937365.1 Sphaerophoria rueppellii
TTGATTTTAAGGCAAATATTTTTGCCTTATTTTCCAGTCTATTTTCCAATGAAACTGACTAAAATGGAAAGGTACGCGCATTTTGCTGTAACTTCAAGTGCCTTACGCAGCTGAACCTGCCCTATGTTTTGTGGTAAATTTTTACATTTTACACCAAACAAAATAAAAGTGAATAAATAAAATGAAGCTGTCAAAGTATAAAAAGTATTCTATGGGACGGTTCTATCCACTAAATACTTTGACAGTAGTGTATACGACGACGTTTGCGGTTTGCCGGATTCTTGCCCCCCCCCCCCTCCCTTTGGTTGTGGTCTTACGCTTTTTATATTTCTTTGGAGAAAAACAAATTTCATCCGCTTTTCGCTTGATTTGAATGACATTTGTTCCTCCGTCATGATTGTCACTCCAAAAACAAATTATCTAATTTTGTTTGTTAACTTTTTTTTACAGCTGTAGAGTTGTCAGACAAAGCAAATGTTCAGCATATTTGAACTAGAGCTTCCGTTCGGAGTCACAATAAGTTACATGACGTAAAAAAACATAATGTCGAAGCTTCATTGTGATCGCTGAACTCGCAAACGTCAGCCGAAGCCGAAGCAAAAACGTGTTAATGTTTCAGCCATTAGGTTACTTGGCTTACTATTTGTCGTTTTTGCGCACCAATAGTTACGATTCGTATCCACAATTGTCGTTTTTTTTATAATAAGCACACACTCAAGGGATTTTTAGACTCTTATTATTCCATAGACACAGTGAGTGCTTTAGGAAAGAGGGAAGCGGTTAGAGAGGAGGCGCAGGTGTACATTGGTCTTAAATTCCTGAACATTGCAATGATCGGGAAAAACAAAGTGTGGAAGAGAGTTCCACATTCGCGTAGTACGGCTAAAGAACGATTCTCTATACTTGAGCGTACGACCGAACTTGGGCTCGAGTGTAAACTGATGGGCATACCTGGAAGCGCGGGTGTATTACGGTTGAATTGTTTAAGGAGTGGAATACAACTGGCTATTTCTCTAGAGCACTTAACGTAGAAGTAACGATAAAACAGAGAGAAACACGAAACGCAACGACGGTGGTCTAAGGGAGTGAATGATTCAGTGATGTCTCTATCACCGATCATTCTTACGGCTCTTCTTTCTATACCATCCAAGAGGCTCAAGTAAGTTACTGAAGCAACAGCCCAAAGATGGGAATTGTACTCAAGCTTTGGACGGATATAAGTCTTATAGATAACAGCCAGATCAGACGGGGAGAAAAATTTCTTGCATCGTCTTAAGAAACCCAAACATCTTGCAGCATTTTTGGCTACATCGCTTATGTTTTCGAGAATCTCGAGATGTTCGGTCTCTTTGATGGAAGTTCCACTCATGGACAGTGGCAAGGGGGGTGCATCTCGCTTCAACAATACAAGACAGCATTTGGTTTTCAAAGCGTTAAACTCTACACGGTTTTTAATGCCCACTGTACAATGCTGTTTAAGTCAGAATTGAATGAGCTTATCATATTTTGCAGTTGCAGTTCCACATCCGAAGAGGAGGGATGTAAGTCTGGAAACGAATATGAGAAGCTGAAAGTACTATCGTCAGCAAAACAATTTATTGGATTAGAAGTAACAGACAAGAGATCATTAATGAAAATGAGAAAGAGGGTCGGAGACAAAACGGAGCTTTGGGGCACACCAGCACTTATTTTGTGGGTTTCAGACTTGAACCTGGTCCAATACAACTTGTATTGAACGGTTCGAATGAAGGTTTCTAATCCAACGAAGAAGGGATTCATCTATTTCGAAGCAAGCATTTTCGATAAAGGAGCAAGATGCCAAACTTTATCAAATGCCTTTGAAACATGAAGTGCAATAATCTTACTTCTCAAGAACGATGTAAAGATTTGTTCCACTGTTCGGTGAGATAAGCCATCAAATCACCAGTGGACCTGTTGCTGCGAAAGCCGTACCGGTCATTAAGAAGCTTTCGCTCTTCGAGATAATTCTTGAGCTGATAGTTTATCAACGTTTCCATGACCTAAGAAAGAAGGGACGTAAGTGCAATCGGACGATAATTGGAAGAAGAGGAGGATTCCCCTTTTTTGGAATAGTCTAGACAAATGCTGTTTTCCAACTGGAACAAGCCCAGAAGAATAGAATTGATGAAAAGCTTACGTTGAGATCCTTTATGACTCTCGCCACAGCAAGAGTGCAGAAGAAGACTTGTCCCAGAGAATCATTGACGCGCTCAAGAACAGGCGGAGTCATGACACTCTCTGGCAGGGAAGAGTTGGCGGCGAAATACCTAGCAAAACGGTTAGCTTTCGCGAGAGACCTAACAACTGGAGTGTCATTATCAACGAGCGTAGGGACTGATGAAGAAGAAGAAGAATTCTTCATGTTTCTTACAAATGACAAAAAATTCTTACTGCTTTTAGGACATTGCAGTATTTTTTTTTTTGTTCATGTAAAAACTTTGTCCGTCGAATATGGGCATTGCAGGCCTTCTTGGCTTGTTGAAACTTGTTCCGGTGTTCCTCAGTTGGGTTGGCTCTAAAACTCCAGAACCTTACATCTTTTTCTCTAATAAACTCCTTATAGCTTGAACCAAACCATGGCTTTTCTTGGGTTTGATGCTTTTAACCCTTTTCGGGATAAACGTTTTCATTCCCTAAATAATCATATTAGTAATCATATCTGCGCTGGAGTCTACGTCACTATCGAGGAAGAATAGTGACCAGTTACAGATCCGGAAAAAGTTATTGAGATCGTCCAAGTTGGCTTACTTGTATTGCCATACGGTTCTCTTTGGAGCTCTTTCTTTAACTGGATTAGTTTTACACGAGAAATTTGCAGTTAGTGTCAAAATGTAACTATCTTTTAAAATATTCCCAACTCGTTGATGTGTCAAAGATATATTTTTTTGTCTGTTATATAAAATTAAAATTTTAAAATCAGAAGAGAATTATCTTCTTTTCAGAATCAGAACTATCATTTTTGCCCAATTAAACGCATTCAGAATGTTTTTTTTAACTTCCAGACTGCAATTTAAAACCGCCCTAATAGCATTTTCCTCTTAAGCACTATTCACATGAGCACGACCAACGAACGACGAATGAATGAAGAAAAGTGATTTCAGATACGTTAGGAGCCGTATTTCTTTACAAATTGTCAACAAAACGATAAAAGTGAAGTTAATGTTTGATTTGTGATGCATAAATTAAATGTTTAATCTCAAATGTTAATAAATTTGAGAAAACAAATTTATTCGTCGCGAAAAGTATTGTAGTTGATACGAACTGCCAAACTGTATTCGCGTTCCACATCATCCACACTCCCAACGAACAAAATATTCGCGCGCGTATAACTTCAAAAATCATTCTTGCCTTGTGTTTTGGTTGTTCATTCTCGACGAATTAAAAACTCTCATGTGAAAGAAATGTCAAAATCGACGAATTTTCGTTCATTCGTTGGTCGTCGTTCGTGCTCATGTGAATAGTGCTTTATGCCCTAGATTAAGGGTTAATTCTTCGATATTCCGTGTTTATTAATTTGACTGTTAGAGCTCAATCTACAGATGAAGACGAGTACAACCTTCAAGGAGGCCCTTTGCAGATTCATAAGCAATGATTAAAGTAACTTTCAATAATTATCATTTGTTTTGTTTCTTCTGTAACGCCCTCATTTTCTTTTCCTTTTCAAACCATCATACATAACTGTTTAGATCATTGCATCATACGTAATCTACTTGAAAGAAAACCCTAACGAACTCAAACAGCACGGTCATTAATTTATAGTGTATAAAGGTAAGATACCCAATATACAAAACAGCCAGACACCTTAGATGTATCATCCTAAACTTCAATTTTCTATCTTAGAGCGAAAACTGTTAAATAACATAATTTCATTGCACATTATGTTAATGTTTGAGCTTATAAACGTAATTTCAAGAAGCAATTTCATACTAGTGTCTCTCTACTGTAACGAAATCGGTATTTACTCCAAATTCATTTAATTTTCACTTTCTTTTGATATTGTGGGTAGGTAAGTCCGGTTTAATTTTTGATATTTAAGACCATTTCCATCAAATTAATGAACGATGAGCTTAATTAACATAATGATGACTCAATAGGAAGGCAGATAAACAAGTTCCGATGCACCATTATCTGAATATTAATTGAAGAAATTCATCAAAAACGGAATCAAACAATTTGCATAAAAGACGATACACCGGTAGAGGCAGGTTCCAAGTTGTCTTACAACTGCCGCGTATCGAACAAAGTCATGACAAGTGAAAGTAATAAAAATGTGTATTATAAATAATAATGATGATCACGGAGGAAGCCGATCATTTCCTTTGAGTAAAAGTGAAAAGGCTTTAATTTTTTGTATAAATAAATGCAAGAGAAAGAAGCCGAAGAGTGAACTTTTACACTGATCTTAACAAACATGTTCTGACTAGACGAGCGGGACAGATGACATTATTTGTTTTTTTGTTCATACAAAATTATCTGCGAGTAACTTCGAAAACATTTTCTTAAAAAAAACAACGGTAAATTAAGTTTTGAAAGTAAAGTACGATTTTGTTCTCATATCATTTCAACAAATGTTCCGATGTTCATTTATCTGTTTATTTTTGTTCATACCTCACCAATAAACCAAAACAAAACAGTAAATCAATCACCTTTACAATTTATCGAATAAAGTGGCTATAGTAATGGACAAGCCTTCACCTTCCGAACGCACCCAACAATACCCCTTTTCATTGCCTGCAGTGAATACTTCCCGCTGTTTTTTTTTTTATAACTGCGACATTTAACAATCCCGCAATTCGACTTCTGACACAGTTCAAGGCTGAATTGACACAGACTAATCACAGCTTTATGTCTCACACTCTCCAAGAATTACTATTTTTATCGAACTCACACTCTCCAGTCCCCCAATCGTTAACAAGCAAAACAAACCTCATAAACTGCTGCCAAGAGATTAGTAAAGCAGCTTAACACTCAAAATTGCAACTCGATCGTGTAGCACCACTTTAATACTTGTTGACCTTGCTGCAACATTTCACTGTTACCACTTCGACATCGACTTGAACTGACCGAAGAAAATCACAAGCTTAAATGTTCCTTCCTTTGAGAACAGCAAAACAAGTTCCATATAATCACTAAGATTCTTCAAGAGGTTTGAGGGAATTCGATACTTGTGTCTCATGCCTTTGGATTAGCTTGTAAAAGTCCAGTCTATCACTACCACCGATCGTCCGAATAGCCTGAGGTATGCCGGCCGTCCTATGACGTAGACCACCATCATCGTTGCATACCTACTAGAACAAGTAACCATTGTTTCAAATGGCGCATTTTACATTGTTTTCTGGAGTGAATATAAACGTAACACATCACCAGTAAGGTGCACAGTCGATACGGTTGGTAACTTTTGATCTTCTTACGAGGCTCACTGAAATGGCGAATTGCTATGACGTCTTCTTTAGCCTCAGGGGAGCTTGAGAATGGCGTTATAGAATTACACGCAAGACAAAGGCATCGTGTTTGCTTTGGACAATGCATACCATGTTGCGAGTGAAGAATTTAATTCGAAGGCGGTGGTGGCGGCATCCAACATGAAGCCAACATGAAAACAGATTAGCATTTATGGAAATGTGACAGATGATGCAAATGAGAATTCGTACTGCAAAAAGGAGTGCCAATGTGCAGACTTGAAGATTTAACGAATGTATTTGGAGTAAGTGTCAAGAGTTGTTGTCAATCGTCGATTGATTAATTGCTGGCGTGATGGGAAAAATGTGGTTGCAGACAAAAATCAGTATTGATTAATATTCTGGAGTAAATTGTTCAGATATCAATTCAAATACGGTGTTCAGGAATATAACTATTATGTATTTTTAGACATTTCAGTCTGTATTTTTCCTCATAGTTCAATGTCTTCCTGTAGTCGGTCTCAGTAACCGAACAAGGAACCAAAAGCCATGAAGAGAATCCATTCCATTAAACTGCCTTTTCCATGCAACATCAGTTTTCTAATTGTTTTTGTAATTACCAATCAATATTGGAACATGATTTTTAAGTAATACATAATGAATTTGTTTGTTTTACGTACTATTACACCGTAATTGTTTTTCAGTGCATTCACGTGCATAAAGCGAGTATTTGTATTTGCTTACCTACGTTTTGACGTTTTGTTTCGTTAAGTTAAAACACCATGATGAAGACGTCTTGTAAATTATTGCAGATTAACAAGCAATTTTCATTTCTTTTTTGTTCAATTTTAAGTTGTTGGAAAACACAATCTTCCTACATGCATTTTAATCATTTCTACCACATGAAAATTGATTTAATTTTTTTAATGAAAACATTAACAACTGGGTCAATATTTTTTTGCATGTTATGCAGTTTGAGTTGAGGTAGATATTCATGGAAATTAACTATCAGTAGTGGCATGAAATTGTTTTTTGTTTTCTTCATACCCATGAACGCTCCTGAATTTATTTTTTATAGTTTAAACAAATTGCAGAAACAACGATGCAGTAAAAATGTGTATTTATTGACATTGACATTTCACAGTACAGTATTGCAGCACTGGCGACTGTGGCCATCGGCTGGGACAGTACAAGACATTAATACAATAGGGAGAGACAAATAGACATACAGAGAGAAAGCACACAACAAAAAACCTACTTTGCTCTGAGGAGGAGACTTAGATTTATATCGTCTCATGTTATCGCACAGGTGGCCTCTTATAAACTGGCAATTTTTGTAGTAGGTTAAGTTAGGTTAGGGTACATGGGCTGACGGTTGATTTTGTTACCATCACACTTAGATCACACTTAGTGATACCCTGAAGCATTGTAACTTCTGGAAAAGTGATTTAACCTATGAATTCTATGGTTGGTCGAGCCATTTGGTGGACTTGATAAAGTTCAGTAGCCGATTGCCTGTGAGTTCAGATAGTTCTTCAAATTCATTAAAGAAATAGTTGCCTACAAATTTTAATCTAGTACGGCAGAGTGCTGGACAGTGGCACAGGAAGTGAACTATTGTAAAATTATTTTTGTGTTATATAGTCTATTAATCGAGGAAGGTTTTAGGTCATTTAACATTGAGCTGCGACCAATAGGAGCGCAGAATCCGTGGAAAATTTGGAAAGAACCATCTTTTCTTTGTTTGGACGCGCTAATCTCAGGAACCGTTAAATCTAAGTGAACAATTCTGTTTTTATTGAATATTCCATTTGTATAGTGTCCGTAGATTAGTGGTTAGGTGCGTTAGCTGCTTAGCGGAACGTCATGGGTTCGTATTACTCGTGGCCGTAGTTTTTATTTCATCGTTCACAGGCACTGCCTCTTGCGAAGAACTGACAAAACTTCCAAGAGTATCAATCTGTCATGAAAAAGAGCTTCTCAATTTTGCCGTTCGGAATCGGCGTTATATTGTAGGTCCCCTCAATTCTTCACACGCACCCAGAGAATTGTTGATGAGAGTAATCCACTTAGGCCTTAGCTCTTCAAGATTTGTCGTCACTCTATTTATTTTCTTTTTTTTTAATTCAATTTGTGAAGGAAGGCTTTAAGCTATTTAAAACTACCCTGTAACCAAAAGGAAAAATGGCAAAAATTATTCATTTTAAATTGAACAATCCTCTTAGTGTTGAATAGTCCAATAAGGACAAATGCGACCAATAAGAACAAATCATCGGTCTCGGTTATATATAAATATAAAAAATTATACATATTTGAAGGCTTTAGTTGCGTCCGCTGCGTATACGTAAACGTAAACGGCAAGTTGGACAGGCAAACGATACAAAATAATTGCACAAATTAGAATTTTAGGAGGGCTTTTTTTTGTGAATGCGATTATATGCACAGATTTTTGTGTCCAGACTCAGCGACATGTTTTCTTGCTTCTTTGTAGGGAGTTTACATTTTCTATTCAAATTCCTCTACACATCGGTTGTCGGTTTTGTGTTCATTAAATGAATGAAAACAAACTCCTCGAGCTGATTACTAAAATGGCAGATGTAGGTCAGAATTCATCTGAACTATAGAAACAACTTTGTGTTTTCCGCTTTATTCTATGGGTAAGTTAGCCTACGGAACAAGCGTGGAATAGGCGTTTTTTTTATTCATAGTCTGTGACTACGTTGTCAACTCGTTCTGATTGGTTGAAAACAACTAATCAACCAATCAGAACGAGTTGACTAAGTAGTCACTTCACTAGGTTTCGAAATGCGCTCTTTGACTATGCAGAATTAACTGTGTCTCGCATGTTCCACCTGCATTTATATTATAAAAGAAGTTCAAAAGCTTTTTATTACACGAAAACGTCTGAATTTTAGAAGTACCTAAATCTAGTATTTTAATAAATAAGAAGAACAAATGCATAATGAACTCAAACTCTTCAACAATTCCTTCAGTGCAGAAGCTTCAAAATAAAAAATGTAAACTGTTTCTTCAACATTTTACCTTATAGCCATCTGTAAAAAAAACCTCTTTATAACACAAATAGAACTTTAAAATTAACAATTATAGTTTCTGGTGTTCATCTTAATAATACTAGTTAAGACTAGTCGACACAGCTCTAGAAATTCGAGTGCATTGATTCTTCATTTAAGGGGGTTCAAATTCAACAACATTGTTATCAACTTCTGTCGTCTTGGCTGATTTGTGTAATATGAGCCCACCTTAATGTTTTTGACATTTCTTTGCGAACACACCCTGCAGACAACAGCTGTTTGACACCACTGTGATTTGACATTGGCTACGTTCAATCACGTAACCAAAAGGTATCGGATAGCTTTTTGTTGTTGTTTACCATAGCAAATACATGAACCATTCTCTGTCAAACAAAAAAAATCCGAAGGTATCTGATAATTTTTGGTATACCTCGGGTATCCGAGTGCTCAGCTGATCAACATATGATTTTTTTTTGCCTTGATTTGTTCAGCTTCCAAATTAAAAGAAAATTGAAAGAAATATAAGCAGATGACTATCGTTGTGATTTTTAATACTTGTTATTATATAGATGACTCGGAAGAAGTTTGTCGACGGATTCACAGCCATAAGCAATTTCCTGTTCTCAAACGTTTATTTGTTGTTTTTTGTTCATAGACGTTTGCCAGCAATCCGGATACGGGCATTGTATATGGAATCAGCTAGTAAAAGGTTTTCCAATAAGAGGTTTTATTTTGATATTCAAAGTAAAATGGCATTATTTGAGATGAATGATCGGATGTTTATTCCATTATAAAGAGGGAGGTATGTCGTTAATAATGGATCACAACATCAGCCAAATGGCCGCCACGACCAGGCTTACATTACCATATCCTTTTCATGAAATTTTCCATAACCGAATCCCAAAGTGGCTGCGCTCTTCGAGAGATAACACGGTCCCGAAACTTTTCCCGTAAAAGATCGATGGTTTCATTGCTTGTGTGGCACGTAGCACCGTCTTGTTGAAAGTAAACGTTGTCCAGATCAATACCATCCAATTCCGGCCATAAAAAATCATTAATCATCTCTCGATAGCGCAAGCCATTGACCGTAACTGTTGCTTCAGCTTAAATTTTGAAAAAGTAAGGTCTAATGACCCCGCGTTGTTGAAGCGTTGTTGAAGCGTGTATCGTTCCATTTTTATTAATGGCGTAGTTTCTGCTTGTCAAATGTCGAAAAATTACAGCTTCAAAAGTGACAGCTACCGAAATAACACCTCTTATTGGAAAACCCTTTATTATCAAGATAGTGTTTTCGAATTTTTGTGCTACATCAGAACCAAAAAGAAAAACAAATCCCAATACCAAACTTATGTAAAAAAAAAACACTGTGCCAGGTTTTAAGATGGCACTACAATCGATTGACAGGTCGCGGGTACTAGCTACATAGAAATACACAGGATACAGGTATCTGTCTCGTCCGAAAAAAACATCCCAGATACGGGTATCTCAGTTAGCCTATAGATGATTGAACAATTGTTTTTGTTTTAATAACCTCAATTTTTTAAATTTTAATTCAATGTTTTAAACAATTTCGGTGGAGAATATTTAAGAAATATATAGACACTGTACATTTGCACAAAAAAATGATTTCTTTTGTTGAGTAATCTGTGCCACGTTAAGTGTACCACAAAAATAGGTTCGCCGTTATATGATATCCAATCATTTATTTTACTAAGTCACTCATACTTCCTATGAAATACTACGGATGTCGCAAGAAAAGATTAGGAAATTTTTTAACTGTCTCAAAAATAACAATAAAATATGTATGTTGGAATTTTGTTAACATTTCTTAACACTTTTTGTTTCTTCTTTTATTCCTTCATGACGCACGTAGCCGATGATAGTTCCAAGTCGTAAATAAATTTTGATACACACCCTCCTACGACATTTTTTGTAGCCGTAAAACAAACATTATTGAGTTCTGAAAATCATGTGAAAGATTTATTTGATGTTTGTCTTCATGTAATTATTCTTTTATAAACGCCTTTCCCTAAATTGCTGCGAGTATCAAATGTCCATAGGCATTGTCATACCTAATGCACATCATACCTTCTCATTGCTCGTTGTTTAAGAATCATAAATCCAACCCGATCATTGATATGTGATGTGGGCTCAATATAGGAAAGCTAGCCAGCCTATGTCACAATCACAATGGCTGAAGAAGAACCTCTTTAACTTGGCACGTATAATCAGTATGTTCTACCTGTATTAGGGTAAATCTTCTTCAACAACTTGCTTCGAGGCCGTTTTCTCTTCTTCTACCTTAGATATAGGTTACATTGTCTGATTCTTCTACTTATGTGCTTCTTTCTTTGTGCATTAACAATTAAAAGTAGGCCACACAAGTTATTACTATTTCGTATCTTGTAATTTTTATATTAAAATGCGAGTTAACAAGAATTCTTGTGATTAACTTTTTCAGACAATTTTTGAAGATTTTATTGCTTTCGTGTAAGTTGTGACATTATACAAAAAGATTCAGATGCTGGGCTGATTTTGAAATGTGTCAACAGAACTAGTTACATTATTTTCGACACACTTTTTTATGACTTTTGAAGAATTCTTAAAGATTATGATTGCAACATGGAAGAGTATTCAAAGGAATTTCAGTTTTTGTAATAATTATTGCCACAACCCAGAATACCAGCAAGATAGAACACTTTGGGACAGAATGATGTCTCAAACTGAAGACAAGACCAAAATGAGCTAAGGCAAATTCAGTCCCAAAACTATGTTTACCCATGACGTTACGTTTATTTCCACATAATTTGTATTCACCATTCCCCAATCCCTCGTCCCACCTCACCTTTGTGTTCCAATTTGTCTTTCCATTTGAATGCTTCCCGCAAATGTTATTGCTATCCCGGCTGATTATATTATTGTTGTTGTGGTTTGTATTCGTTGCCGTACTTTTTGTTCCTTTCTCGGCTGATGGCATTTTTTCCGATTTTTTCTAAAAAGAAATTAAATTGAAGAAAATAAATAAGGATCTATACAAAATAAATTCTAAAGGAAGTTCATTTAGTTTAATAGAAAAAACCAACATTAGAGGTTAACCCAATGAAGTGTAACTAGACAGAGAAGAAAAAAAGATTCTCACGAACGATCGGTTGGTTTTCTAAACAAAAACCTTAGGGAATTGCAATCTCCAACAGTAAATGATAAACATTGCAAAGATCTCTAGCAGTAGCAGCAGCTGATGTTCCGCATGCGAAATTATTCGCAGAAAAACTTTTGTCTTTTCGTGATGCAGATTGAGAAAGTGGCACCCCAGATGTGCCGTGCCGAATGCTGATGATGAATGATAAATGCAAATTGCAGCAATCATACAACACGAGAACTTCTATGGAGTTTAGGTTGGAAATTGTGAGATTTTAGGAGTTGTTGTAGCTTGAGTCTCATGTGCGAGAGTGTTTAAAGTTATGGATATGGTGCAATCATTTGTTATTGTCTAATTTTGTGGGACTTTGACTAATTGTGATAGTTTGCTAAACACATATTAGCTTTTAGAAAAACAGAGAAAATATGTTTAATAACAGTGTGTCAAAATGATCGTCAAGCTACCAGAATAAGTAGATTAAACGAAGTGTAAGAACTGTAAAGGGATTTGCGGCCTATCTACTGTAGAGTGAATTTTTGTTAAGTCCGTATTCTAAAACCGAAGGAAGGAAGTCTTGAGATTTAAGAGAAAGAAAACAGCTGGGCTACTCGCACGGACTAGCACATGGTGTAGAAGAGTTGAATAGAAATCAGCGGCCTTAGGCCGAGAGATTAGGTTAGGAGAACAAAGGTTAAGACACTTTTGTGGAAAACTGTTTTACTGGTTACCCACGGCCCTGGACCTGACTTTCTCATCGCAAAATTAAGGTTTTCTTATATTGAAAAACAGTAAGCATACGCCAGGGTGAACACTGGACATTGATATTTGCTATTACTTACTTACTTAAGGTGGCGCTACAGTCCGTTGTGGACTTTGGCCTGAATCAACAGTCTCCGCCAGCCAGCTCGGTCCTTAGCAAGCTGTCTCCAGTTTTGCACTACAAGTTGATTGAGGTAGTAGCGGTCTTCCTCTCCTCCACGTCCCTCGGGAATAGTGTCGAAGGCTTTCCGGGCCGGAGCATTGGTGTCCATCCGCTCTAAATGACCGAGCCATCTGAGTCTCTGGACCTTGACCCTTCTGGCTAGGTCCATGTCGTTGTACAACCCGTAAAGTTCGCTGTTATTATCTTCTTCGCCATTCCCCATCAACGCACACGGGGTCTAAGGTGACACGAAGAACTTTCCTCTCGAAACAACATTAAGCCCTTTCATCCGATTTTGTCAAGGTCCATGCTTCTGCACCATACAGCAGGACTGGGATGATGAGGGTGTTGTATAATTTTACCTTAGTTGCTCGAGAGAGGGCTTTTACACTCAATTGAGCTTTCTTAGCTCAAAGAAACAGCGATTAGCAAGAGCTTTATTCTTCATCTGATCTCGGCGCTGGTGTTATTGCCCGTCTTAAAAGCGGAGCATATGTCTACATATGACCCTGTACTACCTCGAAGTTGTATGCGTCTACTGTGACGTTCTGTCCGAGCCGTCGGTGTTGGGTTTCCTTCCTCGAAGACTTCGTTTTTCCCTAATTTACAGCTAAACCCATTTTTGCCGCTTCTGTCTCAATTCTCACAAAGGCGCCATTGACATCACGCTGTGTTCTTCCCATTATATGTATCAATATCATCGGCGTACGAGAGAAGTTTTTTTTTGGAAGATAGTGCCACTGGTGTTGACGGTTTAGTTTTGCACTTCGTTCTTCTCAAGAACGATGTTAAGGAAATCGCACGACAGTGCATCGCCTTGTCTGAATCCTTTTTTGACGTCGAAAGATTCCGTAAGCTCGTTGCCAAACTTGATGGCGCAGTATGAGTTCTCCATCGTCATTTTGCACTAGCGAACGAGCTTGGCAGGGATGCCAAAACTAGACATAGCTTTATAGAGTTCATCTCTGTAGATGCTGTAATGCGCGGCCTTAAAATCGATGAAAAGGTGGTGGTTATCGATTTGGAGTTCATAGGTCTTTTCCACGATCTGCCGCAACGTGAAAATTTGGTCGATAGTTGACTGGCCTGAAGCCACATTGATAATGACCAATCAGATTGCTGACGAAAGGCTTCAGATTTTCACATATTATGGCAGAGAGGATCTTGTAGGCGGTGTTAAGTAGACTGATTCCTCTGTAGTTGGCGCAGTTTAGATGATCTCCTTTTTTCAGGATCGGACAAACAATGCTGCATGCATTATTTACTATTGGCTTACTTTTATCATAAAAATAATTAAACTGTTAGTTTTTCCTCAAATTTAACACACAGAATTTTTGAGTAAGCAATTTTGAAATCAATATTTTTACACAACGAAATGTTAGAAACAAATTACTGATGCCTCTCCCAAGAAACCCCTTAAATAAATTGATGTCTAATCACTACAGTCTGAAAATTATTGTTAAATATTTATTTTGATTACAAGGTGCTAAGCAGTTGTCTTGGAATAATGACATCACAAATAATATTTACAGTAAAAAGTCATTAAATTACGCCAAGAAAATAAACAATGCCTTGAGAAACATTTGACGTGGGTATGGTGTCATCTCAGCTAATAACCAACAAACCAGCATTGCTGCAGCATAAAAAAAATGAATAACTCCGATAAACCGGTCACAGTTTAACAACACAAAGGCGGAAAAGAAAAATTTTAAACAATCAGAAAAAAACTCCAATAAAAGCCTTTCTAAACAAACATTAATTTTTTTTCAGCCAGCTTTCAGCTAATAATCTTTCTAACTTTAATTAAAAAATATGAACACAAAAAAGCAACCGAAGATGATTATCATTACGCAAAAAGGTCAGCAAACTCCATCATCAACATTAAGCGAGTGATGGAGAGAAGACATCCAATGCGGATGAATGATGGATGGATAAGTTTGCGCATCTTCCTTGATGATGCGTGAGCTCAAATGGACGTCTTGAAATTTCTTCTTGTCGGGGGTCTACTAAGCTAATCGATGTACTATAAGCATTCGACAAATAGACGTAAAATTGATACAAATGAGTGGCAAAAACGAAGATGTAAAGTGAAAGTATGTTTTACTGACTTTATGACTTTTGAGTGCAAAACAAATTTGAATATGCAAAGCAAAAACGGTGAGTAAACATAGTTAAAATGCAGATAAACAGCTTACGAATAT
>CAKKXW010000001.1:16471139-16490116 GCA_920937365.1 Sphaerophoria rueppellii
ATGTTGGTTCAGCAGTTGTCTTTGTGTTCACATGATCGAGCATTGATGGCCAACGAGCCAAATTGTCGAGCATGTTGGTCCATGTGAACCCTCCTATTCAAATTTTAACAGCTCTGTCTAAAAACCGAAGGAAGGAAGAAATTTCCAGTAAAACTGTATAGAGGACTTCCCAAGTGTATATCTTAAAAATGAACACAAAAAACTCCAAGTGATTTATTAGTAATAAGGCTACTGACATGAGGAAAGAAAAGCCAGGCCTGTTTCCATTCAACTTCTCGATAATCGAAATGTCAAAATCTTGAGATCCAAGACTTTAACTTGTCTATTGTGATAAGACAATAGTTAAGAACAAAGATCGACGTGCTTCCAAAACTTAGATATGGCGGTAAAACCCTTATATCCGAGTCTGAAGAATAGCGAAGTTAGGGAAAATAACATGAAGTCTGGAAGCAGTATAAAAATTGTGATGCTTTTTTTACTTTCCAACTGGGGAAGGACTCAGAGTGTCCAGGGTCGTTCAAAGAAAAATCAAAACTCGGAGACAAATTTCTTTGTATACAAATGTTTTGCAATTATAAAATTTGAAATGTTTGTATAAGAGCCTATTTTAGTTTTTCAGCGGGATGCAGTCCCGGTAGGTTAAGGCACAAGTAGGCTGAGTCTATCCCCGGCCGATTAAGGCACAATTAGGGTTATAATAGAGTTCCCCGCTGGTTAAGGCACAATTAGAGTTCGGAGAGAGTCCTCGGCCGATTAAAACACAAGTAGGTTGGGATAGAATCCCTTGCTGGTTAAGGCACAAATTATTTGGGATGGAATCCCCGGCCGGTTAAGGCATAATTAAGGTTGGTATAGAGTCCACGGCTGGTTAAGACAAAATTAGGTTGGGATAGAGTCTCCGGGCGGTTAAGGCACAAATAAGTCGGGATAGAGTACCCGGCCGGTTAAGCCGCAGTAAGGTTGGGATAGAGTCTCCGACCCTATTCGGGTTGGAATAGAATACCCGACCGATTAAGGCATAAGAATGTTGGGATAGAGTCCCCGGCCGGTAAAGGCACAATTAGGGTTGGTGTAGAGTCAACGTCTGGTTAAGGAAAAATTAGGTTGAGATAGAGATAGGGCGGTAAAGGCACAATTAAGTTGGGATAGAGTCCCCGGCTGATTAAGGAATAAATAGGGTTTGGATATAGATAGAGTACGCGGCCGGTTAAGCCGCAGTAAGGTTGGGATAGAGTCTCCGACCCTATTCGGGTTGGAATAGAATACCCGACCGGTTAAGGCATAAGAATGTTGGGATAGAGTCCCCGGCCGGTAAAGGCACAATTAGGGTTGGTGTAGAGTCAACGTCTGGTTAAGGAAAAATTAGGTTGAGATAGAGATAGGCCGGTTAAGGCACAATTAAGTTGGGATAGAGTCCCCGACCGATTTAGTCACATGTAGCTGAGGATAGAGTCCCCGGCCGGTAAAGGAACAATAAGGGTTCTAATAAAGTAACCCTGCAGGTTAAGGTACAATGAGGGTTCGGATAGGGTTCTCGGCCGTAAAAGAAGGTTGGGATAGAGTCCCCGGCCGGTTAAGACACAATTAGGGTTCTAATAAAGTCCCCCGCTGGTTAAAGCACAATTTGGTTTGCACAGAGTCCCCGACTGGTAAAGTCACAAGTAGGGTTGGCGGTTAAGGTTAAGGCACAAATGGGTTGGGCTAGAGTCCCCGACCGGTCTGTGTACACATTTATGTGTGAATTTATTCCTCGCTAATATACTTTGAAGTGAAATGAAGTGCTGTGTCCAAGAAATAAACTACTTCAAAGAGCTTCTCTTATGCCACTACGTCAAATAGTTGATAGACAATCTGACTGCTAAGACCACCTATAATAAAGATTGCTTTGCTTCAAATGACTTTGAACTCAAAATACCACACTCGTTTCGCTTTTATCACAAATATTGAAATATCAAAGAATCCAATACTAAGTGCTTCCCCTCAGACCCGTGAGTAGAGGCACTTCATCGTTTTATTGACCACTAACATAGAAGAAGCCATATTTGTAAACTGGGTCATGCTTTTTGCATATCACGCATAAACAGAGACACGAGTTTACTTGCCAACAAAATAAACGAACATTAAAGATCTCAAACAAAAACCAATACCGACTTGGTTTCAAGGTATTTACGGCCGTCTCGTTTGACAGCGCGGTGGCGATATTGCGTTCGGCCGTGTGACGTGACGCGAACGCACAGCGCAGTATACCTTCACCTACCTACATTTATTTCGGTTTCAATAAGGTAGTCATAAACAGAAAAAGCCGGTATGTAAACAAGTCTTTGTTTTGAGGTTGAACCAAGTCAACTTATCTCTGACTCATTTTTGTAACTCGTGGACTAGTGAGACCTTGGGTGATTTTGACTTTTTGAGGCTAATTAAATGGGACAGCTCTTGAACATTGATTGCAAAAGGGAATTGACCACGGAGTGTTTTATTTTATTTTTTTTGTTACTGTTTTGTTTACGTTATAACTCGAAAAGCGAGGAAAATGTTGTCTGTTGTAGACTGTATGTTTATAAACATTTCTTTCATTTAAACATTTATTTTACAATCCTCCACTTTCACCCCACAACACACACTTTTTAATCCCATTTTTCTAACTCTCCATTACTTTCCATAATGCAATCAACACTCGAAGAATTCATGAAATTGTTAAGTGCTGGAAGAAATGTCTCCCAATAAATTTTATTTGCGATTAGAAAACTTTCTACCATCAATATCAGACACCGAAGAGGAGCCATGTGCCATTCAGAAGTCAAACCATCCCACGATAACAAATCAACAACGTCTAGGCACATATGAAGTTATCTACCATCGCCTCCAATCCGAAACACGAAAGATGTCACCATCACGATTCACCCGGCTCATATGGTTCCAAGCTTTTGGTCATGATGCTCCATCCTGGTTTGCTAAATAAATTGAATTTCCATGCCGCCATGGAATGGTGCTACAATAAATAGCAACTGCCAGAAAGTCGTCGTCGCCAAGCCTAAAGCCATGACACTGGCGAAAAAAAAGTGAAATCTTGCAATTTGTTTGTTTTTAAAAAGGCCTAAAGAAATAGCCAAAAAGCAAGTCAAGCCACACCACCGGCAACGGGACGACATACACGACAACGTTGATAGACCCACCATGAACTTCATAAAACGCTATTAACTAAGTATCCAAAGTCAAGCAGGTCGCTTTCCGTTGCTTTGAATTTCCAGTACCAATGTCAAGCTCAAGCGCATCATCAGCAAATAAATTCACCCAAAGGTTATTGCGGAGCTGCTACCGCATTTGTGCGAATCGAGCAGCATTTCACTTTCCATAATTTCATCTTTGTGTATCCACAACAAAAAATTAACAAAAGACAGAAAAAAAGTCATCGTTGTCAGTGAAAGCGAATTTAACGACCAACACGACAAGACACTCGTTTCGATTCATTTTTTTTTCGTCTTCTTATTTATTTGTTTGCCTGTGTGAACTACAAGTTTTTCTTCGATGCAATTCAACATTGCAACTTACTTTCCATGGATTTATGAAGCAGCCATCCTCCCGGCTACATTGCCATCTACATCTCAGTGCCTAATGTCAAGGTCTTTCGTTACAACTTGCGAGAGATATGTGCTGTAGGCAGATCCATTGAGCTGAAACTGACTATATCCACTGAGAAAATACAAAAAATGGAAAGTGGGTAAATTGCTCCCACAGCAAAAAAAAAAAAGCAATAATTTATAAATCTATCAGATTCAATTTGCATAGAGGTTCAATTCCCGCCGAAAGTTGGGTTTCTTCAGAAGAAAATGAATGAATCGAACCAGTTAAAGACTTTGTTTGCTTTTTTACAGATGATAGACTTCAAGAATATGTTGTTTTGTTGCAATCTTAGTCTTGAAACGATCTAGTTGTCCGACAACACGCACATTTATTTTTATATTTAAATTGATTCTGGGTTAAATAATGAAGTGAAATGAAAATGAACGTTTTAATTCGAGTGGGTAGATTCAACTTCAATTTTGAATTGAATGAAGTTGAAATTCCTGTTTGATTGAAGGTGAAAACATATTTCAATATTGCTTTATTTTTGTTCAACAAGAAACTTGTTATTTGATTATTGGTAATTCGGGCAAAAATTGTATATCCTTTTTTCAGCAAATGAACGAAGAATTGTGCTTCGTTCTCCATGATTCTCAGCGTTTGGTGTCTCATAAAAAATTTGATTTTGAAAATGGGCTGGGTCTTATTCAGGGCTGTCAGAAAAATCGAAAAAGCTACCATATTTCGCTCTCCCTGATTCTCATATCTTTGAGTGACGAAAATTAGAATTTTCTTATGAAAAAGGTAGTTTTCTTTCCGGGCAAATGATGTACGTCAGACGCCCGTGGCGTAGTGGTAAGACAATGGCAGCTACGCAGAACGCGTGGGTTCAAATCCTGCTCGTGTCCATAAAGCTTTTATTTCATTTTTCACGGGTACTGCCTCTTTGCAAAGAACTGAAAACACTCCAAGGGTATCATCTGTCATGAAAAAAGTGCTTCTCAAGCCGTTTGGAATCGGTGTTAAATTGTTAGCTCCCCTTAATTCTTCAGACACACTCAGAGAATTGTTGATGATTGTAAGTCGCTTAGGCCTTTTCTTTTCAAGAGCTGTCGCGCCACTATATTAGTTGTTTTTAAATGATATGCGGGTAAATGTACTGCAGAAAAGTACTTTCCGGGATTTCGTTACCGTGGACTTTGATTCCCAGTTATTCAACGTTCAACCACAACCTGCACCTTGCACCAGGATTTGTCGCGAAAAAGTACTTTTTTCAACTCAGCCGTTCGAATTTGGCATAAAATTGTAGACCCACTAAGTTCCCTAAACGCAGTCAAGCACTTGTTGAAGCGAGTAAGTCCTCGATGCATTACAGCAGCGATATGTCGCTAATGGATTTGCCTTTGCTAACTTTAAGAACTTGGCTGTTGGTTTTCACAGTTGGTCCTTTGAGTATTGGGGTCTTTGGAGAGTTACCTCTATAGTCTGTTTTCGATTAGACATTGAGACTCAGCTGATGTAGGCTATTCAGGTTGATAGGGTCATTCATTCTGTGGTTTCAAGTTGGTAGCGCTGGTACTTGACACGTGTCGAACTTAACTGTCATCTGAATATTAGCTGAATGTGTGTTGCAACGAAACATATTAAACACCGAAATTTCGAATAACATTTCGTTTAGCGATGAGACCCATTTCTCATTCGGTGGGGAATGAAACAAACAAAATTGCCGTACATGGCGCTCAGAAAACTCACAAGTGATCAAAGAGGTGTCATTGCATCCATAAAAAGTGACCTCTATGGTCGCAAGGTGTCATTGGTCCGTATTTCTTCAAAAATGCCAATGGGCGGACAGCTACAGCCAATTCGATGCGATATGGTCGAATGATAAATGATTTCCTTTTTGCCCGGCTGGCGGTTGAAGATAATGAATTAGACGATGCGATGTCGTTCCTACAAGATACACACAACACGACCAATTATGCCTTCAAGGCGTGAGAAGTTTCCGGGTTGCGTAATTCCATATTTTGGAGACGTCAGTTGGCCACCACCGTTAGATTTTTTTTCTGAAGGGCTAAGAGACCGTGCTAACGCGAATAGTCCCCGAACTTTAGAGTTTAGATGCATGAAAAAACAAAACTACTACTTGGCCGTGATACCACCCAATATGTGCAAAAAAATTGATCAAAATGATCGCGAAAACTACCGAGACAGCAGATTTAATAATAATACTTTTGACACCAGATATATGACAAAGCAGAAACTTTGTGTGTGTGTGTGTTTTATTTAATTTTACTTTCGAAAGCGAAAAATGGGCGATCTTTTATATTGGACCAACTTAAAAATTTTTATCTGCATTGAGATAAGGTCAGCTTAGCTTCCTCCTTGCTTTACTTATTGCTTTACATTTTTTCTAAGTTCATGGAGACAAGATATGGAAAGTATCAGTTATGGAATCAACTGAAATTCTTAATAAGACAAGTAGAATTTACAAAGATCATTAGGCCGTCACTTGACCTGAAGCGCTCTAAAGACTTGCTATCTCAAAGCAGTTTTCATATTAGCTCCCTAATAAGTCCTTACGGGACACTGTCTTATAGGCAGACACGCAATACGATGGGTGTAGCCTCAAACGACTTCTGTTGGAGCTGTATGGACGAGGAAGAAGAGGAAACAATCTCTCACCTTCTCTGCACATGCCCTGCTCTTTCACTAAGACGCAAACTTCATCTGGGAGAATACTTTTATGATAATCCCAGTGAACTAGCTAATAAGAATATCAAATACCTTCTTCGCTTTATAAAAAGCTCAAAATGGTTCGACTAGTACGAAGTAATTCTCTAGTTCTTTTGGTCTAAGTGTGTGGATTCTGTATCTGCAGCTACTTTAACCTAACCTTACCTAAGAAGGATTTGGAATCAATCACAACCTCACATCGTTGAAAATAAGATAACTGCAGCAACACCACAGCAAAAGACAGCTTCTCCAGGTATAAGAAGTGAATATTCTTGTTGGTGGAATCAGCACAAAACCATATTAATTATTAGGAGTATCTTACTTCTTACTTTCGGCTGGAACATTCTCCCCATTCCATGATAAGCTTGTGATACCAATGCCAGCAGTCGAGTCAGAAAAATCGCATATTATTTATTATTATGTCAAGTAGTTATTTCAGGACGTGACCCAAAAACAAATTATAAAAAAAACATTTTGCCCTCACTTCTCTTTCGCAAAATATTTAAATATTTGCAAGCAATTTCACTTTCATTCCAAGAAAAAAAAGCCACAAAAATGTAGGTTTATTAAGAAATTTAAATACTAACGATCAATAAACCTCAATGTAAAAAAAACAGCACACCCTAACCAAACAGAAGCTATTCTCCACTGTATAAAAGCAAACAATCGTATGAATCGCACAAAAGACACCCACATTTCAATTGACCTTTAAGTTGGTACTCTCTGCAATAAACCCCTTTACCGGCATCAATTTCGCGTCATACCACAAACTCTTCCACCGACATTTTGTGACACAATTCTATCCAAAACTGAATTACCATGCCTATTTTTATGTGCATACAATATACATATATATTCTCAAGTCAACGTAAAGGCACAACTGAATCTCTGTGGCAGAAAAATGTATAGTTTTGCGCCTGTCTGAATGATCGGTTCTCTCTACAATTTTAAAATACAAATCATTTGTGTTTCCGTGCATATTTTTGGCTAACCCGAACTATTGTATGCCAAAATATGGACAATAATAATAGTCTGTGAGTATAAGTTGTTAAAATTGTTTATTGCCATTTATGGTTTTTTATATACATTCAACACATTTGCTACTTTTAATAGATCAGAAATTATTGACAGAAATATTTCCTTAAACTTCACTAATTTGTGTTTATAAGACATTGAAATAAGAAATGTTTGGTAACCTTAGAACGCTATCGTTCGGACTATAAAAACACTATACCTTCGTTTCATTCAACTTGAAAACTTTTACTTTGAATTTACATTTAAACAACAATAATGTTGATCGTTAATCATATTAACTTTTACTTTTTCATCGCCAAATTTGGTGTTTTGTATTTGTTTGGATGTCTTAACATTTTGATTCTTAGGTTCTGTTCTGACTAGGAATGTTTATTATTTTTTGTGCATGGAGTAAAAGAATTAATAAATTCTTAAAAAGGAAATACCCAAATTAACATTTTAAAATTATTCCTTCTATAAAACGTTAATAAAATTTCACTTTTCAAAGTTCATGGTCGTTTGTTTTGCGAAGCAAAAATTATGTCGTCCAACGATCTGGTTCACAAATCACGACAAATTTTGAAGAAACTCAGTTGCGAAATGCAGAGTTCATTATTTTCGTTTGAGCATGTTGCAAGTGAAACAATTTAATCAAAGAAAATGACATTATTGTGTTCACGGTTTCTGACTTCTCTTCAATAAATTCAATTTTACTTTTGTATTGCGATTGAAAAATAATTAGGAAATTTCTTTCGACAGAGTTTATGAGTGTTTGATTTCTGGAACCCATTATAAGGGTCGCAAACATTGAATTTAGTAAAATCAGTTATGGATGGCTTTCAATAATATGTACAATAATTATGATTAACCAAAACAAGATCGTTTCATCAATGGCCCCAATCACTGGATGCTGTTCTCTATCGCCAACCAGCAAACCATTTTCTAATATAGAATTAATTGTTTTCCCTGCGGCCAAAAACTTGTTTCAAATGAGCAACGATCAATTAAGTTCATAGAATTATACTTTTATTCCTCTATTTCACATTCCAGATTCTGCTGGGGGGAAATAAAAACAAAAACAGAACTAATACACAAACTTTATCATTGATTAAAACCTGCAAGCTAACACGCCAAACTATAAATATGATCAAAAACACAGGGCTCCAAGAGTATGATGACTACTGACAAAGACTAACGATATCGACGCCAGACACAACATGCAGCGCCTTGTATAGTTATTTTATGCTTAACTTAACCCATATTTACAGTTCCAACACTTTGTTTTAAGTAGACCTTTTTTCTTCTACGTTAAACACTTTACAGTGAGCAATTTAAATTCAGAGCATTTTTTATTAAACTAATACCATCTCGTTATTTGTAACGGAAAATTTGATTCCTAAAACCGCACTTTAGTCCCGACACGAAGGAATTTTGTTCATTTGGGCTATTATAATTCCACTCACAGAAGGTACCTTTTTCTATTGGTGGTGTGAAGTTAAGGAGATAGTGGGAGACTCATTTGTTAGTTGCGTGTTGATTTTTACCTGAAATGATAAATACAAAATAATAAAGAGATAAGTATTAAGAAATTGACAAAATAAATAAACTAGGGACTTTTAAGAAAATAATCAAAAATTGCATATAAAAATTATGTAGTTCTGAGGTTGGATGTGCCTTAACTTCTAAACGGTGAGTGTTATGACAAAAATTAACAAGACAATTTCAAAGCAGAAATTACTTAGCTATAAGTTTGTAGAACAATTGTCATTTCTCAAATCTACCATTCCAGAGATATTAATAAATAAAAGTTGTATGAACTTTGACCTCAGGATGAACTTAAATAAATAAATGTATTTTTTGTGAATTCCTGTTTATGGATTTTCGTTTTTGAGGGCCCAAATGAATTCAACTGCCTCTAACACCCTAACCTGTAAAGTCTTACTGCGGTTCATTGATTCAAGTGTGTGATTACTGATCCCTCTCGAAACTGTGATTATATTTCGACTTTTTTACTCTTTAAAGTGCAACAGAACTAGCACGAAAACTCAATGCGATTCAACAGCAATAGACTCGGTGAATGTATGAACTTAAAGTGCATTTTACGAATGTTACGTAACCCAACACAAATCACCGATAGCGGTGAATAAAATTGGGATTTGAATTCAAATTTGGTGTCCGAATAAATCGCATTGGAACAATCTTACAAGAAAAAAAATGAGAACATGAAAATGCAACAGCCTCTGCAGATAGATTTAAAACCAAATTAGAAGCAAGACAATTGTGTGTAGATATCGTAATGTCGTGATCAGAATGGCTAATTAAATATTGAGCAAAAGAGTAAAAGATAACAAACATTAAAAAAAAAAAAACTAGCCAAAGACAAGGAAATAGAGCGGTATTAAGTGTTGCATTGACCGCGACACAACACACAACGCAACAAATTCAATGATATAATGTAATGCTTGAAGTTATATTGGCTCGATTTGGTAGTTTTCAAGTCGAAGAGCTTTCCAACAAGCCCACTAAGTCAGGAACTGTTTTTTAATTGAATTCGAAAATAGATTTATAATTAACACTAACCTGTGACTATTTTCGTCTTTCTTTTAAAATTAGAAATACCTACATTTAGCAACTAATTTGTTGTTGAGGAACTACTTCTGCCCATATTAACTTTTAACTAAGTGTTGATTGCGTTTACTGTTAAATTGTTCGTGTTTGTTGGTTGATTTTATAAATTACTGTTATGAAGTTGGTTGAATTGTCAATTACATTTTTTTTTCGCTCGTGAAGTGTGAACAAAATGGAAATAATGATCGAAAATGGTAGTCAATACAAAAGAACTGACGTTCGAACTTGTTTTTTGTGTTCTTTTCTTTTAATCAAACAGAAATTGGAGTTAGTCAAATTGGACAATAAAGTTAGTTAATAGCATCATGAAAGAAACGAACAAAAAACACTGAGGGCAGCGGAATGGAAATCATTAAATATCAACATAATTAAAGTAGTCATTAATTTTATACGATTTTGAGGACGTATGCACAGTGCACATTATTTTGATATTAAAGAGCTATAAAAGTGTTTTAGAGTTTTGAGTCGCCAACTTTAGTGTTTTCTTGCAGAGTGGATATTTCAATCAAGGCCAACATTGTCTTTTTGTTCCTTCAACATCAACACACCCCGCTCAAATGTGAATTGTATCCAAAACCAAAGCAACATTTTCACACAGTGCTGCTAATCAGGAATCAATAACCACAAATATCGACCGAAAGAGAAATTCGCTTGTACCTAACCAACTCGCATTATATCGATAATTTGTTGATTATATTATTATTCTGAAAGATAATAACTGTTTAAACAACATGAAAATACCCCACAATCTTCGACATAAATATTCCGCCCGTCAGACAACAAAAGACTTTCACTCTACACGTCTTTGGTGATATTGCTGGCGTCCGTCGTCGTCGCCATCTTCATCATTCTCATCGGCGAGGACGACTGTCTGACAAAGCAAATTTCGCGTATATGCTTTATTTTATTGAGCAAATTATTATTCACCAAATGGTCGCTGAAATACTCACACCCAACCCATATCCATCGGTTTTCAGACCCCAAAACATTAACATTCGAAAAAAAAAAACAAATTGTCATTCAAAAGCAATGGCGAATACCTACCATAACAATATCTTTTGTTAAATGGATTACTTTACCCATCCATCACGTAGATCGGTAGGTATAAAATTAAGTGACATCAACTTTAAGCCTGATTTCCGCAGGTAAGGCAAACAATGTTCTTGAGTTAATACAAAATGAGATTAGGTTCAATATTTAAATTTGACTGCCCCAAATCAATGATTGGCTTACCCATTTTGCCCACCCAAAATGTAAATTTTATAGTTAGATGATGATCAGTTCTCATATAATCTTTTGGGAGCCTTCTTAAATGCGGTAACTTTTGACAGTGACATCTTAAGAATGACGAAATTTGGAACAACCCATTTAAAGTCTGTAATTATGACTATGAGACAGAAAAAGGTTAAAATTCAATTTGAAAAATGTAAAATAGATTTTTTAAGGGCAAAAACAGTCCGAGTAACTAAGCCAGGGAAAACAAAATTCAATCAACTTTTTTGTTGAATTAGAGTTTTTTCTCTTATCAGCATTTGGTTTCTGCACTTCTAGCTTTAAAATCATCACTTCTACCAGTGTTCGCTGCATTAAACGGAAATAAATGACATCGCCAGTGGAAATGTCCAAATTAAGTCATCATAGTCATCAACATAAATTGTTTAAATGCGACGACATATCCGATCGTTTGGCGTGTCTTCTTCGTCATTGTCAACGAGGTGGTTCGTTTCCATCTACGACTTCATCCATTTAGATTTTGCGTCGTTGAAAGCGAATATATTTTATTTGGTATTGAATTGGCCATGAAGTGCTTCTTTTTCATGTAGGTTTCGCTTATTATTGTGTGTCTTCGAATTTTAATTAGACAATTCTTCTTCATATTCATATTTACATTCATTATCAGTCACCTACGCACCTACGCCTTACATTTTTTTTTTTGTTGGGATGCATTTCCGGTGTCGTGATTCATTTTAATCGTGACTCGTGAGTCATGACATACTTATTGGAAAATAAGTAGAACAGTCGAATTAACTGCACCTGTACCAATAGGAAAAAGAGTGTGGTGTTATATGGTTGCTTGAAATCAATATCCCGGATTGCGAAATCCCGAAAAAAAAACTTTCCCGCTTACCATTTGGCTGGAATAAAACAACACCTTTTTTCTACACTTTTTCGTGACTCAAAGTGAATTAAGGAGAACAATTTTTCCAACGGCCCGTAATACGGCCACACCCTTTTTCAAAAACTGAAGTTTTATGAGACATCAAACGCTGAGAATCATGGAGAACGAAGCATTAAGGCAGGTTATATCAATAACAAGGAACATTTTGGCTGGAGTGGCACAAGGGTCGAAGCTCGGACCCTTTCTATACAGCCTAATGACGTCGGACCAACCTGTGCCATCAGACTGTGAGAATCTGCTCTTTGCAGATGACTCTCTCACGTACGCCTCATCCATCACACCTGTCCTAGCAATCCGGAGGGTTGAAGCCCACATATCCAGACTCTACGAGTACTACACCAAATGGGGAATTAGGATAAACACCGCCAAATCGGAGTTTGTATGCTTCAGGAGACCGGTTTTCAACAGCAGCCGCTGCAGATCGGCGGCAGTATGCTGTTAATGGATCAACAATTAAAGCTAAAAGGAATACCTTTGGGTAAACTTCAACGAGTTGTTTCGCTTCAACCCACACTCAAGAGCAGTGCTTGCCAAAGTTAACCTAGCCTTCAATCGCATCAATCCCCTATTGAAGAAGCGGACCGGACTAAGTAAGCCAACCAAATTGGTGATCAACAAGCAAATACTCAGGCCAGTTATCAGCTACAGCTTTCCAGCATAGTTTACAATTTCCAAGACAGCGAGGCAGAAACTTTTATAATTTGAAAGGAAGCTGCTAAGGATTTGCACTGGACTACACTTTGATAGGCAAAGGCTCTACGAGGAAGCCCGGATCAAGCCACTGGACATATTTCATGTTGACGCAGCTAGAAAGACGATTTCAAGTATAACCAACCACCCCAATCCACTGGTGAGAAGGATGACCAACGAAGAACGACATCCCGAACCAAGGTACCTGAGTGCCATGGATATCCCCGAGCAATTGACAACGGACAACGCTGATTCAGTTTCCTTTTATTCTGGCCTGGAGTCAGTATATCAACGCAGCTAGTTGCCGCAACCCAATCCAAACCAAACAACAATAGGACAACAAGGACTGAACAACCTGAGATGAACCACGCCATGGAATACATATTAAGACAAGTATAATTAAGTATATTAATATTTTAAATGAAGTCACTGTAGATTTTTAGGCCGATTTTGAGCCAAATTACCTGTGATGTTAAGTGTTAAATAATTTTTGGTTCAAGAAAACAATAAAGTAAAAAATGAATACAGGCAGGAACGTCTTTCGTGATTTCTATTGAAAAATCCTTTGATATGATAGTCAAACTTTTGTCTTACTTAAATATTGAATGGGTCTTGATCCTTGATTTTTGACTATAACAATCCCGTCCTAACTTATAAGTTTTCTCCTTCAATCTAAAAATTTGATCTCTGACTTAAGAAAAAGTATGTGTGTCCACTTTAAGTAAAACAATTCGTCTCAATGTGATACGCTTAACAACTTATCAACTTTTGTGCATCTCCCAAAAAAGCAATTAACACCTGTCTCTGAACAAAGTTCTTCCAAAACTCTCAAGAAGAAGCTCCAAAATGACAACTGCCATTCCATTTTTTCTCATAATCTTTGTTTTTTTTTTTTTTATCTTACTTCTTCCAACGAAAAATAAAATAAAAACAAACGTTTCAAAAGAATAACAATTAACAAGACCCTCCTTTCTTGAACATCAACCATCATCACCATCACGGTTTTCCTCTTCATCTCAATCTAAAAGAGGTGTTCACTCGCCAAGTAAAAATCAAGATTGCGTGTGATTTCCATCGTTCTTCGTCTCAATAGAACGTGAAAGTGGGACAACTCCAGATTAGAAGGTAAGTGCCATTCTGACGAAGACTGCTACTGCTGCGGTCCCAATGATTAGTTATTGAGGTGTGCTAGCTGAGCTATACACCATCACATCGTACATCACACTTAGCACAGCATATACTTGAGAAAAAGTCCAATTTGATAAAAAAAAAAATATGAACCGAGATTAAAAATTTAGAACAATTAACCGAACAGAATTGATTCAATTCAGCGCATAAAATTCAGCACAAAAGAAACTGTTAAGGTCATTGTGTGGTTTTTAATTGAAATCGTCAGTCAAGCTTTGACAGCCAGCAAAAAGGAATCGGAGAGGCTCCTTGAAGTGCTTTTAAGCGGTATCAACTTTCATTGAATTTCTTTGGGGATATTGTTGCAACGATATAATAACTTTCTTTCCATAAGGGTCAATTATTCAGTTAGTTGCTTTCGCAAATTTGATTGCATATTGACATTGTCTTCGAGCTGAATTGCAAATTACCCTACAAAATTGCAAATCGCAGCAATTTTCTCCAACGAAGTGAGTAAGCGCTTTACTAAATTCACGCCTTTGATTTTTTATCTTCGGGTACTTGGAGGCAACTTTGCGAAATGAGATAGAAACCCTCAGAGATCTGATTACGGTTCCTATAGATAAATAGAGGGTGTCACTCTGTGCTGTTAAATTATCACCTTTGGTGATTTGCACTGCTTTCTTTTCTGTTTCATTATTGCATCTGGGAACAAAAAGACGGTATTGTGCTTTACGCAGTTTAGCAAGCAATAATAAGTCTCTCTTCTCAGCAAGGTGCAGTGCACTTGTTTTCAGGTTAAACAAAAAAAAAAGTGAAATGTCTCGAAGTTAAGGTTTTTTTGTTTCATTAATTTTCGCTGCATTTTTATTGTGGTGGCTTTTTTGTTGGGTTGAAAATCTCATGTAAAACTCGAAACGAAGTGTTAGGGATTGTCTAATTTCTTTCGTTGGTTAATGTGAAATTGTAAAATACGTGCGGTAATGCAGATTGAAATTAATGAACCGAATCGATTAAGAGATGAACAAGTCATTTTTTTTTTGCACAAATCACTCTGGTTGGATTTAATAGAAAGTATACCTGCCTTGCGATTTTCTTATGAATATTGTTATAAATAGTTTCCACAATAGTATTCTTCAAGTATTTTTTTTTAGAAAATTACGAGTCTGAAGTTCTTCTTTTATTGGAGGAGTTGGGATTTTAATTACAAAAGCACAAGGGTGACAAAAACTCCAAATACTTTTGGAGTACGTTTGCCCCACTTCTATTTTCTCGCAAAAATCCAACCTTAGAATTTACTCCTTTCGTCACTTAAGTTTGTGAGAATAAGGCGGATCGAGTTCTGGTCATATCCATTTTTAAAAACAGAAATTTTACGTGACTCGAAATGCTGAGAATCATGGAGAACGAAGCACTCTAAATCATTCAGTTCTAAATTGCCCACCCTGGCAGGGGAACATCGAATTTTTTTTTCTTACATAAAATACAGAGTCATTCATTTCGTGGTTTCAAGTTGGTAGCGCTGACTTTTAATAGGTACGTGTCAAACTTAACTGTCATCTTAAGTGTCATAATATAAAATGAATGTGGAAGTTCAAAGGTGACCAATTTTCCCGCATTACGAAAAGATTATGGTCGTCATAATAGACTGAATTGACCGTTTATTGTACTCTATATGGTCGATAGGTGTAAGTGGGTTACAGTCATTTCGGATTAATTAATTTTTGGCCGACACGATTGAATATCATGACTTAGACAATATTCGGTTGAAACAAGACGGGGAAAAAAGACAGCCAACATGACCAATTATGGTTTTATTGTGTGAGAAGTTTCCTGGTCGTCTTATTCCACGTTTTACGACGTCAATTGGCCACCAAGATCAAGACATTTGATACCGTTAGATTGTTTTTTTCTGTTTGGCATGCACAATGTGACTAGTCCCCGAACTCTAAACGCATCAAGGACCAAATATTACTCAAGTTTTGGCCCAGATACCGTCCGATATGTGTAAAAAAGTATTTAAAAATAATCGCATGCTGCAAAAACTCCGCAATTTTTTCAAACTCATTATGGCAAAGTCCAAACTATATCTAATGTATAAAATTCTTATGTCACATGGTTTTAGTGTTTATACTCCTCCGGAACGGTTTGAGGATTTTGATGAAATTTCATATGTATAGATAGTCATGAGATATGAGAATAGGTTTTATAACTAATTTTTAAACCCCTAAGTTTTAAAGATGGTTCACCCCAAACCATTTTTTTATTTTTTGGAAATTGTTATTTTGATTTTTAACTTCCCAAAGGAAGTTATTGTAATGGGTCCGATTTTGTGAATATCCAATTTTTGCATATCTCCATGTTTCGAAGTCACTAGAATCCGATTGAAGCGTTCTTATGATGATGTCTGTGTGTGTACGTGTGTTCGAATGCGCGTATGTGCGTTTTTAGCTCGATTTTCTCACGAACCACTCATTGTATTGTCATAAAATTGGTCTCATTCATTGTGTTGCTAAGAGCTGATTAGGTTTTGAGTGAAATCGGCTTAGCGATTTTTTAATGGCAATCAAAAATCTGAGACAACCCTATGAGAACTATAATGAAAATTATGATAATTTCTGCAATAATTTCTACAATAATTTCAACGATAATGCAAAATATCTTATAGTGTATATAGTGTACAAAAAAAAACAATATTCAGGAGTATCATAGACTATATTTGATTACTAGCTGACCCAGTAAACGCTGTTTTGCCATATAAATGTTAATCTTTGCATATAATATTCCGCTTAGAAAAATTCTTTCGCAAATAGAAAACTACAATATTCAGGAGTAATACAGGCTGTATTTTACTGTGCAAAGTAGTTGTACATGATTCCACGAGTTGGTCTAGGTATGACCAATTTTTGACAGATGGCGCCATTATTCAATGAACTTAATGTATGTCATCAAATCATCATTATCGAACTTTACTTTGAAATCCAACGTTCGTGTACATTGTACAACTCCAGCTGGATGCATTGGCTGGAGATTTTGCAAAACACCTAATGTTTTTACTTATTTTTCTACTCTTTGAACTTAGTCGTGTGGACCACATGGGTCGCACTCATATTTTGTTATGGTGTGCAATTGAAAAATGTATACCATATATATACACGAAATTTTAAGCGAATGTTCGGGTAATGGTGCAGATGGGTTTTAAGTATTTCTTACAAAATCGACGAAGCTGTTCATGAGATATGGCCAGGTTAGCGGGTAGCACGGAAACAGGAAACGTCGAGCAGTGTAGCCTGTAGCGGGTAGCGGATTGTGGGCAGTGGTTAAAGGGCAGTGGGTAGAATGGTAATGGTGTAGCGGGTAACGGGATAGTGGGTAATGGGATAGCGGGTAATGGGGTAGCGGGTAGTGGTTATGTAGCGGGGTACAAAAGTCTAGGTCTTTTATTTGAGGCAGTACGAAGTCTGCCGGGTCAGCTAGTAATGAAATATCGTTCTGTGTGTTTTATTTAGTTTGACTTTCGAAATCGAAAAATAAATGACCCCTTACTATTCATAGACGTGGTCACTTTTAACATTCCTTGCAATTCTAATTCCTCTCTCTTGAATTCTTGAATTGATAGGTTAAATGACGGTAAGAAACTATCCAAGAAGAATGTATTTTTGAATCACATGAGCTTCATAGAACGTAATTTTCATGTATTATCTACTGCATAGACAAATTGAAAGTAGAAAAAATGTTTGCTTGTTAGTTTGTAAGGAGACGAAGATTTATATTATAAAATTCGGCCCTATCGAGGTAACCGTCGGAGCGGAGATCCCTCCGCAACGCATCCTTCTTCGGAGACTCAATTTCCGATCGAGGTAGCTGTCATCGGATGAAATTTTTCCGGAATGCGACGACGCATTGCGATGGATATAATTGTTAGGCAGAGATGTGAAAATGAATCGATATATCGAAAATGTGATATTTTTTCGATAACCTTTAATAAAATAAACTTCAAAACCACTTTAAACCACAGAATATTGTTGGGAGAGTGAATTTATTGTTTATTGAAATTCATTTTTTCAGTTTACATGCATAAGCCTTCTTTAAAAAACGTTATTAGATGCAGCGATTTTCAAATCAAAACTATCGAATGCACATAGTCACATCTCTATTTCCAAGCATGTGTTTTTGCTTCTAAAGTGTCAAATTCAAAAGAAATTGTTTAAATTTTGTTTGTTAACAATAAAAAAATCAAATATTGAAAAATGGACAGCATAGGATTATTTTTGGACGCCGAATCCAGCCAGCAAAGGACACAAAAAAAAGAAAACAGAAGAACATTGCGAAACGGAAGCAATTTAATCGAATTATCTGACGCGGCGTGAGTAAACTTCTTTTCTAATCGAATGTTTGTCTCCTAATTCTGCAATTTTCTTCCAGATTCAAGAAAAACTTCCGCCTGAATAAAAATGCATTTGTGTATGTTTTGGAGCAGATACAGCACAAATACAAAACCAATCATAGATCCGATTGTGTCACTCCGGAACATAAATTAGCAGCTTGCCTTAGATTTTTTGCCGAAGGGAACTACCAACATGGCGTGGGCAAGGATTTTGAATGCACAATTGCTCAGTCTACTTTTTCCAACATCTTAAAGGAAACTTTAGATATAATGGAAGAGACACTGTGCAGCAATTGGATATCGTTACAGATGTCAGACGAAGAACGAGAACTTTCAAAGACATGTTTCTTCGAAAAGACTGGTTTCCCTGGAGTGATTGGCTGTGTGGACGGGACTCACGTCCAAATAATAGCGCCAGTAGAAGACAAACATCTGTTTTTAAATCGCAAAGGACATTTTAGTCTCAACGTTATGATTGTAAGTTTTACGTTTTATTCCATAAAATTCATTTTTTTAACTTCTTTTTTTTTGTTAATTATTTTAGATATCCGACTACAAAATGCGAATAAGAGGTGTTAATGCTAACTTCCAGGGTGCAAACCACGATTCCCATATTTGGACTTTGAGTCCTGAACGCGGATATTTCGAAAGAAATTA
>CAKKXW010000001.1:16490616-16723538 GCA_920937365.1 Sphaerophoria rueppellii
TGTTGTTGTCCATAAATACAATTACATGGTTTTTAACATCATTTTAATCCAATTCCAATTTTCTAAAACTACCCGCCAAACCAAACTTAGCTTTCGTTCCAAGTCCATTGGGTTCCTTACGAAGTTTCTCATTCGTTCCAAACAGTGCATCCCTCTCAAAATATTCAGCATGATCGATTAAAATTTGCTCCCATTGCTTAAGTATTTCTTCAGTTGATCCATTTTTACCGCCATATTCCACTGTCATTGATTCTTGGGGATGTATTTATATAAATCACTTTCCTTCTCATGAATTATAATCTGCAAGTTAAAAAAGAATTAGAAAACACTTGCCTTTATTCTGATGTTAAACTTACCTCAAAACCATTTTTTGAATTTGATAGCAAGCTTCTGGCAAGTTGAACAATGCTTTGCAGCTCTTTTTTCATATTGATTACATGAAGATTTTTGATTCGCAACGGTATACATTGTTCTTGATAGACCATGGTCTTTCTCAAAATCGTAGGGTCCAAGTATAAGGCTTGCGATAGTGAGCAATTTTTTAGATCAACAACCAACTCAACACCATTGATATTCGAAATATCATCATCAAAAGCCAGAATTTCAAACAACATAAACCTGACCTTAACCACTTCTTTGAAATTGAATTTCTTCGGATCGAATTTGGAGAAATTTGAGATTATTAGTTTTGGACCATTATTGGGCAATGGACTCGGTGGAATAACCACTAATCTGAGGATGAGAACATCGGGAGTCAAAGAGATTAGCATAAGAGAAAACTCAACTCACCCTTCTTTCAAAATGTTTAAGGCGGCTTCGTCAACTGATCGATTTCTGAAAAGATCAGGATGCGTGGTTTTCCACGTAAGAAACGCATCGATTCGCTTTTTGCTCTCTTCCAAACTGAAATTACAAAATCGCAGAAATGTTACAAGAAATTGATCATCTGTTCGCGAATTCAAATGCGGCTGTTTTTCGATCCAACAACGGAGGGTGTTGATGTCATTTTGCAAACGATCCGAATTCTCGCCGAGTTCGTTGCTTGCTTTTTCAGCTAGTTCCGGGCTTAGTTGTCTGATATTCATTATCACTCAATCTTGAAAACGTTTATTTCAATAGATAAATAATTAGTCAATTAAAGCAAGCAAGCTATAATGATGATATATGACTCACATTTTTGGACACTTAATGCGTACCACTTCAAGTTACAAGGCTAGTTTTTCTATCGATTTTCCAGGTTTGATAGTTTTTTGCTTATGCCTTCAGTTCTAAAGTCTATTTTAAGATATAACTTAATAATAAACAACTGAACTGAATCAAACTATACTTTGTTTATACGATATGAATAGAATAGACAGTTTATTTGGTGCAATAAAGTTTCATGTTTATCTTTCAATCAAAAACACCGAACTGGCTAATCATTCTCTACGGAAAGCAACAAACATCCAACAGAAGCCCATTGAAGATCGGATAGGAAATAAGTTTAATCTTGAAGGGGTTGTTAGCTTTCAGTTATTATTTTAAAAAGCTCTCATCTAAAGTTCTCATTAAAAACACTAACACCAGACGTTCTCAAACTTTTGAATCAACAAAAAGCTTCCAATAGTTTTTTCATCTGATTAATTGTAAGCACTGACAGAGGTTTTCTTCTAACTAGAATTATGTTTAAAAAGCCTTCGAAACTTTTTTCTTTTTGTCAAACGCTTCAGATATATGTTAGCTACCTACATATTTCACAAAATCCAAAATTTATTTTCCTAAGAAGAACTCTCCCGAAAAAATATTCCCTTTAATTGACGAAACACTTCACAAAGAACAAAAATTCCTTCGTCTTTTATTTTTCAATTTAAAACCCAAACAGAAAGGAGGAGACTCGAAACGATGAGAATCATGGAGAACGAAGCAATTGAATTCTTTTTTGAAGGGAATGGCTTTTTATGAATGTCAAGCAAACCATCGGTTTTTGTTTTTAATTATTTATAAACGTAACAAAGCAAGGTTTCAAGTGAAAAAAGAGGAAATTAACAATTTCCAGCTAGTATTTGAATCAACGGCTAATCTTTGGACTAGGACTTGGACGATGTTTGTTCGTCGATTAAATCAGAACAGAACAAATACATCTCTCTGTTGATATTCTTTGTAAGATTTACGTTTGAAATACTCTTGCGTTTTAACTTCAAAGATGGAAAACACCTTCTGTCGAGCGAATGATCAAAAAGAATGAAAGTAAGAGAGAAAGCTAAGTTGAGCACAAACTTGTCAGACAGAAAAAAAGGGAGCAAGAGAAGCGTACGATCGAGGAAATAGAGGGATGTCACAACAGGAACGATGTTCGAAAAACAAACCATTAGAAACTCGAACCGAAGCCTGTAGAGACCATCAGGAGAACATCGTAGTGGAGGATATGGAAAGACCTCAACTTCCGCCAGTTGTGCAGAAATATTCAATTTGGGTGAAGAAGGCCACCAATTCCACCCACCCGACATTGACGAAGTGAAGATAGCGATATCAAAACTGAAGTTGAACAAAGCCGCTAGAGCAAACGGCCTAACCACCGAACTGCACGAAGCTGCTGGAGATGATTTGGTTAGGAGTATGCACCAACTCATCCGCAAGATTTGGTCGGAGGGAAGCATGCCCGACGAATAGAGCCGCAGCGTCGTATGCGCGATTCTCAAAAAATGAGATCCTCTGAACTGCTCCAACTACAGAAAGTCTACCATCGATCAAATATTCACTCTACAGTACAACTTGGAGAAGACCCAGGAACTTCAAATCGATAGCTAACACCTTTTCATCGATTTTATGGCCGCGTATGACAGCGTTTATAGAGACCAACTATATAGAGCAATGTCTAGTTTTGGCATCCCAAAAAAACTCCTCCGTCTGTGTTAGATGACAATGGAAAACTCACGCTGCCCTATCATGGTCGGTAAACCTAACGGATGCATTTGATGTAAAAAAAGGTTTAAGACAAGGCAATAAGCGATTTCTTCAACATCATTCTTGAAAAGATTGTGCAAAACTCCAACGTCAACACCAGAGTCACAATCCCTTAAAATTCCATCCAGCTACTAAGATACGCCGACGACAATGACATTAAAACAGCGTGATGTCTGTGGAGCGTTTGTGAGTCTTGAGACGGAGGCCAGGAAGATGGGCCTAGGGGTTAACGAGAACAAGACCAAGTTAATGCTGTCAACAAGGACACTCAACATCTACGTCTCTCTGTCAGTAAAGACAGATTTAACTTCGATATAGTTAGGGATTTATCTACCTTGGATACGCTTTAAGCTCAGACAACGACGCACGCCAGCGCTGATATCATAGACATGGACATAGAAAGCAATTGAGTAGTAAAGTCCTCTCTCGAGCAACTAAAGTGTCACTGTACAAAACCCTTATCATCCGTTATGTGTGGTGGATCATGACAACATCGGATGAAAACGTTTTGGGCTGCTTCGAGAGAAAAATTCTTCCAGTGATTTTTGGTCCAGTCTGCATAAGAGAATGGAAATGCAATCAAGAACTGTACGAGATATTCAGCGACACTGACCTAGCCAGAAATGTTAAGATGCAATGACTTAGATGGCTGGGTCACGTAAAGCGAAAAGAAAACAATGCTCCGACCCGTAGAGTCTTCGAATCCAACCCGGAAGGACGTCGCAGAAGAGGAAGACCGTGACTCAGGTGGAGCACACAGGTGTTAGAGCGCCAGAACTAACTTGGCGTGTGAAACTGGAGAGAACTAGCTAAGGACCGAGCTGGCTGAGGACGCTTGTTAGATAAGGCCCTAGCCTAACCTGGACTGAAGCGCCACCATTAGTAAGTTAGAGAGTAAATTATTGTACTTTTAAAATTTTATTTATTTAAACACAATTTGCTAGTTCTCGTTCTATTCTTTTTTTAGTCTCGAGGACCATTGTCTCAAAATATTTCGCCCATTGGTTTCACTGTAATTTCATGAATCTGAAATTGTTAAAGTTGTAAAAACTCTTTAAAAATATTCAAATAAAGCTACTCTACCTGAACATTGGGCGGAGTTCTCAAAGCATACAAAACGGCATCGGCAATATCCTCTGGATTCAGTCTTGCCATATCTTTGACGAAAAAATGGATTTCTTCAGGAAAAATGTTTGTGTTGACTGCTCCTGGACAAATTCCCTGAAAAAAAAAACCCAAAATTATAATTTTTACATAAACAAAAATTTTCATCACTCACTGTAATTTTCACATTTGCTTTGTGCAACTGGAATTCCTGTCGATATGTCTCCGTCATAGCCGTAATGGCAAACTTCGTCGATGGATAAATATTGAACGATGGCAGGACATCGATGAAATTCAACACCTGATGCCCAGCAATGCTGTTGATTATCAAAATGTGTCCCTCATCGCCTCGTACCTTTATCCGATTGAATACTTCTCTAGTGCACCAGAGCACACCCATCACATTGGTATCGATGACCTCACGGATTTTCTGTGTATTCCCAGGCGTCACCAATTCAGTTTCTCGTGTGATGCCAGCGTTATTGAGTAAAACACTTGCTCCGCCCAGTTGTTTCTCAGTCCAATCGATAGCATCGATGACCTGGTCCTCCTTTGAGACATCACACTTCCTTGGAATGAAATTCGATTGAAGTTTCGACGGCAGACTGTCTCTGAGTTCCTTAAGTTTTTGCTCGCGTCTAGCTAAGCCCACAACTCTCAGTCCAGCTCCTACCAATGCTTTGGCACATGCTGCTCCAATACCTCCACTGGCACCGGTTACAATAGCCAACTTATTATGCCACCTTTCCATTGCAATGTTCCGATGAGAAATGAAAACCGCATTGAGTGAATTGTGTGGTGGCTTGTCTGCTACCAATTAGGGGTTGCCCTAGTAATGCTGGGGAATCTTTAATTGGATTATTCAATTATTCGAAATCCAATACGTATTGGCTTCTAATTTTCATTCATATATCATCATTTTGTAATGGAACGTTGGCAGAAGAAAGTCGCTGTTGTGACCGGCGCTAGTGCTGGAATTGGTGCTGCTTGTGCCAAGGCCCTGACCACGGCTGGCTTGATTGTTGTTGGTCTCGCAAGGAGGGATGAACGTGTACGGAAGTTGGTCGAAGAGCTTCCTGGAGCCGTGCAGGACAATCTGCATGCTATCAAATGTGACGTTACTAATGAAGATGACGTAATGAAGGCATTCCGATGGACCGAGAAGAATTTCGGCGGAGTTGATGTGTTGGTGAACAACGCCGGAGTTATTGAAACAACTCAACTTAGCAAACGGAACAATACGAAGGAAATTCGCAAGACAATCGATACGAATCTCATGGGAGTTGTTTATTGCACTAGGGAAGCATTCAATTCGATGTTGGATAGAAATGTCGAGGGACATGTTGTGATTGTGAACAGTGTTGCTGGACATCAAGTGCCTAATTTGGGACCTGATTTGCCATCGTTGAATATCTATCCAGCGACGAAATTCGCATTACGAGCAATGGCTGAAATTTATCGACAGGAGTTTCTGAAGAGCAAATCTAAAGTTCGGATTACAGTGAGTTGTTGTTTCTTCTTTTAATCTGGTATCTGTTGCTTGAAACGGAAATTTTTCAGACTGTGAGTCCGGGGGTCGTGAATACAGACATCCTTCCAACGGAAATTCAAACTGTGGTTAAACAATTTATGCCCATGTTGAAGCCGGATGAAGTGGCCGATGCAGTTTTGTATGCCATTTCTACACCAGATAATGTTCAGGTAACAAAAAAAATAAACAAAAAGTTACACTTTCATTTTAAAATAAATTTATTGATTTTAAGGTCCACAACATCATAATCAAACCAATGGGAGAAAAGTTTTGAGGCATTCGGAACGAAAACTCAGCGCAGGACTTTACACTTTTTCACCAACAGGCTTCAAGGTTAATTCATGCACCTAAATTGTAAAATTTCAAATAAAAATTTACATTCGACAAAAAAGGCTTTTTTCTTACCTGAACATTTGGTGGTGCAGCTAGAGCATAAAGCACCGCATTGGATACATCCTTTGAAGACAACATCGGCATAGTGGCTCGAAGCATGTCAATCAGATGAGCTGGAAATATTTCTGTGTCCACAGCTCCTGGACTGACACTCTAAAAATATTAAGACTGAATTCTGGTTTTTGTTGTTTTCAAGTTGAACTTACCGTTATACGAATTTTGGTTCCATGTCTCAGGAATTCCTGTCTATAAACCTCAGTCATGGAAGTCAGGGCGTGTTTTGATGGAGGATAGATATTCAGCGATGGCAATTCGGGTAAATTCGGAGTTATATGTCCAGCAATGCTATTGATGATGACAACATGTCCATCTCCTCCTCTGTCCTTCATCGACTTGAACGCCTCTCTTGTACAGAACACAACACCGAGGACATTAGTATTGATTGTTTGCCTCATTTCCGCAGAATTGTCTGGTTTAAGCAATTCCGAGTACAGTGCCACCCCAGCATTATTAATGAGCACATCAACGCCACCCAATTCACTTTCGACAAATTCAAAAGCAGCTTTGATTTGATCCTCGTCTTGGACATCACAACACTTGATATAAAATCGAGATCTCTCCTCCGAAGGTATACTATTCCGAATGTCTTCCAAACGACTTTCACGACGAGCCAATGCAACGACTATCATTCCTTCACGATGAAGATCTCTGGCGATAGTTTCGCCAATGCCACAACTAGCGCCAGTTACAACTGCGACTTTGCCTTGCCAACGATCCATTGCGAACTGTGTGGTGCAGATGAACTTGAGTTGCGAAGTAAGGTACAAAAAATAAGAAGTGCAACACACACAGCAAAACGAATAGATGAGAAGAGAAAGTTATAGGCTATTGAGATACCTAACATCAGTGGCACTTGAGGCGGATGCTGGTTTAACACTGCAAAAATAAATTAATATTCTGCAGCAGGTTGGGAGCAGGTGGATCGGGTAATGAACTCCTTATTGATCGATCAATGTCATGATAAAAGTATGAACATTACTTTGGGCATTTATTCATAGAGCGGGGAATATGCATGGCTAAATGCGACTTTACTTCCATTGAACTTAACAGCTTTCCTCAAAACGGGACGTAGTAAAGGAGAGTAACATAAAAATAAAGTTGTTGGTGTTTTATTTTATTAATTTTTATCGGTTTGTAAGCAAAACAAACAAATGTTACGTATACGCCATAGTGAACCGATTGTTTTGGGTTTTGATCGCTAGTTAAATACAGGGTGTTACTGAAATGATTCTGCATCCATCATCCCAGTCCTGCTGTATGATGCAGAAGCATGGACCTTGACAAAATCGGATGAAAGTGCCTTAGGCTGTTTCGAGAGGAAAGATCTTCGGGTCATCTTTGGCCCCGTGTACATTGAAGGGGAATGGCGAAGAAGATATAACAGTGAACTTTACGGGTTGTACAACGACATGGACCTAACCAGAAGGGTCAAGGTCCAGAGACTCAGATGGCTCGGTCATTTAGAGCGGATGGACTGGACACCAATGCTCCGGCCCGGAATGCCTTCGACACTATTCCCGAGGGACGGTAGGAGGAGAGAAAGACTGCGACTCAGGTAGCGCACTCAAGTGGAAGAGGACTTCAATCAACTTGGAGTGCAAAACTGGAGACTGTTGGTTGAGGCCCAAGTCCACAACGGACAGTAGCGCCACCTTAAGTAAGCAAGTAAGTAATTAAATGATTAGATGGATATATGCTTGGAAGAAGTTAATTTATTTTTCCGAAGTAAAAAATATTATCAAAAAACTTCAGGACATAGTTTTTAAAATTTCTCACCAACAGGTTTCACAATTATTTCGTGTATCTGAAATCAAAGTATTTTTTGTTTGATTTTTGGCCAGAAAAGACATCAAATCCCAAAAACAAATCTCACCTGAACATGCGGAGGGGCAGCCAGTGCAAACAATACAGCACTTGATACATCTTCGGCACCCAGCAAAGGCATAGTCGTTCGAATGATATCAATCAAGTGATCTGGAAATATCTCCGTATCCACTGCTCCAGGACTAATACTCTTCAAGACGAGAAAAATGAACCCACACTATAACCTCACAAACTTCAATATTATTACCGTTACACGAATTTTCGTTCCATGTCGATTGAACTCCTGTCTATAAGTCTCCACCATCGATGTAACTGCATGCTTTGAAGCTGGATAAATATTAAACGATGGCATCTCATCACCCAAATTCGGAGTCTTATGACCTGCAATGCTATTTATGATCACAATATGTCCATCGTCGACTCCTCTCGCTTTCATCGAATTAAACACCTCCCTTGTACACAAAACCACTCCCAAAATATTCGTATCCAGAGTGGCCTTGATCTCAGCTGTATTATTGGCCTGAACCAATTCGGTTGTCTTGACAACTCCAGCATTATTCACAAGAACATCGGCACCACCCAATTCGGAATTCACAAATTCGAACACCTTTTTTATTTGATCTTCATCGGTGACGTCACAACGCATAATATGAAATCGCGACCGTTTTTCAATTGGCAAACTTGAACGAATATCCTGCAAACGATCTTCGCGACGAGCCAATGCAACAACTATCATTCCTTCACGATGCAAATCCCTGGCAATGGCTTCGCCAATTCCTGAACTTGCACCAGTAACAACAGCGACTCTGCCTTGCCAACGATCCATTACGAACTGTGCGAATTGTAACGCAAATAAATTTAGAGGAACTAAAATTAAGTGTAATTATCTTTTGAACATAGAGAAGGGTTGCGCAATGGTTTGACAATTTTTGAAAACTGATATCCAGTTGAATGTTCCAATCAATGATCTAAGCCTCTTTGAGGTTTGAGGTTTAACGAGTTCATATGGAGACGAGGCGTTTCACTCGCATTGTCATTATGCGATGATACAGATCATTTCAATTTATAAAAAAAATGGTTATACAATCCGTAGTCTGGCTTTCAACAAATAAAATTAATGACGGCCGGCAGGCGGCTCATGATCTTACTTCTAAGATTGAGATCTTAATTCTAAGATTGAAAGAAGGTAAAGCGAACGTTTTTTAAATTTAAAAGTATTTGTAGTGTCCGTTGCTTAGTGGTTAGGTGCGTTGGCTACTAAGCAGAACGTTGTGGGTTCGAGTCCTACTTGTGCCCATAGTTATCATTTCATCTTTCACGGACACTGCCTCTTGCGAGTAACTGACAAGACTTCCAAGAGTATCATCTGTCATGAATAAGTGCTTCTCAACTTTGCCGTTCGGAATCGGCGTTAAATTGTAGGTCCCCTCTATTCTTCACACGTACCTAGAGAATTGTTGATGACAGTAAGCCACTTTAGGCCTTGGCTCTTCAAGAGCAGGCGCGCCACTCTACTTTTTTTTTTTAAGCAAGAAAAAACTACACGTTCACATTCCATGAATCACATTTGATTCATAGACAATTTTGTACACCGCAGACAAGCTCTATTCCTCCAGTCCATATAGCGACGACGCAATTTTCGACCGATGTTTCAAAGCATGTGATACCTCAACGACGGAAACTGAGGACGACATAGATTTCATGAATCATATATGATTCATTTTGAATACGATTTCTTTCAAACAAAATGAACATAGTTTGTTTTGCATTCTTTGTTATAAATTTAATGAAATTTCGTTGTTTTTGGCTTTCATCTTTATTTTACTCATTCAAACAATGATTGATGAAAAACTGGGATTTAAATATTTTTACCACTGCTCTACTGGTCAATTAAAAAACCTAGTTACAAAATAGTTTGGGTAGGGGGTTCGCAGAGTAATTAAACTTTATGAATGAATTTGACATGGTTTATGGTTTTAGAATTATTAACTATCTTGGGGAATATTATTGTTCGTTTGAACGGGAAATATGAATCCAAATATTGAACGCATTTGATGTCATCGGCACATTTTATCATGAACACTATAAACACTATAAACAAGATGATTTTTGTTAGTAACTCCAGAACAACTGAACGGATGAAATTTAGCACACATATGAATTCTGGAACGGTCAGCCGAATTTCAATTACCACTTTAACTCATGTTCGTAAATTTTGAGAAGGCCTTTAACTGCGTTAACCGCGAATGTATATATGTATGGAGATCACTTTTTTGGAGAAGCGCACGGTGTTCTGTTTTGCACAATGGGCAGCTCACTGACTCTTTCGACGTGCAGCAGGGAGTGAGACAAGGGGATGTTTTATCGTCAAGACGCTAATGGCTGAAACACAAACACTTTAATTGGTTGGGTTGGATGTCATCGTGCGTTTAGCACTGACTAATCGCTAGGTCTGTGGACTGGCATACTCGTTGCTGCTTGGCTCGAGCTCCCCGTAGTCACGGGATCAGTGCTGAATGCACGACGACAGATAACCCAGCCTATTACAAATGGCGCCCAAATTAATTTTCGTAAAGAAGTTAGGTTTAATCCACCTAAAGATCCAATTGCAACTGATAAACGATTAGTCAGTGCTAAAACGACGATAGTCAACACAGCCTATTACAACACAATTCGTCACACACAGCTTCGTCCTCGTCTGCGTTACGATGAACCCGCTTCGAGGTTGCTTTGAATGACAGTTCTTTCTCTATCATAATCATCCCTCCGAAAACAAACGAATTTTGTTTGTATACTTTTTTTACAGCTTTTGAGCTGTCAGACAAAGCAAGTGTTCAGCTTCCGTTTGGTGTCCCGTTAGTACTTACGTACGAAACGTGAGGTCGAAGTTTCAAGAAGTTTCATTGAATAAGAAGTACAGGAAGCAGTGTTAGCTACATGTACAGTGTACGTGAGTGAAGCAACAAAAATGTCTGATGATGTCAATTTTTGGGATATGTATTATGTGTTGTCAAACTTTGACTGTGTTGTCACTTGTCAGTCGAGTTCAGGGGTGTATTACTTCTGTTGGTGATAGTAAGGCGCTGCGATTCGTTGAGTTCCCGTGTGTGTGTACGGTTGTGTTGAATAGTTCTTCCATTGTGTTTCCAAACGTTTTTACTTTTTTATACTTTTACATACTTTTAAAAACGATCAAAATAGGCTTAGTAAACGTGATGAATTACGGATGAAAAATGAAGAAAATGTACTGGAAAATAAAAAATTAAACATTAAAAACCGTGCATGTGCACCTTTAGTGTTAAAAGTTAAAACATCATGCGTCAATGCGAGATTGAAAAAGAAAAGTTGAAGCAAAATCGATGAAATCTTGGTTCAATCAAATTTCGCTTGGCGGCCTGAGATTAACCATTCAACTGCAGACCAGCCCTGTTGTAATGCGTTTGTGTTTGTGAAACTCACACTACTTAGAAAAATGCTTCACTTCTTTTTCATAAGACCCCTTCCGCTGTACTTCTTATTCGATGGATAGCATGCATTGAATCCCTATGGCTGAACTCGTAAAAGTCAGGCGAAGCCGAAGCTAAAGCGTTTTTGGATTTCAGCCTTAACCCTTTTTTTGCTGGCGATAGATGATGTACTAAGCGCCACCGTAGGTACAGATGAGAGGCAGGGTATTCAGTGGAGACCTTTTTAAAAGCTTATCCATTTGGACTATGCCGATAATGAATGTACCAATCATTACAAGTGAAAGGAGAATCGATCGGCAAAAAGATTAACATAATGAACACATGTTGTTCCACACATTAACGTATTATTCAGCATGAGACGCCAAACGAAGAGGTCGAACAGTTTAATTATCTTTGAAGTATCAGTTGATAACTGATGGCGGTACAGATCTGGACCTCAATCAATATCGTACCCGATTGGAGCGAAATTCTCTCCGATTCGTACAATTTCTTAGAATTTTCTTCCACCGTATCCTTTCCGACAGTTGAATCAGAGTATTTCAAAATGAGAGCGATTTCATGCGATGCATTGCGATTAGTTATTTACTTTTTTGCCCGACTGTCTCCGAAACAAGAAAGTGCAAACAAATCAAATCAAACCATGAATTGTGGCAAAGATTGGTCAGGAGCTATGAGGAAACCTAACGATAACCTAGCCACAGTCTTTTAAATAGAATCCTGCATGGCGGGTTAGAAGAAAAGGCCAAGGACGACGTGGAGATCAGCAGTCTTAGCATAAGCAGACGCTTAGAAGAAAACATGGCCACATCTAAAATATCTAGCAGCAGACCGCAAAAAAAACGCGGGCCTAGCTAGAAGCTCATAATTCGCAGATTATTCGGAACACATACCTAAATGAGAAATCTAACCTGTCAATAAAAAAAAAATGAAATGGAGATTGAAAACCAAGTGGTCAAAATGAATTTTGCTTTAAGCTGTTACCTGGGAATTTGGAGAGTTTATAGAACTTGAACCCGGTAATGGTGAGACTTGAGAGTTGAGTGATTTGATTTTCTCTCCTCTCCTTTTTACTGAATTAAGTTTTCGATCTTCATTCTCTGATCTTGATTAATTCGCTCAGTGAGAGTACCCTACCGGACAAGTTAAAAGCAGACATCTCCAATCTCCGACTCGCCAGCGGTAATAGGGGTGTTAGCTTCCAAATCAAAAACCCATTCCTTCTATTTTTTATTTTTTCAAAATTTTATTTCAATCATTTACGAATTTTTAAGGTACAAAAAATTAATTTAACTATATTATGCATCGTTCTCTCTGCTTGGCAAAAATTGTTTGAACAATACTCATATCGAATAAATAGGATAAAAAAGAAAAATTGTGTATTTTTTTGGCAATTAAAATACATAGAAGATATTTTGTGTTAGCCCATCATGCCCTTGCTGCGTTTATAGGCTGCGCCAGACTTACGATTATGATTGGCTCGACTCGACTTATTAACATCTTTTTTATGACGATTAATAATAACTTCTTTGGACTGACCCTTGCCTTTGGCAGCTCCAACAACATCTCGCTGTTGGGGTGGCGGTTTACTCGCGTTCGACGGGGTACCATATTTAGCTGCTCGTCTCGCTTCGTATCGGGCACGTACAACCTCTGGATTTTCACAAAAGTCCATTGGTTTTTCATACGCGTTTGAATTCTTGTTGTAGTTTCGCTGTTGTTGTTGCCTTTGCTTTCCCTCTTCATGGTCATCGTCGTCGTCGTCGTCTTCTAATTCTACGTCTTCTGGCTCGTCGTCCTCCTCATCGTCTTCAGGATCTTCGATTTCAGCTAACACTTGTTTGAATTGCTTCGATTGAATTCGCGTTTCGCTCTCCAAGAAAGCATCGTAGCTGTCATCGTATTCATCGTCGTACACGCTATGCTCAACCATTGCATATTCCTGATATCTATGTCGATATGTCTCGAGATCTCTCTTGTCATCCAGCATTTCACCCAGGTCTTTTGGATCATCTGGAAAACCTTTGTCGATTTTGATGATACAATCCGGATTTTCATTTACCCTAATATCGTATTTATCACCATCGAAAACATTATAATGTTTGATGCCAGTTTGTTCAAAGATTGCGTCTTGCGGGTCTGGTGGAATGTAGACTTCACTCTGATCGGCATGTATTAGATCGGGTGGTAGATTTTGTTCCAAAATAGCTGCTATCGCATCTTCGGCATTATCATATCGATCCAGGACACGACGTACAAAGCCATCGCCCAAATGTGGCAGGACATCGAGGACGGACGTTACGTCGTCGTCTATATTTCTTTCCGTTGGCGGTGATTTGTCTTGTGAGCCGCTGGCAGAGGATGCAAGTAGTTGGAAGGCTGCTCTGCTTGTTGAAGGCTTATCGTCGTCGTAGTCTATTTGTGGTACGGCTGCCTCCCCCTCGGGTTGAGGTCGATTTGGTAGACTGGAACCTAAAGCAATTATATTTGTTATAAGCAGTTTAGAGTAGCTAATGAGCAAAACAATATCCTACTTGGCTCGACTTCGTCTTCGACTTCTTCTCCTTCTTCTAATCTTAATTTTTCAATGGCTCCAATCGTGTAAACTCCCTCCTCTTCGGCTTCGGTCTTGTATCCTTTGGCTACAAAATCTGTTTTGAAATCATCTCTAGAGATTTGAATACAAAAAGGTCAAGGAAATAACTATGGAATGTCAGAAGAGTTGGTATAATAGTTACAAATCCTTGCAGGCCTGTTTTAATATCTCCACGTCCAAATCAATTGGATAAGTGTTCTGATAATCGATTACAAACAATCGGTCTGCCAAACATTCAGTCATTATCGCCACGAAATTCTCTGCAGGCGTAACACTGTTCTCCCTAAAAACGAAGTAACTAACGTTAGTAAAAGAAAAACAGTTTAAAACCATAATCTTACGGATCTTCCATAACATTTTCTATATGAACATAGACTATACTCCGGAAGGCCTTTAATAGCTGACATCTTGTTTCATTTAGCCACCTTAAGCTCATCGCGTTTGGATTTATGGCAGAAATGTTCTTAAAAAGGAATGGAATTGTTGTGTCGTAGAAACTCGTGATCCTGCATATAGAAGAGAGCATAGTGAAAATTAACAATTCAGATTTATTTTTAACAAAACCCACTTTTGTGCCAAGCTAATATCAATGCAAATCTGCCGGGCAGGTGGATAGACGTCGAGCAGAATTCTTAGCGTCATCGCACAATCGATTGTGAACAACACCAAGTCATCGTAGGGTGTTTCAAGATTCTCGTTCTTCCCTGCCTCTTTGATCATTTCTTCGTTTTCTGACTGTTGGCTTACGAACTCCAATATTTCAATGAAGTGCTTCAAGGCAATGGTAAGATCTTCTTTGTACTTTGGCTCGATGTGAAACACTGTGTCGAAGATTTTGGTCAACAATTTCAAATTTGCTTCGCCAAGGGCAACAAGTAAATCGAACAGCATCGGTATGGAAACCAGATAGTTGTTGTAAATCACAGATTTCAGATGTTCTTTGGACTGCCATTCCTCGTCGCTTTCTTTGTTGGTGATGATGCGGCAAATAATCCGAACTACGGCGGTTAGAATGTCTTGATACAATATGGTGGACTGCTCTTCAAGTGGCATGTCAATGTAAAATGGGTTGGATTTTTTTAGGAACGACACCACAGACGCTATAGCCGACTGCTGGTGAACCATGTATGACCAAAACCTGGAATTTACTTGCGATTAGAAAGCTCTACTGATAATGCAGGTATGTGGCTTTACTGGTAATGTTTCACTTTAAGTAGGAATTCCATATCTTTGAGGAAAAATTCAGCTTCATAGATCCATTCCTCTAGATCGACCCCAGTTTTCAATTTGCCACCAGAAACTATGAGTGGAAGATATGTGCTGAGGAAGTCTCGAGGTGCCCATCGTTTGTTCTTCGAAGAAACAAAAGCAGTAAGATTAATAAGAACTTAAATGCTGCTATGTTTGAGCGTCCTTACCAAAGCAGGAACTTTAATATCGATTCCGCCTTCACTCACGACAAGAAGTAGTTCTTCGATAGGTTTTTTGTCAGGATTCTTTTGCGAAAGGATTACAAATTTAACAACGTTTTCGAAATAATGCTGTTTTTTACTCACCGAAAATCCATTTTTGAGCTTCGATGCTTCTAATCTCGTCAGGTAAGCTTTAATAAAGTCATCTGTGTCCATTGTTTAATTAATAAATACTAAATTTCACAATTTGCGTTAGATTTGCCGAAATAAACTTGAAATTAAAAAAATTGAAATCCAAATCACACCACAAATTTGTTCCTGCAAGGAACTTTTAACAAACGTCAAAGAAGACAGGACAGATGCTGGCTTTGTTCGCTTACTTTAAAAATGTGAAAATAGGCTTCGCCTGACGTTTACGAGTTCAGCGATAGGAATTCAATGGGCGCGTTCAGTTTGGTTTTGGATAGCCTATCCAGCTCATTTATTGGTATGAAAATACGTGTACAAAAATCAGCTGTTTCAGAATTTCAATGGCTGTTCTGTCAGATAGCCACCTATACCAGAAATTGTTGGATAGCTTTGGGTTTGTCTGGTTTGAACCTCTGCTATTTTGTTTACATGGAAAACAAAAACAAAAAGCTATCCGGATAGTTTTTGTGCCAGCCATAAATGGTTGTCATTTATTTAAAAACGGTAATATCACGACAAATACTTTACCCATATATCTGATATCAATTTTATAAAAGGTGTAACTATCGCTTTAATTTTATGGCAAAACCCACATAAAATATAAAACCAAACAAACCTTTTTCCTCTCTCATAAAAAATGACATTTGACTTTTGTTGACATCTTGTTTTGCTGTCATTTGCGTTTCTGAAATTTTGTTGTTTTTCTCTTCCTATAAGAAAAAGAAATTAATAAAGTAGTTTTTAATTTTTCTTCCAATTAGTTTCCTCCTTATTTCACTAAAACCATTAAGTGAGTTGCAAATCATCCTCCAAAGTTTTAAAGGCTTCAAAACCAACAATGTCGAATCCATTCGATGACGACAACGGTGTAATTCTTGAGGGATTCCTTTGTCCAATTTGTCGTGAAGATCTTAGATCTCTTGAATTCCTAACCGATCATGTTGAAAATTTCCATGCTGAAGAACAAGACGCCCTCAAATCCATTTTCAAAGACATTTTCAGCAAAGCCAAGCGTAAGATCAAGTCGAATTTTGATGATTCAATTGATTTGGCGAGAAGTCTAGATCGCGACGTTCGGATTGGTAGTAACAACACGAATTCTTCGACACTTGGCAATGTGTTCAACTATATGAACCAGGATGCAGGAACCGAACGTTCGCACTATTCGTATTTTATATCAGTAAGGTGGGGTTTTCATGCGTATGCTGTCACTATAGAAGAATGAGTCATGATTTGTCTTATTTTTATTTGCAGAAATCCCAGATTAGAACGTTATGCGAGTGAAACGAACAAACTGATAATCCGGCTTCATAAACTACTTAAAGATATGCCCACAGATCCAGTGCAAAGGAAGCAACACGAACAAAATGTAGTCACAAACAAATATGAGCCTTATCAGCCGAAATGATGATGAATAAAATTCTCTTTTAGATAGTTCCATGGCTGGACGGAAGTTCAGTTAAACTATGCCCTAACTGTGCCAAAAGCTTTCACATCGCTCGACGACAACACCACTGCCGTCTCTGTGGCAGCATTATGTGCAATGATTGTTCCAAATTTCTGCCTCTCGATGATGCATGTAGGTTTGTTATCCTCTTCTATTTCTCAAAACTAATTGAATATCTTCCCAGTGGAACTAGCTAGCTTAACAATGTCAAGAACCGATCCGATTCCAAAGTCCAAAGACGAACGTCTAAATAGCATTCGAACCTGTGATCACTGCCTCTGGCTGCTGGAGACTCGCAAAGAAATGCACGACAGCCGGACGTGCCGTCCTCCGACCTCAGTCATCTATGACGAGATTCAACAGCTGAAAAAAAACATCCTGCCCGACATCGAAATGTATTTGAAGATAATCGATAGCTTGTATTCAGGTGATTCGATATTCACACTGGCCGATGCGAGTGCTTTGCGAGGGAAAATCGGACAGGTTGCCGAAATGGTCGATCTTAAAAGCAAGAAAATATTGATGCAGCCGTGTCAGGAGGGCAGTCGAGAGGAGTCGATGAAGAAGTCCATTCGGTTGTCGTGTGTGCAATTTATCAAAGAGCGAATGTTGTCGATTCCTCCGCTGCCCGGGGAGGTCGAAATCAAGAAAATCCAAGACAAAAAGCGAATGGAGACGGAACAGAGGATAGAAACGGAGCGGCGGTTGGCATTGGAGGCTTATGAGAAGTATGGACTGGCTGATGGCGGCGATGGTGGTGGCAGTGGAGAAGCGTATGCTTCTGGGGTGAGTATCAATTTATTCCAATTTGTATGTTGGATTTACAGCCATGTTTAAAGATATTTCAAACACCGGTTTAGTCTCTAAAGGACGAAACTGTAAGGACGACTTCTCTTTACACCCCTTTTATTTTAGGTTCATGCTTGATAAGGTGGCGCTACAGTCCGTTGTGGACTTGGGCCTCAATCAACAGTCTCCGCCAGCTAGCTCGGTCCTTAGCTAGTTGTCTCCAGTTTTGCACTCCAAGTTGATTGAGGTCCTCTTCCACGTAGGTAGACGAACTCCTCTACTACCTTGAAGTTATATGTGTCTATTGTGACGTTCTGCCCGAGCCGTCGGCATTGGGTGTCCTTCCTGGAAGACAGCATATACTTCGTTTTTCCCTCATTTACCTCTAAACCCATTTTTGCCGCTTCTGTCTCAATTCTCATAAAGGCGCCATTGACATCACACTGTGTTCTTCCCATTATATCAATATCATCGGCGTACACGAGAAGTTGAACAGATTTGGAAGATAGTGCCTCTGATGTTGACGGTGGACTTCTCAAGAACGATGTTAAAGAAATCGCATTACAGTGCATGGCCTTGTCTGAATCCTTTTTGACGTCGAAAGATTCCGTAAGCTCGTTGCCAGCCTTGATGGAGTAGCGTGAGTTCTCCATCGTCATTTTGCACAAGCGAACGAGCTTGCAGCAACGCCAAAACTAGACATAGCCTTGTACAGTTCGTCTCTGTAGATGGAGTTCATAGGTCTTTTCCAGGATCTGCCGCAACGTGAAAATTTGGTCGATGGTTGACTCTCCTGGCCTGAAGCCACATTGATATATATGGCTATGTCTATGCCACTGAAAAAGCAGCTGAAACGGCACATCATGAAAAGCTAAGCTCCTCGTAGATTACTTTTTTTATGGACAGCCAGGCTGCTATCAAAGCCTTAGCCAGTGAGACCACAAGATCAAGGGCAGTTTTACTCTGTAGGAAGGCATTAAATAGAATCTGCCATATTCACCAGGTTAAGCTCTGCTGGGTTCCTGGCCACATGAATATAGAAGGTAACGAAATAGTATAACACTAATGAAAATTAAATGCGGTATATTTTATCGCTGAGTAAAAGGATCATTAAAATTCTGATAGGTGTACTAACAGGATATTGCGCCATTGAATCGATGGCCAACAAGATGGGGGCTCTTGCATTCGATTTCTGTAGGAGATGTCAGGGTGAGGAGGAAATAGAAACCATTAAACACCTGCTCTATGACTGTCCGAGCCTCCAAACTTACCGACTCCGTCATTTCGGGAATAGGTTTGTTTGGGAACTGGATGATCTAGCACTGGTCTCAATGGCAAACATGAGGAAATTTATAGATAGCTCAGGCTGGTTCGTTAACGAACCAGTCTACGTTAATTGGCAACTATGGAGAGCATCCATGTTAACTTTTATTTTTATAAGGGATCACTATTGACCAGTAGGCCCCAGTGTATGCAACAGATTCACGCTGTGCACACCCCTTACCACCTAACCTAATCTTCCCTTACGCGACCTTTTTATTACAATCCAACTTGCTGTTTGGCAAAAGATATTTGACTTCATTATTTTACTAAGTGATACTTTGATCGCCCAGTATTCTCATGAAAGACGACATAAAGATTAGAATTATCAAGAAAATAAGGTTCCAATTCTCAATTATTCTGGTCTTCAGCGTCCACTTAGGTACGAAACTCTTGCTGTCTACATGTGCAACCACGACTTATCTACGAATTAGATTTCTGTTTGTTTGTTTGTTTTTATTGGAGATTGTCCAACAAAATGGTCATCGGCGGGGTCGAATGGCATAATAAACCGACACTCCAATCGAATAAGAAATTACTTTATGATACACTTTTGACACATTCTCGATTTTTAAAGAAGAGCTGCGTAAGCCAAACGCAAACTAATGACTTTAGATAACCTCAATGTCCAACTAGGTTTACGACTCTAGCATTTATTGCGTTTATCGACATTTAAGGTAAATAAATCGACGGTCGACGAGACACGTACACACGCTTCTCTCCGGTTGAAGTCAAATTCGTCAGAAAGTAAAGAATGTAAAGATAATCTGGGTCGCACGTAAATGCAAATGAACTTGAAATTTAACGATTTTTTTGCTTTTTTTTCTCATGTCCTAGTCCGCCCTGCACACTTTGGACAATTGGAGTGCCTATCAAATATCGACATCCGCAGCGGCCAGCAACGATCCACTGGTCGAGCAAATCAACATCATCAAAGGCTACATTAAACAAGCACGCTCGGCGATGCGTTTCGATGAAGTCGCTACCCTAGAACTCAATCTACGCGAACTACAGAGAGAATTCTACATGCAACATCAGGCGCAAAGTTCAACCACCAACCCAGCCGCCACCAACAAAACTACAGAATAAGCAACAAGTAATCAACAAAAATTGTTATTTAAGAGTAAATATTTTTTATTGCATTCACCCTAAAACATTAAATTAATAAAAAAAAAAACAAACTTTAATATAATTACTCGTTAAACTCGTGTATATGTAGAAAAAGAAGCTTTGTGCAGCAGTCTACAGCAACAAAATACATTCATATAAATTTATAGCTTAAAAAAGCTAATTTAGTTTTTGTTTTTTGACTCTTTTTTAGATAAATACTAACAAATGCGCTAATTTTTGTGCTTAGAGAAGAGAGAGTAGAAAATATACGAAATTGTGCGTTTGTTGTTGGATTGGAAGGAAATCTATTCCTTCATTCCGATTGTTGCAACAAGGCCTTTGACCTTTTCGATGTATTCCATTTGGGCATCATCAGTTGTTTTGCCCTTGAGCTTGTTCCATGCCTCCCACTTGGCCTTGCCTTTAAAATCCAAGAAGCCGGGCTTATCTGTTATTAAAAATAATCGAAATGAAAAAGTAAATAAATTACTCATCACGTTGACGTTGAGAGATAACCTCTCGATTGAAAAACTGTGTTTTTTCTCTCTTACCAGTATTGCAATCTCCAACGGTTGCCTGTTTATACAGACCGTACAATTCCAGAAGGTCATTGTCGGCTGGTGTAGTTTTTAGGTTCTTAACATCCTCGGCGGCTTTATCGAATTGCTGAGTGCGAAAATCATGACTCAGAACGGGAAAAGTGTATGGGAACGGGAATAATTGCACTTACCTCTTTGGTGGACATGTTTGTGCGTTGATGGATACCTTTTTTTCTCTCAAGATCGAAATAGCTCTGGAAAGTAGATTTTGTTGGTATTTAAAATTTGCTGATATTTTACAAGCTTGGGAATAAGTAAATGTTCAATAAGGATAGTTTGAAAAAGATAATTGCTTCGGTTGGGAGCTCTCGAGAAAAAACGCACCTTGCTACTTACTTGATAGGAAATGAATGTGGGAAAAATTATGAAAATCTGCCGGGTGTATTTTTTTTTTTGCCGTTTTGTGCTGTTATCTTTTCCTATAATTTATGGGTGTGTTCAACAAGAATGTTTGGAATCTAGTGTGGACTTGTTTACACATGACGTAGGTAACGACATTCGTTCCTAGTTTTTTTTTATGAATTTCTCTAGCAAATTGTGTTATGTAGATATCAGGGGAACAGCAGAGACTACAGTGAGCGCCTGAGTGAGAGACTCTACACAATCCCCCAAAAAGCCACAGATGTCAACACTTTGTAGAACTAATATCGCGAAATAATTAAAAATATAGCCGAGACAATCATAGGTTACCAGCCACCTCCGAAAAAGAACCCGTGGTATGATGATGAATGCGCGCTACTGAAGAGAGAGACGGAAAATGCACGTTTATAGATGCTGCAACGGAAAACAAGAGCAGCAAGAGAAGAGTGACGAACGAAATAGAGGAATGAGACAAGGACCTTTCGAAGGAAGAAAATGGTATTCGCAGTTTCTCAGTTCAAAGATCTAGAAGAGTCTCGCTGCAAGAGCAAACACCCAGCGTTTCCTTAAAAGGTCAAAGCAATTAGCTTCTGGTTTCAGAACCGGGACACGGGCTCTTCGAAACAGTGAAGGAAACGTAGTCACCGAAGCACTGGAAAGAGAAGCGAGACCAGTCAATGAAGACCCAGTCTCACCTCTCAGCACAGAAAATGTAGAAGGAACCATTCAAAACCTAAAAAAAAACAAGTCAACCGGGTCGGATGGCATACCTGCGGAACTCTTTAAATATGGAGGAGGTGTTTGGATGAAACTTATGCACCCACGTTTTCAACAAATGTGGGAGGAAGAATGCATGCCCACTGACTGGTCTATAAGCTCCATATGTCACATCTAAGAAAAAGGCGATCCTTTTTCATGCAAAAACTCCTTGCTTAATGTTGTATACAAAATCCTATACAATGTGCTCTATGAACGTCTTAAACCTTTCTGCAACACAATAGTCGGCACGTACCAGTATGGCCTTAGGCCAAGCCAAAACAATGATGGACGAAATATTCACACTGAGGCAAATTCTGGAAAAGACCAACGAATTTAAGGTCGAAATCCACTAACTTTTCATCGACTTCAAAGCCGCTCACAATATGACCCACTGGCAAGAGCTTGTGATGGCGATGTCTAAATCCAGGATCCCAAACAAACTGATCCAGCTGCGCCGCATGCGCTAAGCAATAGTAGTAGAATGGCGACCACGACTGTGCCCAATAAGCGCTGGTCTCCTAGCGAATCGCTGCTACTGTACTTTGGCAAAACAACTGGGTTCAAAACTCCTCACTTGAAAGAGAAAGTGTGTTCCATACAAGACTTTGATTTTACCAGTTCTACTCTACGGCGCCGAGTGCTGGACGGTAACTAAAAAAGAGGAAATGATATTTGGTACTTTCTAGAGAAAAATTCTTCGACTATTTTCGGTCCTGTATGCGACGATGGCAAATGGAAGAGAAGGTTCAACCGCGAAATATACGAGCTGTACCTAGATTTGGATGTAGTCCAGAAGGCCAAGAAAAGACGACTACATAGGCTTGGCCACGTCGAGTGAATGGACAGCAGCCCCAAGGTTTGAGACGACACGGAAGACTGAACCTACAGGTTACAGTTGACTGCGAATGCCAGAGCGCTTGGTTTTGGCGACTGGAGCATGCACTATGCTAGTGACCGTTGCCGATGGAATGCTGCAGTATGTCAGGCTGAGATCCTTCAAGGATTGGGAGCTGGTTAAGTAAATAAGTGTATTTTAAAATTAATTTATTTCAGCTAAATATTATCAAATTTGGGAATATTATTATGGAGATTAGAAGAAACATCTTTTGAACGAACACGTCTTTGAAAAAAAAACGACATGTGTGAATTGTGCAAATCAAACAGAAGCACGAACAAACCTAGAAATAGTTGACAGCAGCTGTTATAGTGTTGGAAGACTGGCATCACTTAAATTTGTTTTATAGCAAAAAGGTCAACAACAAACATTTTCTTTATTCCTGAAGAACAACTATTTCTTTTATGTTTCAGATAATCGTAAAAAGCTATTAAATTTTAAGGTAAACAAACGTATTATTATTGATTGTGTAATTGAAAGTTGTACTCGTAATTCAAAACAATTTCTCGACATGACATTCCCAGTGTTATAACAAATGTTGTATTTTCAGAAAATTCTGGGCAATTATTCTACACATTTTTAGTCAAAATGAACACTGAACAGGAATACACCAGAGAAGAACTAGCACAGATGCTAATCGATAGTGCCAACAGATTATGTACCTTCTTGAAAATTGGTCAATCAGCCTTTACTCTAATTTTTCTATCATCTTTCAGGGGGACAGTTTAAGACCGCTGGAAGCAGACTCCTGAACGATTGGGGTGGCTACGAACTGATTGACAAGACAGCCCAACTAGCTGCTCGATATCCTTTGGCTGCTTTAAGTGTAATTATAGGCTTCCTAGTTCTGTTTCTTCCGTTCATAATTCTTTTGGCATTTGGATTATCGACGATGGCCATAACATTCACAGGATTTATGCTTCTAGAAGGTAAGCAAAAAGAATCCATTCGAATTTGTACTTATTCAGAAAAAAACAAATGCTTTGCCTTTTTAGGGACACTTCTGACGATTGCATCTATACTCCTGTTCGGTTGTTTAGGGGCTCTTCTTCTGGTCTTCCTTTTCTTTGGAATTCTCTTCATAGCCGGATATTTCGGTTTTATTCACATTTACGACTTGTACAACAAATCCAACGATAGGAGTGCTATTAGGCAGTTCCTGCGACGCGAAAGGCTGCAAACTGAACCGTCCCAGTAAATTACAAAAACTGCAACGCGTTTTAAATCTCATTTCATTCATCACACGTCTTTTGGTCGCTTTTGCAGGAAGGGACTTGGGATAATAAAGTATTAACATTTAAGGAACAATTAGTCTGTAATCTAAGTAAGGATTAATCTCATCCATTTATTGTTTTGTCTTTTATTAAATTTAATACACAAATCGAATGCATACTCTTCGTTCGTTATATTTGGGGAATGCATCAAGAGAAAAGTCTACGGAGAATAGTTGGCCCCGTTTGTGCGAAAGGACGATTCCAGAGACATAGCCATGAGCTATTTAAATAGACTCAGGTAAGCGGACACCTTGCTCGTATGAGCGGCCTGGAAAGTTCTCTGCGGTACAATTCATGATAGGAGACAGCGCGGCAGACCGAATCTGCGCTGGAAGGATAGCGTAAACCAGGACGCCCAAAGCCTTGGGCTTCGGAACTGGTTGGCGTCGGCCAACAATCGGGAGACATTTGAGAACTTGCTGAAGGAGGTCCGGGCCGGATGAAGGAAGAAACTCCATTGGCCAGGCCGAAGACGATGATGATAACGAGCTTTAAAGTTGTTCAGCTAAAGATATACTATCGAAGTGATACTCATCAGGTTTTTAACAGCATCACAAGCGCGCATCCAATCGATCCAGATCCATGATCCTGTTTGAAAGTAAGCAGATTCGCCCTCGCCCGCGTAGACAACATTTCGAGTCCGTTTTCTGTCCTTGAAACTTTAAAAAGATTGTATCGTTTTCGCGATTTCCAATTTGTTAAAAAAAAAACTGATGATTACCACGTTGAGACATCAGATTGTTGAGACCGTTTTTTTAAATCACTTGAGTCTATATATTTGACCTGAAAAAGGAGATGAATTAAATTAGTTTTTAAATTAAACCCAAAATGTAATTTTCTGTTAGTATAGCCGACTCCTCAATATTATTAAAGTCAATCTGGCAGCACTTTCTCTTAAACAACTCTGCAAACTGCAACATAAAAAATTCATTCTTCATCGCTGAATGACTGAATCCAAGCAAAAAAAAACAAAAACAACTACAAAAATGGCCGCCGCTGAATATGTTCATCCATTGTGTACATTTTTCTGTTCATCCACCATCCAACAACAAATTTTTTCGGTGTAAATTTCCCTGTTAAACAGAACATCAAACGCAAAGTGAATTTTCATCTGCAAGTGAACAGTTGTGTGGGGAATTTTATTTTCATTCCACCATATTGTGTGTCTCGAAGCAAATTTTTTTTTCATCAGTGAAAAAACAATTTTTTTAACAAATTAAGTGCATTTATTTATTTGAATTGTGCATAAAAACCTTAATTAACTATTTCCGAACGGTAAGTGAATGAAATAAATGTGAAAATCTAATTGAGAAAGTCGAAAAAATCAAATTGAAGAAAGAATTCTGGGGGTGTGGTATCTATAGTCGATTTTACAAGTGCAATGGCTGGCTGGCTCTGGATAATCAGCCCTAGCGCGTACCTTGCATACAATTTTTTTCTCGTGTCAATTGCGGGTGTAGTGTTTTTTTTTCTGTCTTTGGTACATGGAGGAATCGTTTTCATTTTTCATTTTTGGAAAATTCTTTGGTTAAATGTGATTCAAAAAGTATTTGGAATTTGTCTAGAGCTAAATTTCGATAAAATTAAAGTTTGAAAGTAGAAATTCTGTGCAGGTAAAAGTTTTTTGTGTTCCCTTTTTTTTTATGAAAGTCCGGAAATGCCAGGTTTTTGTTTGTTACGACTTAGTTTTTTTTTTTGTAATTTGTGTGGCGCTGCTGCTTGTCTTGTTGACCTCTTTATCTTGTCTTGAAAATTGTTTTGCGAGTTTTTATGGTCGCTGAACACTATTTAAAATACATAATTTTGGAAATGCACAATATAGACGTGCTATTGCATTTTTCCTTTCTGTAAGTTGATATTTTTGGTTGGAAGGTTTTAATTTTGCAATAGACACTTCTATTGTTGACAGAATTCTTGGAAAGACCGTGACTAATTCATTTGTGCTCACCTTACCTCGAGGAGTAGGAGGAGGTGATAGATAGATAGCACAGACGAACTGACTTGGTTGCAAGAACCGGCCAAAAGGAATACAAACGAAAAAAGAAAAGCAAAATAATGTGTTGTAAGTTGAGACTCGCTCTTTGTACAAATGGAATGAGTCTTGAATGCATTTAAATAGGGAATCAAATTTTATGGAAAAGTGGTAGGTATACCTGCGCCTTTGTCTTCATCGTCCATTGCACGGAATTTAAGTTGAAGAGGGAAGTAAATGTTGTTGGAAAGGTTTAACTAAAAGAAAAAAAGAAGGATAATCCATTGGATGTGTAGAGGATAATGTTTGTTTGCTAAAACACAGGTACATTGTTATAGGTGCGAAGCAGGTAGGAAACAGGAGATTGTTAACTGGAAGCCTTTAAGATTGTTTTGTGTTGTTTCTTGTACTGGCGACAGAAGTCATGAAAAAACATCATTACATGTGTTGGACTTTGAAAAAAAAAAAATTGTTTAATAGAAAACACATGTTTTCAAAACTACACGTAATTCCAAATTAGTACCTACATGTATAAACTAGGCCGGCAAATGAAGTCATCACAAAAAGTCGATTTTCGAATTTTTTTCTCGAACGACGAAGCTTGGAAGTCGCCTTAACGTGGTTTTGGCGGTTGTGGCTGAAATTGTTGTCACTAAAGGACAACAAAGTCGCAGCTGTTGATGGCGTACCAGCCCAGCCGAGCAGATCAAACGCTGACGGCCATCACTTCACCAACTAGTACATGAAGTAATAATGCATGGAAACAGCCCTTAAAGGGGTTAGCATATGGGCCTCTAGATGTGGACTTGAGTTAACCCGAACAAGACTGAACTGATGCTATTCACTGCCAGAACTGCTCTACTTTCCTCTTCCGAGATTAAATGGGTGGGCAATCGATTACTTTATCCAACACAGCGAAATACCTAGGAGTAATAAGGAGAGTTACCATTGCTTTCTACTCCTTTAATAATACCTTTGGGTCAAGGATCACAGGCCCAACCTATGATTCTTTGGATTAACACGGCCATAGTTCGCCCCATTCTGACATATGGATCATTTGTTTGGTGGCCAGCCCTAAACAAAAAATACTTTCTTACTTAAGGTGGCGCTACAGTTCGTTGTGGACTTGGGCCTCAATCAACAGTCTCCGCCAGCTAGCTCGGTCCTTAGCTAGTTGTCTCCAGTTTTGCACTCCAAGTTGATTGAGGTCCTCTTACACTTGAGTGCGCCACCTGAGTCCCGATTGTCCTCTCACTCTACGTCCCTCGAGAATAGTGTCGAAGGCTTTCCGGGCCGGAGCATTGGTGTCCATCCGCTCTAAATGACATCTGAGTCTCTGGACCTTGACCCTTCTGGCTAGGTCCATGTCGTTGTACAACCCGTAAAGTTCGCTGTTATATCTTCTTCGCCATTCCCCTTCAATGCACACGGGGCCCATGATGACCCGAAGAACTTTCCTCTCGAAACAGCCTAAGGCACTTTCATCCGATTTTGTCAAAGTCCATGCTTCTGCACCGTACAGCAGGACTGCGATGATGAGTGTGTTGTACAGTTTTACTTTAGTTGCTCGAGAGAGGGCTTTTCCACTCAATTACTTTCTTAGCCCAAAGAAACAGCGTCCGTCCGTTTCCGAGACCTGTTGTTGCTTCGCAACTCGATTCTTTTCTACGTGGTCGGGAAGTCACCCCAACGCACAACCCCCAACCTGGAGTACCAGGCACCTGATGTGACTCCAAGTGCAAGAGCCGGAAAAACCGCTCCTTTTACGGCCTGGATTTCAAATAAGTCGAAGTAGCACGTAAAGGTTTTCAGCAAGTAGTTCGGCCTAACTGGAACTGGAAACGCCACCGTTGATTCCAAAGAAGAAATTCTTTCGCTGCCGTCCCTTGGTGAGTGTGCCTTGGTGGGAACACTCCTTCGTTGTGTCGACCATGGAAGGGCCTACTGCGAAAACAAGTTTCGCGATCGCATAGCTAAAAGCTTCATAGTTGTAAGTACCGTAAGCCGCTCCGCCACGTCAATGCTTACCCCATGGAGGGCCTAGACAAAAAATACAATATTGAAAAGTTAAAAAATGTACAAGAACTGCCTGCATTGGTACTACGGAAACAATAAGATCTTGCCCCACTGATGTCCTTACGGTCATTCTTTAATCTCTATCCCATAGATCTTTACATTAATGAAACAGCAGCGCCTAAAGGAATCCGGTATGTGGATTACAAAATTTGTCGGTCATATTAAAACTCTAAATTTACTACCTAAGGAAACTCTGAGTACATTAGACCAACCTTTAACTTTAGAAAACAGTTTAAGGTTGACTTTCCATCTAGGATTGAAAAAGTAATAAATAAATAGAGTGGTGCGACAGCTTTTGAAGAGCCAAGGCCTAAGTGGCTTACACTCTTCGAAAATTCTCTGGGTACGTGTGAAGATTTGAGGGGACCTACAATTTAACGCCGTCGAACGGCAAAGTTGAGAAGCACTTTTTCATGACAGATGATACTCTTGGAAGTTTTGTCAGTTCTTCGCAAGAGGCAGTGTCCGTGAAAGATGAAATAAAAACTAGGGGTACGAGTAGGACTCGAACCCACGACGTTCCGCTTAGCAGCCAACTCACCAAACCACTAAGGTACGGACACTAAAAAAAGTAATAGCACCACTAAAGATTACGACATTATTTTATATAGTGACGGCTTCAAGCTGGAGCTCGGTGTCCGATAGGTGCAGCGTATTTCAGGCTGAAGTACTAGCCGTTCGGCAGGCATGTAGACTACTTAAACAAACACTCACTCCCAATAGCAATACAATTTTTATAGACAGTCAAGCAGCCATCAAGGCTTAAGACAGCTGCCTGACAAAATCCAAAATCGTTAGTGTGTAAGCAAGAACTCGCAAGCTCAACGATAATAATCGGATTAATCTTGTTTGGGTACGTTGTTAATGAAATCGCTGACGAACTCGCCAAGATGGGATCCAAACTTCAAGTATGCTGAGGATGTAAGGATTCCTTTGGGAGTCTTGAAAACAGATATTCAAAACCACTTTCTCAAGAAATTCAACGTAAGATGGAAAAATCTCACCAACTGCATTATTTCAAGGCAGATATGGCCAGTTACGATCATAAACGCACCAAGGAACTTCTGTACAGGAATAGGTCAGACATGAGTAGAATTGTTACCATTTGTACAAGCCACTGGCCAATCGGACACCATGCTATGAGATTTGGTATTCCCTACAACGAGTTTTGCCGTAGTTGTAGAGATGTGGAACAGAGGCACGTTTCCTACACGAACTTACATTAGCGAACTCTCAAATACGAAGATAAAAGAACCTGATTCTTTATATCAACAAAACCAATTGAATTTAGCTAATCCATATCTCCACTAACAGTGTAGTTTTTACTTATTATTACTCTCGGGTTTTTGGTGTCAAAACAGCGCAATCAAGCTCTGCCATTTCTACCTACCTAACCTATCGTCTTATACAGCAGCAGTGTCAGAGTATGTAATGGTAAAATGTTTGGATTGAAAGAGCATTGAAATACTAAAGTAGGTCTTGTTGGTTTTGAGCAGCCGCCTGCGTATTTTGTTATCGGGGGCTTCTACTGATCCAAAGGATTGAATTATCTCACTACTTTGAATTAGTGCTCCTCCACCTTAATAGTTGTTCTTCTACCTTTGCCAACGTGTTCACGAGACGTGGCCACCAGGTACTTAGTTTTTTCCCTCATTTATGTGTAGCCCCAGGTTCTTTGCCGCCCGCTCGATCTTTATAAATGAGGATTGTTAATTTATTTGGGATGCCGAATTCGCTCATAGCCTTGTACAGTTCTACCAGTAGTCCTGACAGTAAGAGGCGAGGTACCAGAGTAGAAGATAGAATACTTAAGTTAAGTTGCTTAGAATTCTATGACAAGAACCGATCAAATTATGGTTTTCAGTTGTGGTACCTATAGAATTGTTCTTTGCGAGTCCGACGATATTTTTCTCATAAAAAACATGCTTGCTCAAACGATGTTTTATTACCTTCACCTTAAATTAAAGCAACTACTTCAGATTTACACCACATTACCTTTGAATGTAATCCGAATTGACCAGAAATGCAATTTTTTTTTAATTTATTGTGTAAGCCAATGACAAAAATTTCCATCTCAACAAACAACATTATATTTCTCTTGTAATCAACCATATTCCACAGAAAACATTAATTTCTTTTATTCAATTTTTTTCAGGTGTGGTGTGAAACGCCTCAATCACCATGAGTTATTTGCCTCCCCAAAATCGAACCAGTAAGTACTCAAAAATTTAACCCTTTTTAACAGCAAAAACCAACAACAACTACCCCTGAGATTGCCACTGCATGCTTTTTAATTTAACCTAAAACAAATACTTCACTTTATCCGATGCGATGTGAATCGACGCAAACCGTAACCGACCCGACCCGAACGTAAACGACAACGACGACAAGACGTAGTGTATGTTCTCTTTGTGTTAAGGATTTTATTTTCTCATCGTTGCATAATTAATTGATTTCTTTTCCCTTTTATCCTATTTTTTATCATGCGATTTTTTTTTTAATGAAAAATAAAAAAATAATCTCACCCAATTGGTGTTTTAAGAGTTCTAAACTGAGGCTTAGGCCTTGTTATAAAAAAAAGGAAAAATGCAAATTTGGGTCTCTTGAGCAATTGCACACGCCTCTGAGTGCTCACTACCTACGGTCATGCCGGAGTCGACCGTCATCGTCGTCGTCCCCTAGCCTTTTTGTATGCCTGTTCGGTGTGCATGGAATCTATTTGCTTTCTAACACAAAAAGGCAAAAATTATGCCAACTTGTGAAAATGTTCCCGCCATAAAAGATTATGCCCCATCCATTCTGTTGGTGGTTCGGTCGTTTCATTCTCCAATCTCCTATATATTTTCAATCATGTTCTCATTCTGCGAACAAACGGACGGACGGACGGATGGGAAAAAATCCTTTTGGCTGAATAAACTTTACCAGCACAAGGATGAATGCAAAAATGCAAAAAAAAAAAATGAAGAGAAATTGTGAAAAAAATTAAAACAAAGTAAAGCCCCTAAAACAAGAACAACTACACACAAAAATCATATAAAAAAGAATTAAACTGCTTGTGCTGTAAGCTGTAATAGAAACGAAGTGCTATGTATGTAGCTTACACTGCAGTCGTCGTGCACTTGGTTGAATTAATTCATCTAACACTGTCGCGTCTCGTCTCGTCACAGTCCTTGTCGTCATCATCGTCATCATAATAATTTCTCTGTTTTTTTTTTCTTTCCTGCATCCTTTCTCTCTCTTTCTCTCACTCTGAGTTATTGACTGTAGAGTATTTCTTATGATAGCGCGGAGTAAGTGCATTGGGCTTGGGCAAAGCAAGAGAGAGTCCCTCCAAACAACACTAAACCCAAGGGGGAGGTTATAAAAATCTCCACCTACTTTGCCCGCTTCCCATTAATTTTGCCGTCGTCGTCGCATGTGTCAAAGGGATTTTGATTGTCAACAGGGATTTTTTCTACTTTCAATAAATTTGCAAAAAAAAAAAAACAAGCAAAATGCAAGAAAATTGGGTGGTTGGTTGTGAAACAGGCGAAGGATGTTGGGAAAAAGTTTACGTAAGTTGAGTCCTTCGGCTGCGCCTTTCTGTTGCGTTCCGCAGTGTGTACACAAATACCTACGTGCATAATGTATGCCTGCTTATTGTAGAATTCCGAAGTGGAATGAATATTTCCCATCACCTTTTGGGACGTTTATATTCCATTTATGTGTATTATGGCTATGGGGGGTAGGGCAGGGAATCCCTATGTAGGTACATTGACAACAAACAAGACTTGCATAATGCATTGCTTGCGGTATTTTTGCGCCATTTCAAATTTACATATGATTGGTCTTTTCGTTGTTATTGTTGCTGCTTTTGCTTTGTAAAATTTTGTTTGTTTTACATTTAGGTGAACTTTTTATAATAACGAACAGCGTGACCTAGTATGTGAACTGAAACAGTAATCACCATCAACTTCTTAAACATCTTATTTGACCTCTTTTGACGAACGATCACTTACGCTATGTCACCCAAAATGCTGCATGGTGTTTGAGTGTTGGGTTCCTTCGGAAGGTGACAGCACTTTTGTCCACTCTTTGATCACTTACTGAACCGGCTCCCAATCCATTAAGGATCTCAGACTGAGACATTGCAGCCTTCCATCGGGAACGGTCCTTCGCATGCACTCTCCAGTCCCCAAAACCAAGCGCTCGGAATCCGTAGTCACTTGGTCCTTGTAACGTAGGTTCGGTCTTCTTTATCGTCTCGAAACTGAGGACTGTGAAGGGAACAGGGAAGTTTTGAACCCGGTTGTTTAGCCAAACCGAAGAAGCAGCGGTTCGCTATAGTAATTCGTCGTTTGTGGGATTGTTCTTTGTCCCAAGGCGGGTGCACTCCTTAGGTTAGGTTAGGTTAAAATGGCTGTCATGGATGTTAAAAGACACACTTGGCCAATCAAAGGCCCATTGTGATACCACATGAATCTAAAAAGGCTTTTCTTCGAAAGCTGATTGAAACCAATTAGGGTTCCTTACGAAACGTAGAAGATTAATTATATTAATATGTTCGAGATCGTTTAGATCATTGTAGAAGTATTCTCAGAATGAAGAATCATACGTTTATGAGCAAGAGCAGGACAGGTACAGATGAGTTGAAGAACTGTTTCCTCCTCCACCTCATCCACGCAGCTTCTCCATAAATCATTAGAAAATACGCCCAGTCGCGTAGCGTGTCCATAGCACCTCCAAGTTAGGAGGTGCACTCATTAAAAACATCGAAATTGCTGCTACCAACAGTGAGGTTTTGTCCTACGCGTTTTTTTTTTTGTTTGTTTTGTCCAACAAGCTTCGCCTGTTCTTAAATCACTGTTAAGGCCTCAAGCAAAGCCTGACCGATGTCATCCGCATAGTCTAGAACTGGGTGAATTTGTTATAGACCAGTCAGTGGGCATGCATTCTTCCTCACACACTTTGTTGATGAATTCCGCAAGATGTGTGGGCTCCTTCGGAAGATCTAAGAACTTTTGCTCAGGCTTTGATTACGTTTCACTAAATGCTATTATTTCCATGGCCGATGCTGTTGCCATAAGTTCTCTATCGATGGTTGACCAAGTCTATTTTTCAATGGGCTACCTCTCTACCACAATGTGCATCTCCTTAAAATCACATTCATGAACCATACAATCACGAGTTTGAATGTTTTTCTAACCGAATTACGGCTTTATATTCATTCAACAACTCCCAAAAGTCTACAAACATTTGGTAACAAGATAACACATCCAATGCACGCACTCTGCAATCAAGTGTCATTTTCACATTAAAGAATATGTACTCATGGCCAAATACATACCCGCGACACAAAGGAGACAGCATAAGGACACAATATTTCAGTGTGGTTGAAAAATCATATAAAACTGCATTGCTTTCATATTTTACGAGTGTGAGCGCCGACCGTCGTCGCCAAATATCGAAAAAAAACTGTAATTAATGTAATGCGTCTGATAAAAAAATCACACTCTTCATCCCTGTATATCGTCGCGTCGCTGACTACGAACATACGGTAGCTTTGCACTTTTAATGGATTCCATCTCGAGAGAACCAGAAGAGCAATATTCTCAAGTGGTGCGATTTGTACAGTCGAATACATTTTCCACTCTCACAAGTTCCCATCGATTTATTGTTCTTTTTGTTTTGTTTTTCTTTCGTTTTGTAGACTTCTTTTGCCTTTGAATAACTGATTTGTTTCTCTCATTTTCAGTGCCGCATAATCAATACAATCCACCGGACTTACCAATGGTATCGTCCAAGGAGCAAACCCTAATGTGGCAGCAAAACTCCTATCTGGGTGACTCTGGTATCCATTCGGGTGCAGTGACGCAAGTGCCCTCATTGAGTGGCAAAGAAGATGAAGAAATGGAAGGTGACCCCTTGATGTTCGATCTGGATCAGGGTTTCCCCCAGAATTTTACCCAAGACCAGGTGGACGATATGAATCAGCAGCTGAGCCAGACACGTTCGCAACGTGTGCGTGCCGCAATGTTCCCCGAAACCCTTGAAGAGGGCATTGAAATACCATCGACCCAGTTCGATCCACAACAACCCACAGCTGTACAGCGTTTATCTGAACCATCACAAATGCTTAAACATGCTGTGGTTAATTTAATCAATTATCAAGATGATGCTGAACTTGCTACCCGAGCAATTCCCGAACTCATCAAATTGTTGAACGATGAGGATCAAGTTGTTGTGTCACAGGCCGCCATGATGGTACACCAACTATCGAAGAAGGAGGCATCTCGTCATGCCATCATGAATAGTCCACAAATGGTGGCCGCTCTTGTTCGGGCCATTTCGAATAGCAACGATTTGGAAACAACCAAAGGCGCCGTTGGAACTCTACATAATTTGTCACACCATCGACAGGGCTTATTGGCTATCTTCAAAAGCGGCGGCATTCCGGCTCTGGTTAAATTGCTATCGTCGCCTGTCGAATCTGTTCTCTTTTATGCTATTACCACTTTGCACAATTTGCTTCTGCACCAGGACGGGTCAAAAATGGCCGTGCGTCTGGCTGGAGGCCTCCAGAAGATGGTCACTTTGTTGCAGCGTAACAATGTGAAATTCTTGGCCATTGTCACCGATTGCTTGCAAATTCTGGCTTATGGCAATCAAGAGAGCAAGTTAATTATATTGGCTTCCGGTGGACCCAACGAATTGGTTCGCATAATGCGCTCGTATGACTACGAGAAACTTTTGTGGACAACATCACGTGTGTTGAAGGTTTTATCGGTTTGCTCAAGCAATAAGCCGGCTATTGTCGATGCCGGTGGTATGCAAGCTTTGGCCATGCATTTAGGCAATCCATCACAACGTTTGGTGCAGAATTGTCTCTGGACACTGCGCAATTTGTCCGATGCTGCCACTAAAGTCGAAGGACTCGAGGCACTCCTCCAGAGTTTAGTTCAAGTTTTGGCTTCCACAGATGTTAATGTTGTCACATGCGCAGCTGGCATTCTCTCTAATTTGACTTGCAACAACCAACGCAACAAGGCAACCGTCTGCCAGGTGGGTGGAGTCGATGCACTTGTTCGTACCATCATCAATGCTGGCGATCGTGAGGAGATCACCGAGCCAGCAGTTTGTGCTCTTCGTCACTTGACTTCGCGGCATGTTGATTCGGAACTGGCACAGAATGCAGTTCGTTTGAATTATGGATTGTCGGTGATTGTCAAATTGTTGCATCCACCATCACGTTGGCCATTGATCAAGGCAGTCATTGGCTTGATTCGCAATCTGGCACTTTGTCCAGCAAACCATGCACCGTTGCGCGAGCACGGCGCCATACATCATTTGGTTAGACTCCTTATGAGAGCTTTCCAAGATACAGAAAGGGTGAGTTTGAGTTTTTATTCTTGTCTCTTGACTTAGACAGTAATGATTTCCCTTTTAGCAACGTTCTTCGGTTGCAAGTACAGGCTCACAACAGCCGAGCGCCTATGCAGATGGCGTTCGCATGGAAGAGATAGTCGAAGGCACTGTTGGTGCATTACATATTCTCGCTAGAGAATCACACAATAGAGCACTTATTCGCCAGCAGGCGGTTATTCCGATCTTTGTTCGCTTGTTATTCAACGAAATTGAAAATATTCAGGTAAGTGACCGTACATTTTAACTTTGAAACCGCTTAAGATTTCATTGTATCATTTGCATAGCGCGTCGCTGCTGGAGTTCTTTGTGAACTGGCTGCTGATAAGGAAGGAGCCGAGATAATAGAACAAGAAGGTGCCACTGGGCCCTTAACCGATTTATTGCATTCAAGAAACGAAGGTGTAGCTACATACGCTGCAGCCGTTCTATTCCGCATGAGCGAAGACAAACCGCAAGATTACAAGAAACGTTTGTCTATTGAGCTAACAAACTCTCTTCTAAGAGAAGATAACAATATATGGGGCAATGCTGATCTCGGAATGGGACCAGACTTACAGGTATATTAATTGTTTATCCAAACAAACAACAACTATCAAACTTATGATATGATATGACACTTGATTAGGGTAAATGAAGTAGAATAATACAAAATGTAGTTGGACATTTTACATTTTAAGTAGAAGATTAGGAAGCTCTCCCCTCTTTCCCCATCTCAACGACGCTAGAACGTACAACTCTTAATTTGGTTTGTTTACTCCCATTGTAAACAGATTATACAAACATTCAACATCAAACGATGTTGGTCGGTAGATTTGAAGTTTTTTTTTTAGAAGTAGCTTTTACATTTGTTTTGTTATTTTATTTTGATACGCTTTGTTTTCTTAGTCAACACTGTACAACACTCCTAATAACACTGTCTTTGGTCACAATTGTAAATGTAAAACGTGGTGGCACTTAAAAACTTTATTTACAAAACATTAGTTTTAGGGTTTTCAGGTATTGATTGGCCTTGACAAACGTGACGTGGTTTTAAATTTTTATCTGTTAACAATAACTTACAGTAAAGAAGCCTGGTTTGGTCCTCCAAGGTAGTATTTAAAGATGTGGATCTGATGCCAACTTGCTGAGTTACTGTTGAGTTGACAAAAAAACTGACAGGTCTCAGTTTCTTATCTCAAATTTTATCGTTACTTAATTCGGTGCTGGAGAAGATGGTTAATTTAAATAAACTCATTAAAGTCAACCGGTCGGCGGGAATTTGTATCACGTGAGCACTTCGCTCAACAGCAACTGCAGGTTTAGAAGCACTTCTAAACCTTACACCTCTCGAGGCTTAGAGCCACCTCTCGTTGGATCAGTAACAACACTGGTCCTACTACAATTTTAGACATTTTCAGATCTATTCCAGATCGTTAGCATTAAAACTATACCACCCTAAAAATTGTACTCGGTAATTTCTTCCAGATTTCCATCCTTTCAAGATTCTTTTGGGAAGAGAATGGAAATCTGTAAGAAAAGGAAAACTCAATACACTTCTTTATTGATGGTTCAAAGACCGACAACGCCGTTGGAAGTGGTATCTACTCAGAACAAATTAATCTCATTTTAGTCGATAGCCTTCCCAATGAAGGTAGTGTGTTCCAAGCAGAAGTAATGGCTTTATCCTGGCTCAAAGAAAATGTTATATCCTGCAAGGTTACAAATCTCTGGCGTCCGTCTTCACAAACTATATTACTGTCGACTGTCGACAGTTTGCCATTCACTTCATATGGGTGCCGGTGCCGGGCCACAGAGATATTCTGGGAAATTGCAAAGCCAATGAGCTCGCCAAAAACGCTACACTCTGCCTAGACTTGAAATGGTCAAAATGCTTGATTTCCCTGAGCAGACAAAACATAAGCTCCACCATTGGAGTCATAACAGGACACTTGTCATGAAGCTTAGGGTCTATTCAAGTGATTTCTGTAGATGCTTCGTCAACGAGGATCAAGAGAAACAGTCCAACACTTTCTCTGTACATGGTCGGCACTCGTCATTAGAAGGAACACCTACCTCGGTAACCTCTTCTTTGACATTACCAGTGAACTGGCATAAGATGCCTCCAATTTCATAAATTGTAATTGAAACCTGTTATAACACCAGGCAACTCTGGCCGTATTACGACAAGAAAATATCTGGAAGGATCTTACTTCTTAAAAAACCCTCCCTGAGATCCCTTATAAGCGTGATTACGGGACATAACCTACTTGGTTACCGCAAAACGAAGATAGGGCTTTGCACAGACGACCTAGAGGATGCGGTAACTTTCTATACCACTGTCTAGCACTCTGCACAACTAGGAACAAATGTTTAGGCAACTATTTCTTTAATGAACTAGAAGAGCTATCAGAACTCCAAGGCAATCGCCTACTGAACTAAATGGCTCGACCAATCATAGATTTCATTCGTTTAAAAATCGTACAGGAGTTACAATACTTCGGGGTATCACAAGGGATCTGCATTGATATGAGTGTGACGGTTACAACACCAACTGTCAGCATACAACACAACGTAACCATAGTGGTATCACAATGGATCCTTAGGTTCTAAGTGAGTCAACAACATATAGACAGCACCTTAAACCTAACCTATGTACCGAGATTCGCTATTCACACGTATAACGCGATTTTCAAATGATGCTACCATTTCAGCCATTTTAAGCTTAAAAGATCAATTTGGCATATCAGCGTTTTTACGTGACAAATCACGAGCAAAATAACCAAAGCAAGAATTTGATATCTTTCATGTTCTGCATCAATCTTCCAAATTACAAGAGACACCCGACTATTTCATTGGCAAACTTTAAGCAATTACCTCGATTTAAAGTAAAGGCAGAACTAGATTTGTTCCAATTTAATTCCACATAAACCACAGGCTAAAAATAATCTAAAATGGCCCAATTTGTGGCACAGGTGAAGGCAGAAACTTCACCGCTCCGACCAACGCTATTGAAATTGATTATAAAACTGTCAAGAAATCGGGCGTTAGACTTTAAATAATCGCCTCGTTGGTTGTTTCGAACACTTTGTTGCATTTGTCAAGGTCATCAATACGAACAGTGTAAAAGGCTTCTCACACAGTAGACACAACATTGAGAGCAAACCTAAATACAGCTAGCAAATAAGTTTTTTGTTGACTTTTTATTTCTTAATTTTTGTTTTTCAATATTCGTTTTTATTTATTTTCCTTTTTTCTTTTTTATTTTATTTTTATGTTCGAAACAAAATTTTCACCACGATTTTTAACAACAACTTTCACAAAATTTTACAAAAAAAAAAATATATTCTGTGCACCTGTATAATTCGGGTTTTGATTTCTTCTATAAAACAACAACAAAACCCCCCTCCAAAAAAAAAAAAAAAACTAATTCGTTATTGTTGTTGGACACATTGGGAAAAATTATCACTTCTACTTGACTAATTCAATAAAAATACATAAAATAGGATATGCTTGGACCAGAACAAGCATATGAGGGCTTGTATGGGCAAGGCCCACCGAGCGTACACAGCTCGCATGGAGGTCGAGCATTTCAACAAGGTACGTACAATAGAAACGAGTTGCATGACATCTCACTAGTTTTGTTGAAATAAATAATCATTAACAATCAAAATTTAAACAAAAATCAACAAATCATAAAAAAAATAACATTATCTCTACTCATATTAACATTTCTTTCTTACTAAAAAAAAACAATCAAAAGATGCACATTAACGAAATATTATTAAGCAACCACACAAACCACATAACCTTTATTGATTGCACTATTGATTCTTGAAACAAACAAATACTAGATTTTTCTTTTTTGACAAAAAACCAAAATACTAAACGTAAGTTGATCTAAAGAAGAAAACTACTGCACATCCTAAATCAAAATGCAGTTTAAACTCCAAGATGTTAAACGATTGAATTTTTTTATTGTTCATCCACCCCCTTCACCAGTTTTTAATAATCACCATTAACCCACTCCATATAATCAATGAACACGTTTTCGTAGGATTATAAATATTTCGTGAACATTTTTACGAATTAATGAATGTTGTCAGCATTTAACCTGATTCAAATGTTTCCCCATTTCTTTTTTTTCCGTTCGTTTATTTTATACAATTTTTATCAAAAACCAAAAACACACAAGAACTACCTGTTATTATTATTGGCGACGACACGATGAACAACTGCGATGAATACTATTATCGTATGGTTGAATAGTAAACAACAATTTGAATTAATTTCTTAAAAAAAAAATAAAATTAATCTTCCTGAACCGATTGATTGTTGGCTGAAAAAAAAAAACAAAATTGTCTCCTTCTGACAGGTATTTTACGAATTCATTTCTAAAAAAAAGAACACTTGACACCGAAATGCACACACATGTAATTTGAGAAAAGAGTTGAAATTCAGTCTGATTGCATATTTGCGTAGACCTTAGGGTAGGTTTGGAAAAAGAATGGAAATGAGGAATTGGAACATTTAAGTCGATTCGTTGAAACTTGTCAGCTACAACTGATGTTTGAAAAATGACAGTGTTTGCATCATCAAGTCTTCATTTTTTACAAAAGTTAAAAGACTTGAGTGCCTAGGTGTTACAGTATAAATGAGATCCACCCTAACTGCGGGACTGGAAGTTATACCCCTAGATCTCGTTGGTTAAAAAGCTGCAGCAAAGAGTGCCTTGAGGCTTAGTCAAACTAAAGTCTGGAAAAACAGCTTAATAAGTCATGCTCAGATCCTTCATAAAGTTATGGGTCATAGAACAACGACAGACTATAAAACACCCAAATTTGATTTCCACAAACCATTCCAGGCAGCCATTCCAAGCAACGAGGACCCTATAGATAGTATACCATACCCTAGTAAGTCGCCAAGAGCTATCTGTACTTATGGCTCTAAGATGGATATTGGGATAGGTGCATGTTTCTATTCTGAATCTCTCAAGTTAACCAACTCGCTTAGGTTTTCAGACTACAGAAGTGTCTTCCAAGCAGAGGTCTTGGCAATGGCAACAGCTGCTGAACAGGTATTAATGATAGCGATACCATGGGCTGATATCATCTTTTACATTGATAGTCAAGCGTGAAAAAAAAAAAAAATCTGCAGCTGCGGTAAAATTAAAGCGAAGAGCTAAAAGTTCTTGGCACACAGCATAGCATTAGACTGCTAGTTCCCAGGTCACAGGCGGCTAACGAGAAAACCGATGAATAAGCAAGCTTAGCTAGCTAAGCATCCCGCCCTGTCATTTTGAACAGGAGATTTCAAATGCTATTATGATGAAAGGTGGAACCTTCTTGACACCTGCGGCACCACAAGAAAGATTTGTCCTTATCTTAACAAACAAAGGACGGAAAGAATTATATCTTGCATAAATAAGAGATGATTTCGATCTCTTGTGAGCATAAATTGTTAGGATATCACAAGAAAAAGACGAGACTCAGGTGCATGGAGACACTTCACACTTTCTATGTCACTGCCTCGCACTTTACCGCCAAAGCAAGAAATTACTCAGCAATTACTTCTTTGGGGACTTGGAATCACTCTCTCGTACTCCAGGTCAGGTACATTCTAACAAGTTGAACTTCGTCAATGCCTCCAAATGGCTTGATTATCTGAATTCATAGGTTTTTTATTAGTTTGAGTAGCAATACTCACGGTTATCACAATGGATCTGCGTTGATCTAAGTGTAACATAACCTATCATCATCAGGAATGGTGGTGTACCATTTAGAACTGATCTTTCAACATACAGTCCCAAAAAGGCGATTTTTGGTCACGAAACTTTAATCGGACATTGTTCGTCCGGCAGCCGATTGCTGTTAAGCTTTCGATTCATACATGCGTACGTCCTTGTCACGATCTTAGATAATATCCTATTAAAAAAAACGATCACCAAGAAGTCAGTTGGACCGTTCTTTGAGGCGGCTTACTCTTCGTCGACATTGCTCCACGAATGTTGGGTCGTGTTGCGAACCTAGTAATTAACCAGACGACTTTAGTCACATCAGCAAAGAATAGCGCCTCTACTACGCCTACGCTTCATTGTATTCGGTTTCTGGAGATATGTTTCAGCTCCCTCCAACTCTTGCCAAGTAACGCTGATTCCTCCTCGACTGTCCACCATGTGATTCTCGGTCTTCTTCCTTCTTTTGTAAGCGGGTTTCACTGCTTTGCTTAACATGCAATGCAATCATCACCCTTTCGAAGCGTATGTCCAATTCATTGCCACTTATATCTTCGCATAATAGAGTCCAGAGGTTCCTGACCTGTCCTCCTATAAAAGTTCACATTGGATATTCGATTGGGCCGGAATATCCTATAGAATTTGCGAAGAAGTTTATTGACAAAGGTTTGCAGCATGCTTGTGATGGCTGAAGTACTTACTAGATGCTGCATCCATAGAGCAGCACAGAGTCAACATTTGTGCGAAGCAGTCGTAGTTTCGTTCATAAACTGAGAGAGTTCTTTCTCTCCATACTTTGGACTGCATACCAAACGCCGCTTTTGCTTTGCCGATGCGGCAGATGATGTCTTGTTCATTTCCGTTTTCGATGGAGACGATACTACCAAAATATTGGAAGCTCTCCACTTTCTCAACCGGATGAGTGGAAGTATTGAAATATCGGGTTTCGCGGCTGACAGAATAGATCTTGTCGAATAGATGTTTTATATAGGATGTTGAATTCCATTGAATCCTTCCACTACCCGACACAGTTGCGCGCAATATATCGCTTATCACCGAAAAAAAAAAAAAAACAATATTGGCGACAGAATACAGCCTTTCCGGACTCCGCTGTCGATTTCGAAATCGTCCCACATCCATAATTTATATTGATTTTATAATAGGAATTAGTTTTTTTTTTCTGTGATGCCTTTGTTTCGTAGAGCTAACCAGATGTTCTCCCTGTTGACGCTATCAAAGGCCTTTCCGAAGTCATTAACAGCAGGTGTAGTGGTGATCGATATTCAAGGCATTGCTCAACAATGATGTGATCAATAAACAAGGATCCAGCGTGAAATCCTACTTGTTCGGCATCGAATGTAATCTCCTTTTTAAAATACTCACTGATAAACGAGAAACTAAAAACAAAAACGGCTTAAATGTTCCAATTTCCAACTATTGCCGTTTGAAAAACTCAACACACACAAATTACACGAAGCACCGTACAAAGCTAGATCCTTTCCTTTTGAAACCAACAAACAATTCTAGTAGCCCTTCACCTTTCCGATGTTAGAAGCGTTGCCAATTGTGCCCCCCTCAAATATAATTATTAAAAATCGTTGAAATTATCATTTAATCATTCGTTAACAATTCATTATCTTGATTTTTAAGTTGTTCATTTTCACGTTCATTTTATCATTTCGTTTGTTTTCCTTTGTGTTTTGTATTAAAACAACCATCGAGTGTAGGTAAATTTTAATTTTTGTGTTATGCTTATTCTCGCAGAATATTATAATCATCTCAACGACCACCACTTCATCATTAAATGAAAAAAAAAAGAACCAAATAATCCCATTTTTATTAAAGTAGACAAAACTTGAGTATCACCAAAGTCATTTAGCTGAGTTAAATTAGTAATTTATAAAAAAGAAACTCTTCTTCCAATCTAATACCTTCAAACGAACTTTTAAACTAATACAAACGTTTTTATCTTCTTTTTTTTTCTATCTCTCCATTGGATTTTATTATTTTTGTGTTCTAATCGTAATTGTTATTATAGCTAAGCCAGCCTAACATATATCATCACTAAAACAAAATTCCAAAGTTTGTTCAACTGATTAAACATACATTTTTGGACAAAACGACAAAATTATTTAAACAAAAAAACCGAATTTTTAGTAATATTAATGAAAATGATGAAAAAAAAAATTAAAGTTAAAATTATCTATAAAAATAATTTTAATTTTGTGTAGGAAAAACAAGTAAATAATAAAAATGATGAAAACAGTATTTATCTTAGCTTTTAAGACAAAAAAATAAAAAAAAAAAAAAACAGCACTTCGAATGAACTTCACTTCTGATCTCCTCATATGAATAAAGAATGACAAAAGCAAGCAAAGCAAAACAAAATGGCGTTAAATAGGTGATTAACCAAAATTTTTTGAAATATCTTGTACAAAATTTTCTCATATTCTTAGAATTAGAAAAATTTAATTTTGTTTTGCGTAAATCATCGATTTTTTTTCGGTCTATTATCTTGTTTTCTGTATTTCTTAAAATTATTATTGTTTGTTAAGTTTTCCTTAACGGATTTATGATTTAATTTAATTTAGTCAAAAGAATAATTATTTTTGTTTTCAAAATTCAATTTCCCTGTTGCTATTTTTCGTGTAAAAGTGTGTTTATCATTTTCATGTGTATTCATGCATTTTCATTTTTGTAGACTTAGAGTTTTGTTTATAACGTTTGACGCTTTTTTACACATTCGCATGTTTTTTTTAAATGTGTATCCATTTTTTTTTTTCTAATAACGTGATCCCATACTATTTATGTCTCTGCTGAAGAGTAGAAGCGCTACGCAATGCACTCAGGAACACAACACAAATAAGCTCATAAGCCTTACAGTTCCGAAAGCTCAAGTCTCAAAGCAATTTTTTCTTATTCAAGCATGAAAGAATTAGCTTCTTTTCAGAAGACATGTTCAGAAAAAGAATCATTTTCGAAACAATATTATTTTAAACCTCTATAACTCGATAAGTTAACTAATTTCTCTGTAAGATAAACATTAAAAGTCTAAGCTTTTAAACCTTTACAACCAGATTCCTATCACACAGTGAAATTATTGAAAAAACATTCACATTTTACTGTAAAATTTCATGAAAATGGACACTGGGGTAGTTTAAGCTCAGAAATCCTCAATTTCACCATTCCTTGAATGTCCCCGATCAAAGCAACGTCTTCTAATTCGAGATCCAGGAGAATGGGCAGCATTCGAAACATCTCGCATAGACTAAATATTTCCATGTAAACAAAACAGCATTGGTAAAACGATATGTACTACAAACATCCAATGAAAGACGGAACCACCTTGAAATCTGGCCGATATACAGTGCCTTGCATTAGTATATCCGCACCCGAAAAAATGCATTTAAAAGAAAACCTACAATAGGAGTGACTCCTTACTATTTTTTATTGAGTTGCATCACTGATCAAGCAAATTGAGAAGAAAATAAAGTACAGTTATTTCCTCTCCTGGTGGTTAAAAATTAAAAACAGATTTTAATGTATTGCAAAAATATAACCGCATTTATTGTTTTTTGTTTTTTGTTTTAAGTTCATTAAAAAAAAATTAATATGCAATTTTGTTGCCTCTATTTTCCACCAATCTTAGAATTCTTTTTGGCATACTATTAACTAGATTTTTCAATATGGAGTCGTCTAAAGCGTTCCATTCTGTCACAACTGCCTCTCGCAGCTCAGCAACACTAGCAAATTGCTTATGGGCATACATTTTGCGAGTTAAAATTCCCCAAAGATTTTCGATGCGGTTGCAATCTAGAGAATGTGACGGCCACTGCATCAAATTAATGTTTTTCGATTCGAATCAATCCAAACTTTGACGACTTACATGAATTGGGCATTATCTTGCTGAAAGACATGCGCAACTCGGCGAAATTGTCTTAAATAAGGTACCAAATTCTCCTCAAGGACCGAAGTGTAGTCAGAACTGTTCATTCTGGTAGAGGTGAAGGCAGGTGCAACCTTACCACGCTCGCAGAAGGCCCCCCAAACCATACAGCTGCCACCACCATAGTTCCTCTTGGAAAAAAACTATCGAGATTAAACCATCGAAATAACCTAATAAAAAACATTCATTCCAGTATGCCATTTGGAATAACGAGATTTTAGTGTAGATTAATAGAAAGTCACTTACGGTTTTCCAATCCCGATTTATGTTTTGGCGGGCAAATTCCGAAATTTGGAGCTGGCACCATTTTGCCCCGAACAATCACTCCACTGCTTTTTAAAGCACGAGGAAATAACGGCACTTTATTTTCTTCTCAATTTGCTTCATCAGTGATGTAACTCAATAAGAAAATAGTAAGGAGTCAGTCCTATTGTAGGTTTTCTTTTAAATGCATTTTTTCGGGTGCGGTTATACTTATGCAAGGCACTGTATGTATCTTGGCTAAAAGAAATTTTGATATCAACTTCTGATATCCGCCCTCAAACCCATTGAAAGCTCTAGGAGAGCCAAGGCCAAAGTGGCTTACACTCATCAACAATTCTCTGAGTGCGTGTGAAGAATTGAATTGAGGGGACTTACAATTTAACGCCGATTCCGAACGGCAAAGTTGAGAAGCCATTTTTTCATGACAGATTGATACCTTTGGAAGTGTTGTCAGTTCTTCGCAAGAGGCAGTACCCGTGAAAGATGAAATAAAAACTTTATGGGCACTAGCGAACCCGCACTTTCTGTGTAGAGCCAAGGCACTATAATATCCATTGACTCTGTCTCAACAAATACTTTAGCTGCCCTTAACCCTCCCACTTCTCTTAAGGTGATAGCACCGTAATTCAACATTCACCCTTTTCTGGATACCGTACAACAGAGACATTCATAGAAATTATAAAGCTGATGAACCTACTTACGTACTTAAAGTGGTGCTATAGTCCTGAGGCGTTGGATCTCAACCAACAGCCTCCTCCAGTCAGCTCGGTCCCTAGCTAATTTTCTTCAGTTTTGAACTGCAAGTCGATTGAGGTCCTCTTCCACTTGAGTCGCGGTTTTCCTCTCCTTTTTGTTTCCTCGGGAATGATGTCGAAGGGCTGGAGCATTGGTGTTCGTTCGCTCTATATGACTAAGCCATCTGAGTCGCTGGACTTTGACTCTTCTGGCTAGGGGCGTGTAGTTGTGCAACTTGGTAAGCTCGCTGTTGAATCATCATCTCCATTCTCCATCAATGCGCAAGTGGCCAAAGATGAACCGAAGAACTCTCAAAACAGCACTTTACAGCAGGATGAGGATTAGCAATAGTTATTCTACTACATAATCTTTAATTTTAACAATAATAAAAACACTTTATACTATCAACACTCATAAAAATTCTAACAATTTACTAACATAATCTTATATTTAATACTATATAAAACACAAACCAAAAAACCCCCAATACTCCTCAACACAATAATAATCCATCCAATTATCCTACAACCACATACCCTCTTATAAATTCTCACTAAACCATTAAAAACACCAAAAAATAAACTATTCAAACACTACAAACATTCCTCTACATCAAAACCTAATTACCCAAAAACCAACACCTAACCAAACTAAACCAACCCTTTTTCAATAAATCCCTCCAATTAAAAACAATCTCCAAAAATAAAACACCAATACATTCCCTCCATCAACAAACTTAAAAATCCCACAATCTCTATCATTTTCCCTATCTCCCACAAAACACCAATAAATAACATCCATATAAAAATAAAATCCTTCCCCCAACACACCACTCCAAAACACACCATTTACCAACACCCAACACCAACCCCACCCTTACAATCACCCCCCAACAAACCCATTAACAAAACCCCCAAAACCCCCACTTCAACACACAACCAATCACACCCATATCCTCCAACTCAACCCCATACCTACCAAACACTCAATACCTCCAACCCAAACCCATACACAAAAAAAACACCTTACTAATAACCCCCAAACCCTAAACTACTAATTAACCTCAACATCCTACCAACATACCCCCAACCTCCCCCACACCCTCTATTCTCATAAACACACTAACTCCTCAAACAAAAAAATACACACTCCCATATTACAAAAAAAAATCACACTCCACCCCCAAAACAATATCCAAACAATATATTTTTATAATAAATTCATTTACCCTCAAATTCATCACAAAATCGTATCCCTTAAATTGTTTCAATAACATGATAACCTGAACTCAATGAAAATTCAACTACATTACTAGACTAAAACTAGACATCTTTATATACAAAACCCCCACACACTTCAAAAAATAGTTTTTAAAAATCCCCCATAATTTAACACCCACTCAAAAAAAACACCATATCCCACCATATATAAATTCTATCCCATGTCGGAGTATTAACCTATAGTTCATTATACTCGTACTCACAAAATTTCTCTGCTCTCGAATAACCATATCAAAAGGAAAAATTAATCACCCAAGGCTATCAGGAACTTTTCATTCATTATTTTCACACAAACACGTCTGCGACCGCCGCCCACACTACACTCCCTCATGTGAACGAAATCTGAAATGAGTTCCTGTTGGTTTGCAAATAAAAAAAAAAAATAAAGTCTTCCGTTCTATTTATTTTCTGACTCCTGTTTCTTTTCTTCTTCTACTTTTTGTTTCTCCTGTCTTATGAACACATATTTAATCATAACAGGATATGATACTCTACCAATAGATTCGATGCAAGGCCTGGAGATAAGCAGTCCAGTTGGAGCTACACCAGGCGGTGCGCCAACCTCGCCCTATTCGATGGACATGGATGTCGGTGAGATTGGAGCTGGGGAGTTGAATTTCGATTTGGACGCTATGCCAACTCCACCAAATGACAACAACAACTTGGCTGCTTGGTATGATACTGATTGTTAAATTTTTCAAAATTTCAAAACAACAAGAAAAACGAAACAAAAACCGACATTAAAAGTCCATCAATTTAAATAAAAAATTAAAAAAAAAAAACACTTATATTCTTCATATATATTTTAATCATTTATTATACCTACATTATGTTTTTAGATGTATTTCAAATTTTTATCTAAAGAATTTTTTTGTCTTTTGTTCTAATTTTTAAGAAAATCGATACGAAACTTTTTAATTAACACACACATGCAATCTTGAATAAAAAAAAAGTATTTTTTGTCATTTAGTTTTAAATTGTTTTTGTTTCATTTACTTATCGTTTGGACTTACTTATAACTTACTTATCCGGCTCAAAATCCATGAAGGATCTAAGCCTGAGATACTGCAGCCTTCCATCGTGAATAGTCCCTCGCATGCACTCTCCAGTCGCCGAAACCAAGCGCTCTGGCATCTGCAGTCACTTGGTCCTTGTACCGTAGGTTCGGTCTTCCTTGTCGTCTCGAACCTGGGGGCTGGCATGAGAAGACTCTTGGCTGGAGCGTTGTCGTCCATTCGCTCGATGTGGCCGACCCAATGTAGTCGTGTTTTCTTGGCCTTCTGGACTACATCCAAATCTTGTTACAGCTCATACAGTTCTCGGTTGAACCTTCTTCTCCATTCGCCATCGTCGCATACGAGACCGAAAGTCCGTCGAAGAATTTTTCTCTCGAAAGTGCCCCCATGTCCAGCACTCGACGCCGCCGTAGAGAAGGACTGGTAAAATCAAAGTTTTGTGTAGCAGACACTGTCTTTCGAGTGAGGAGTTTTGAACCGAGTTGTTTTGCCAAACCGAAGCAGCAGCGGTTCGCTAGGGCAATTCTTCGTCGGATCTCCACTAAGGTGTCGTTTATGGGATTGATTTGTTCCAAGATAGGTGAACTCCTTAACTACCTCGAAATCGTTGCTACCAGTGACGTTTTTCCTAGGTGGTGAACAGATCAGATGTTGCTTAGTTTGTTGATAGCATGTACTTTGTTTTGTCATCATTCACTTCAAGAGCAACGAGTTTCGCCTGTTCTTCAATCGCTGTGAAGGCCTCAAGCTGGGTGGACTTGTTGAAGATAGTGTTTTCCGTGCTCACACCTGCCTTGCGCACTATCTGCTCCGGGACTATGTTGAAGAAGTCACATGACAACGTTTGGACTAGGAAGCAATAATTGGCTTGACGGAAGAGCGTGATTTTCCGCCAAAAATAATCAAGTGAACACAAGAATAATAGTGGAATATAAGGTTTGTTCCTCGTTGTTCGTTCGATGTCGCTTTTTATTGCCCGGTGCATTTCCATCGTGTTCTATGTGTATTCAGTGCTCGCATCTTCAGCACAACGAACAGACCTAAGTTTTTTTTTCGGGGCAAGAATTTCGGTGCAGTTTTTGGCGAACATGACCTTAACTTCTCTGGCGTGGTCAGTGTCGCTGTACAGCTTGTACAGTTCTTGGTTGAATCTTCGTCTCCATTCTCCATTAACGCAGACAGGACCAAAAATCACTCGAAGAATTTTTCTCTCAAAGCAGCCCAAACCGTTTTCATCAGATGTCATGGTCCATGTCTGCACCATACATAAGGACCTGATGAGGGTTTTGTAGAGTGTCACTTTAGTTGTTTGGGAGAGGACTTTACTACTCAATTGCTTTCTAAGTCTAAAGAAAGTCGTTTGATTTCAGCGCTGGTGTTGTTGTCTGAGTTGATAGCGAATCCCAGGTAGACAAAGTCCTTAACTACCTCGAAGTTAAATCTTTCTATGTTGACGTTTGCTCCAAGATGGTAGTCCTTTCTTGTCGACAGCATTAACTTGGTCTTGCCCTCGTTAACCGCTAGACCCATCTTCCTGGCCTCCGTCTCAAGACTCACAAACGCTGAACTGGCATCATGCTGTGTTCTTCCAATTATGTCAATGTCGTCTGCGTATCCTAGTAGCTGGACAGACTTTTGAAAGATTGTGCCTCTGGTGTTGACGTTGGAGCTTTGCACAATCTTTTCAAGAATGATGTTGAAGACATCGCATGGCAGCTCATCGCCTTGTCTAAAACCTTTTTTGACATCAAATGCGTCCGTTAGGTTTCATCCGACCATGATGGAACAGCGTGAATTTTTCATTGTTATCTTACACAGACGGACGAGTTTTTCTGGGATGCCAAAACTAGACATTGCTCTATACAGTTGGTCTCTATGGACGCTGTCGTACGCGACCTTGAAATCGATGAAAAGGTGGTAGGTATCGATATGAGGTTCCTGGGTCTTCTCCAAGATCTGCCGTAGGGTGAATATTTGATCGATGGTGGACTTTCCGGGTCTGAAGCCACACTGATAAGGACCAATCAGGTTGTTGACGAAGGGCTTCAAACGTTCACCCAGCACCTCTGTAGTTGGTGCAGTTCAGGGGATCTCCTTTTTTGAGGATCGGGCATACGATGCTGAGGTTCCATTCAAACCTATTGTAAAAGGTAAGTTAATAATACAGTTCCCATGGCATAATGGTTATGTGGGTTCGAATCGTACTCTCGTCGAAAATGTTTTTATGTCATTGAATAAAAACATGGGTACAGAAAATTTGTTCTCAATGCGAGTACTTTCACATTGCGTACCACAAGGCGGTTAAGTAGATCATTCCCTTATGCTATTATTTCTCTGTTGGCTTATTTTTGTTTTATTTTGTTGCTTATAAGCTGATTTATTTTAAATATTTTCAACTCGATGTGTGTGTTTAAACAATTCAAATAACTGCACTATATTTAATAAAAAAAAAATGTTTAACAACACCAACAAAAATGTTAACAAAATACGAAAAACAAATCTCTTACGTGTAAAGAGAGACTTTATTTATATCTACTCTAAAGCAAAATAACTTTATAAGTGTTAAATATTAAATGGTTCACAAAAAATAAAAAAAAACTGTTTGTATTAAAACAAAATAAACATTTTCATCAACTTCGATAAAATAACTTTGTTTCTCTTAAAAAAGAGAATTCCATTCATATTGTATAATTTAAAAGCAACACAAAAACAGCATCAAAATAACAAATTCAAAATATTAAATGTTCATTACAATATTATATTTCTGTATTTTTGTTTTTGTTTTTTGTCAGAATATACATTTTTGTACAAGAAGAGAATTATTAAATAGCATAAAGCAACAACAAAAACAAGAGGAACGATACTTGTTAACATTCAGTATAATAAATTAATATAAAAAATACATACACAAGATAATAGTAAATTGTGCTATTTAAGATTAATTGTTAAGAGTGCGAAGAAAACATTTTCCAATTTACAAAATCAACAAAAAAGGAAAACAAAGCTATTATCTACAAGAGAGGAAAGTATACATAAATTTCAAATAAAGGAAAACGTTTTACCAAAATTTAAATGTTTTTAATTTTTTTTTTTAAATAATAATAATAATATCTGACTGTTTTCGATAAGACATTTGTTCACACCTCATAAATTTTGTCCAAATAGCTTTTCTCCGATTCATTGAAGTAATACTTTACACAATTTATATTAGTAATTTTGATAACGGGATTTCTCTCTCTCCCGAATATTGTTCATCTTAATCGGATCAGTAGATTCAGCATACAAGTTCTTTATTATAAAATATTTACAGCTTTTTGGGATAACAAAACCTCAAAGTTCGTATAAGAATCTCACGTCATTTTTGAAAAGGATTCGAATACCTGTTTTTTTTTTTATATTTTCGACTAAAGAACAACTAATCTGAACCGACGTTGGGCGCCAACTCCGAAAGTTAGTGCTCGCTGCTCGCTCGTCAAAAAGGTTCCAAATTTCACAGTCAGGCTGTTTCGAACAGAGAATTGCAACAGTTTGTTGTTTAGTGAGGTATAGTCTTAATTATTCTCCTTTGTTGTTTAATCAATCTTTCCGGCATAGTTTTTCAGCGAGATTTTCTGCATTTAATGGACTATTCACATGAGCACGAACAACGGCCAACGAATGAACGAAAATTGGTCGACTTTGACATTTCCATCATATGAAAGTTAAGGGCTTACTATAATTAGCGGAAGCAAACGGAAGGTAGTGTGTCAGAAGCAAACTAAACGCTATTCTTTTCCTATATGTCAAGTTGCATGTAACGCGAATAGAGTTTTGCAGCTCGTGTCAACAAGAATTCTTTCCGCGACTACTAAATATGTTTTCTCAAATTTAAAAATATTTGATACTAGCAGATGCCCGCGACTTCGTCCGCCTCTCCCTCGTCCACCGGCCAAAGTAGGTATTGTCTTGACTTGTGTCAATGTGGGAATTGCGTTGCGACCCGCAACTGATAAGTAAGCCAGGACTTTGTACAACTTCCTTGTTTCTCAATTAATTGAAAAATCCTATATGGCATTGAAGGTGTAAAGTTTTGCAGAACTTGTTCGTTCATCTCCATCAGCCGAGCTTCATTTATTCCTCTTTTTAAGTCTGCAATATTCGTGTACTGTTTTCTTTTGAGTAAACTTTTCTGGCCTTCATCCCCCAGAAATTTTCGATTGGGTTAAGGTCAGGACTATAGTGAGACCATGCAAAACACTGAACACAGCCTGCACTGTGAACAGGAGTAACAGGAATGATTCAAAATTCGTTGGCCGTTTGGCAAACCAAAAGAACACCATCTCATAAAAACTGCCACCTCCAGAGTTCCGACTCATTTTTATTTACTGCTTTTTCGTTCCTTCAATCATGCCAATATAACCGTAAACCGTCGGGACCATCCAAACTAACTTTCGCTTATCACTAAAAACAACGGATTTCCACTCCCTTGTCCACGCCATATGATCTCTTAAAAACCTAAATCTTGCTCCTTTGTTTTGTGATGCTTATTCCACCTAGCTTCGTAAGAAATCATATTCTCTTTACGGTGGGTCAATAAGTTTGGTAGACCAGATCTTGCAGCAAACAGATTGTCCAATTTTCATGCCAATCCATAGATTAGATAAGCCTTGTGCCTTGTGTGTCGTTATAATTGCCCTCTCTTCCATTGTTAAATGTTTTCCCCAAGGCATTGCATAATAATAAATTATTTTCCATTCGAAAACCCATTTTGAAACTATCCAGTTGTTCATTTGAAAACCAATGCACTTTTCCCACTCTTCCATGAGGTTTTCGCAATTTTTTTTCTAAACCACCACGGAATACAACAGTACATGTACTTTTCACATAGCACGAACCTTTGTATATATATTTAACAGGTATAATCGAAATGGAATTCGACTGAAGCGCCAACTGGTTCCAAGCCGAGATAATCTTTTTTTTTTACATATGTTTGTAATGTGTGTTCTCTGCTTGGTTTGACAGAAGATCTGTCAAACCAAGCAGAAAACCAATCTTGATAGTACCCCCCAATATATATACAAAGGCACGAACAACGACCAACGAATGAATGATAATTCGTCGATTTTGACATTTCTTTCATATGAGAATTTTTAATTCGTCGCGAATGAACAACCAAAAGACAAGGCAAGAATTATTGTTGAGGTTATACGCGCGTGAACATTTTGTTCGTTAGGAAGGAGTGTGGATGATGTGGGACGCGAATAGAGTTTGGCAGTTCGTATCAACTTCATCTTCAATTCTTTTCGTGACAAATAAATTTTTTTTCTCAAATTTAATAACATTGGCGCAAAATTATAGTCCGCTAATGAACAATTTTAGTGTGATACTAGCTTAAAATGACGTTTCAGCCATGACTCAAACGTCATTTTAAGCTAGTATCACACTAAAATTGTTCATTAGCGGACTATAATTTTGCGCCATTCAAGTTAAAGAATTTTTAACTAAATACGGCTTCAAACGTATCTAAAATCACTTTTCTTCATTCATTCGTCGTTCGTTGGTCGTGCTTATGTGTGCTTAAATCGATTCGGAATCAGATTTCTTGATCCTGATTTCAGATCATTGTTTATTTAATTGACGATATAATCAAAATGATGGTTACCAGCATTACGACTTGAAAAAAAGAAAAGAAGCAAATTTGGGAGAAAAACGAAGTAAATTAAGAAAAAGAGAAAACTAGTAGACCTGATAAACTTTTTTCTCATCTAACGGTAATGGGATCACAACTCGGTTACCAGAGCTTACAGGCAGTTCTTGATAAATTTTCTGATGGCAGAAATCAAAAGAAGTATTTTTTTGATTTAAACTCTATAACAGACAGATATGATATTTGCTTCCAACGGCTGATATAAAACTTGTAAGGCCCTTATTTTGATGTGCAATTATATAAATGTCGTCGAGGAAAATTGTAAGAAATACCGATTTGAAATTGCGGGAAAATGCTTGCAAATAATTTTTCCAATATCTCGGCTACCAAGCCTTCAAAAAACTTGTAAGCCATTTTGACGTATAGTGGTCCTTAGCTTAGTGGTTAAGGTTAGGTGCGTTGGCTGCTAAGCAAAACGTCGTGGGTTCGAGTCCTACTCGTGCCCACAGTTTTTATTTCATCTTTCACGGGCACTGCCTCTTGCGAAGAACTGACAAAACTTCCAAGAGTATCATTCTGTCATAAAAAAGTGCTTCTCAACTTTGCCGTTCGGAATCGGCGTTAAATTATAGGTCCCCTCAATTCTTCACACGCACCCAGAGAATTGTTGATGAGAGTAAGCCACTTTACGCCTTATCTCTTCAAGAGCTGTCACGCCACTGTATTTATTTTTCTTTTTTTCCTTTGATGTATCATTCGATGGGTTTTTTTTTGTCTGTCCAAAATGTTTGCAAGTTCATAATACTTTTCGAAAATCATGAAGAAATCGTTTTCGCCAAATTCAATATATTTTATAGCCTCATTATCCTGAGCTATTACTGAAAGCCAAACTCCATTCCGAGCTCTGGTTGCCCAGATATTTATATCCGAAGAAATTTTTTCTATGTAGGACTACAATTAGCTAAGGACAAAATCGCAAAAATATGGTTTTTTAATCAATATTCGGTAACCAGACTTCGCAGGTAGTTTTGGTTTTTGTGAGGGCAAACAAACCTTTGTTCTCGTGCATAGTTTGATATAGTCTAGCTAGGAAAAGTGGGAGATCTGGAGTTCATACTGCATATATATACAAACATAAAAACAGACATATGTACATCCATTTTTATATATAGAGATACATCTAGAGAAATCGAAGTAATTTTCTTGCGAGTGAAGTAGATTTCGAGCTATAAGAGATGATGCAAAGTAGAGAGAATATTTAAAAAAAAATATTAAAAATCGAAGTAGATCTACTCCGAAAACAGTAAAATGGTAACATTGCTCTCCATTTTTGTCTTTTTTACTTTATTTGGTTTCAATTCGATTGTTTTTTTTTTATTAGGCAGCGTGGGAATCAAATGAATTGTGGTTAAAAATGTATAAATGTTTAACCACTACTGTCATCATAATTTAACCTGCTCCGCAGCTAGTCTAATTTTTAACACCTAATATTCAATGCGAAGTGTCAAAATTTAACCAAACGTCAAGTTTTGACCACTTTCTAATCCAATTCGCACACGGCCCTAGAGAAATTTAAAACAAAACCGTTAATTTAAAGATCCCATACATTACGCGAAACGTGAACAGTAACGTAGACGAAATATAGTCTGGCTTCACTTTTCAGTAAACTCGTTACGTGGCCGGCTGACACAAAAAAAAAAAAAAACAACAATGGCCGACTCAATTTTGACATTTTACGTTTTCTTGATTTTTGTGTTTTTTTTCCTTCTGTGTAAAAAAAGTGACTTGTGGTGAGTGCAGCAGAACGCGAAATCGCAAAGAAGCGACAAAATAAAATTATTTTATTTTTTAATTTTGCCCAACATTTGCCTTCAAGTTTAAATAATAAACAACTTCCAAATGTCTATTGTTAAATTCTCCCTCATTTAAATATAGATATCAAATCATTCTGCCAATGTGTAAATGTGAAATTTGCAAAATCTTGTTGTGATCAAAAGAAGAAAAAGAAAAAATCGTGAGGAGAAAAAATTCTTACAACAGGGAAAGTTGGTAAAAGAAAAATAATTTCCCAAAGTGATTTAGCGCATTAAAAATTGAGGTTTTTCTTTTTGCCAAAGACGAAATGGCTCTCAAAAAAGTTAAAGGAAATTTCGAACGAATGTTTGATAAAAACCTAACAGACCTTGTACGTGGAATCCGGAATAACAAAGATAATGAGGTAATTGATGAAAGTGTATATCTTTGAATATTCAATTAGAGTGGAAAAAATATGCTTCCCAATCCCAGCAATATGCCAATGGTTGGCAGCAGCAGTTATCCTTTGCCAAGATGATTTTTCATGTTAAAAGGAAAAAAAATCGATAGTTTATATTGATGCATCTTTCGAAGCTCTTCGGGGGCACTTAAGTGAAAGTACCTTCACTTGCCTCTCTAAATATAGCATTTTGCAAACTAATTGGTAGCTTCCGAGCCTCCACTAACAATTCGCCCACTCAAATGACACCACCCGCATTTTACAAACAATGTTTATTTTTTTACTTACAAAAAAAAAACGTTTTCTTTGTTTTTCTTAGGCCAAGTACATCGCACAGTGCATTGAAGAGATCAAACAGGAGCTACGTCAGGACAATATCAATGTAAAGTGCAATGCGGTCGCTAAGCTCACCTATGTAAGTATACAATAGAGTTGTAAGTACAGATTTCATTAAAGCATATCGTTTCTCTGTAAGCTTCTACGTCTACAATAAGAAGAAAGTAATCTATTTATTGGATACCGCCACTAAAAGTTTAGCTTTTAAATGCCTGTCCTACCATTCATTTAATGATCTTGTTTTCAAAGTCCTACCAAAAGATCGATTCATATTGTATTGTGGTCTCTCCTAAATTCGACCCACAGATCTTTGTAATGACGTCATTATCGTCAAAAGTATGATTTTATACATTTTTAAATATTGATTGCCGGGAGATAAGAACACTCAAGATTAGAGATAAAGATTAATTTGAATTCAAATGTTTGAAGCTCCCACAAAATTGCAACACCATTGCTTCCCGATGGAGATTGTTTTTTGTTTATTTTCAATTTTTCCACAAAAATTCTTATCAATTGACCTTTTCAATAATGACTCGCTTCAAATGTTCGGCATAAGAAATCTTAAACAAAATAAGATGAAAATAATTTAAATGACTCAAGTCAAGTTTCTTATCTATTTCTGTTTAGCATAACATTTGTTCGTGTTTATTTTTCTCTCGAATCGGAATACAATAATAAGACAAATACAAGGGGTGTATTTGATAACTTGGATCCATGTGCACAAGTAAGAGTTCGGCTTACAAAAATGATCAAGGCAAAGTAAAACACTACACTTAATCAAATCAATATTTGAAGAGTTATCTCCAAGAGCGGAAGCTTTTAAGGCTCAATTCGTCAAATATCTGATGGTCAATCTCACCGAACAGTGGAAGAAATCTTTACATCTTTTATTAAAAATTATGATTATTTCACTTCATGTTCCCGATCCTCTTCTCATTTTAAATTGAATAAGTTATCTTTAGTCTGCAATTTCTATTCCTATGTTCTTCCAAAATAGACTTGATTGGGGAAAATAGTTTGCCCTACACTAATGACTCGACTTTAACCATCTACTCTACACTGATGGCTCAAAAATGAGTACAGAAGTTGATGCAGGTTTCTACTCGAAAACCCTCAACCTTGCCAATTTATTCAGGTTCCCCGACCATAGCAGCGTCTTCCAAGCCGAGGTTTTGGCAGTGAAAAACGATGCTAAACATTTATCCAGGATGGCGATATCATGCGCGGACATCGATTTTTTCATTGATAGCCAAGCAGCAATAAAAGTAGCTCTGCCACCCAAATCTCAAATCAAGTCGAAACTCGTTTCTTGCTGTCGCAAAGAGCTAAAGGTTCTTGGTTCACAACATAACGTAAGACTCTACTGGGTTCCTGGCCACAGTGATGTGCCAGTTAACGAAAAAGTGGATGAGCTTGCAAGGGAAGGCTCAGCTCTGGACCCCTCTCTCATAGACCATCATATAGGAATCCCACTATGTGAACTATGTGAACTGAAACAAAACGTCAATAACATTATCCTTCCAAAATCCACGATAGATGGAATCTCCGTATAAATACCAGGAAACTATGCCCTAGATACGATAAGAAAAGATTTCGATATTCTTAATAACCCCTTTAAGATCCCTTAATAAAAGGGCATAACCTACTTGGCTACCATAAAAAGAAGATGAGTTTAGTTGCGATGACATTTTTAGAGGCTGTAGTAATAAAGGCGAGCATGAAGATACTGCTCATTTTCTCTGCCACTGTCCCTCACTCTGTCTTACTAGGAAGAAAACTCTAGGCAACTTCTTCTTCAACGTACTAGAGGAACTATCCGAACTGTCATGCAAAAGCTTGCTGAGCTTTGTCAAGTCCTTTAAACGACTAGACGAACTATATGATTCATAGGTTATTTATTTTTCAGGAAGTTACAATGCTTCACGGTACCACAATGGATCTACATTGATCTAAGTGTGACGGTAACAACGCCAACTGTCAGCCCACTAAACATAACCTAACCTACTTACTTATCCGGCTCCCAATCGAATGTAGGAACTCAGCCTGAGACACAAAAACTTTCCATTGGGTAAGGTCACTCGCATGCACTCTTCATTCGTATAGCGCTTACACTTTGCAGTTGAACCTTCTTTTCCTTTCGCCATGTCGCATACAGGACCGAAAATCCATGGAACAATATCAATTTCCCTTTTTTACTTATCGTCCAGCACGCGGGGCCGTAGAGTAGGACTGGTCTTTCGAGTGAGGAGATCTGAACGCAGTTGTTTTGCTAAACCGAAGCAGCAGCGGTTCGTTAGGGTAATTCTTCTTCGGATCTCCACTAAGATGTTGTGAGATTGTTGTTTGTTCCAAGTAGGTGAACTCCTTAACCCTACTGCATGATTTTTTTTTTTGGATGAAAAAAAAATATTGGATAGATTTAGCAAAAATAAAAGTCACGTGTTTCAGGATTTTTCATTTTTTTCCGAAAAACTCGGGAAATATGAGTTTTACGGTTTGGATCAGATATGGCACACCATGCAGAAATGCAAAAAAAAAATAAATATAAATATTTTATTATTAAATATTATGTGGTGTGAAATAGCAAAAAACAATTCCTTTTTTGGTTGAAACATAAGCTGACAACACATTTTTGACACATTACAAATGATAGGCCATTACAACTCTGCTTTGTAGCGTTGCCTAGGGGACCAGAGGGGTAAATGACCAACGCCATCTAGTCGCACGTCGCTAGATGGCATTTCACAAGCAGGTCCTTTCAATTTCTTCGACTGTATCGTAGTTTCCAGTTCTAAAGAAGGTCGCCCACGCTTCGAACTCCTACATTGCTTCTCGCTACGGCACAAACCTGCAGCAACAGCCCACTTGAAATCCACCAGGGGCATCCAGGTCTCAGAAGTGGGAAGATTGCTTCAATAAAGCAACCAAGCGTTGACCGCTACCAAATAACACTTGTGGAAAAAAAATTCGGTGGTAAAATTTTTTCGACCTTATTTGAATCCTGTGATCCAAGAAGCGCATTCAATAAATCCACTTCACCCATGTGTTTGTTGTAGACCATTACAGCTTTGGGACAGGAAACCGTTTGGTAAACTTGTTCCTTTCTGTTGTAACGTCGAACTTCAGACAATGGTTTACTGCCTTGTGATCCAATATACAGCTCAAAATCATAGCTGAATCCGGAGCTACCACTTAGAACAACACTTTTATATCCCCATTTATGGTTTCTTTGGATTTTATTGGCGCATTGAAGATCTGTTTTTAGTTGGAATGATTTGTTAGTCCACTGCCTAATATTCTTCCCTCGGAACTTTGTGCAGCCTTTGTCTTATTTGTTCCAAGAGTATTTTGTGCAGAGGATCATAGCCAGGACGACCTTTGGGGACTTGTGTTGAATTTGAATTGAAATGAAGGAATCGTTTGATTTCCTGGAACCAATTGCAAGTCATCACATTTGCAATCTTTGGGTGCCCCAAGCACTCATTCTAATAAGTCCGTATAAATGGTAACTGGACTACGGACATGTAAAGACACATTCCAATAAACTGCTGGATTTCTTTTGCAGTGATGTGTGGAGGCCTTTCTGGTCGTTTTTCCATAGCGTATAGCATCGTTTGTTCTTCAGTGTGGCTGAACGTTTTATTCGTCAACATATATTTGAAAACTGTATAGGAAGCTCCAAGGTCCTTATTTCCTCCGGTTAGCTCGGATAGCCAATGAATTGACATTCAGATTCATCCTTTTCTAAAAACTCATCTCGCCAACGGGGTTTTTCGTTCCGTCTTCCTCTGGAGGGAGGTTCCTATATCTCGCTGTATTTGAGATAATGGTATGTCGTCTTTGGAATCCCAATCAGACATATCAGACTCCAACGGTGTTCCCATTAGAATATTGATTTGATTTTCTTCTTGCGAAACTTCTTCATCACTGCTTTTATCGGGAAAACTTTGGATCCTGATATGAGCACTTCCGTAAAATCTACGTTTATCAATCTTTTCAAAATGTCTGAAATGTTGTTGTGTAAATAATCTTGACCCACTTTTTAGCATTTTTTACTTCTTTACTTACTATTCCACTATATAAATGTCAATTGTAAGTAAATAAAGTACAATTTTTTGTAAGCTATATCCGTAATTTCAAATTGATCTCCAATAGAAATTCAGAATGTTTGATTAGTATTGTCCTCGTTGTCTTATATATAAAGGATATTTTTAGCCTCTGATGATCAATATCCGAAGTTGAGGCAGTTAAAAAGTATTTAGCGAAACAACAAAAAATCCTTTTTTTACCCAAAAGCCTCAGGCAGATCAAAAATCAACTTTTCCGCCTTTGCCTTGATAGGCAAAGGACAATAAAAAAAAGGTATATTTCTGCATGGTGTGCCATATATGGTCCATTCAGTTTTTGGTACTTTTTACTAACTATTCGGATCATAAACACAAAAAAACCTAATTATATGCAATAAATACATAATCACCTTTCTGAATGTATTTTTGTTTCAAGGAAATACCCATTTTTTATATTTTTTATGGAATTTTGAATTACACGTTGGTACTCATTTTCGATTTTACTGTCTTTTCTGTTTTGGATAATCAAAAAATTAGCTAAACTCATTCATAAATTCATTATTTTTTGTAAAATTCAGTAAATAGGTGTATTTTCTTGATAACACAATACGAAACATAAATATTTTTAAACAAATTTAAAATTTATGAACAAACAACTGGTTTGGCTCATATATGAGCCACCATGCAGTAAGGGGTTAACTACCTCGAAATGCTGATACCAACAGTGACGTTTTGTCCTAGGCGGTGGACAGATGTTGCTTTGTTTGTTGATAGCATGTACTTTGTTGTGGCCTCATACACTTCACTTAACCAACGAGTTTCGTCTGCTCTTCAACCGCTGTGAAGGCCTCAAGCACAGCTCTCTTGAATCGCCCGCTGATGTCAATGTCGTCTGCTCCCATAGTACGCTGGATAGGGTTCAAACGCCACCCAATTGTGGCTCCTACAAAAGCAGATAGATTTAAGACGCTCCCATATTACGCTGGATAGGGTTCAAACGCCACTCAATTGTGGCTCCTACAAACCTCAATTTTTACTCTCTCGAGTTTAAATTCATTATTTAACTTTCCAGATTCAAATGCTTGGCTATGATATATCATGGGCAGGCTTCAACATCATTGAAGTTATGAGTTCCTCAAGATTTACTTGTAAGAGAATTGGTTATCTAGCGGCAAGTCAGAGCTTTCATCCGGATAGTGAGGTAAGATGAACCATCTCATATAACTTCAGCATGCATAAGTATTAACTTTATTTCTTTGTTTTTTGTTCATTTAACTAGCTCTTGATGCTTACAACAAACATGATTCGCAAGGATTTGAATTCTCAAAATCAGTACGATGCAGGTGTTGCTTTAAGTAGTTTAAGCTGTTTTATTTCGCCTGACTTGTCGAGGGATCTAGCAAATGATATAATGACCTTGGTATGTCTGACAAAAATAAAACTATATCAAGTAGGAGCAATCAATTTAAAACTATCTGTTACTTATAGATGAGCTCGACGAAACCTTATCTTAGAATGAAAGCCGTCCTTATGATGTATAAAGTATTTTTGCGCTATCCAGAAGCTCTGCGACCAGCGTTTCCAAAACTTAAAGAGAAACTAGAAGATCCTGATCCGGGTAAGAATTCACATCGAAACCCAAAGACGATTACTCTCTAAAAAGAAAAATTCTATTCAGGTGTTCAATCGGCGGCGGTTAATGTCATTTGTGAATTAGCCCGCAAAAATCCGAAAAACTATCTTCCATTAGCACCGATATTTTTTAAACTCATGACAACGTCAACCAACAATTGGATGCTCATTAAAATAATAAAATTGGTAAGCTCAAATTGTGTCCTTATTATAAAATTTATCTCACAAAATCATATTCTCAAATTTGAGAGAATACAAACAATAATTTCTGTACACAGTTTTTGTTGTAAGATCCTGACATTTCTTTCTTTTTTATTTCTTTCTTTTCTTCTGTATACTTTCTCCTCTCCTACTTTTCTTTTCTGTTTACATTTTGTCGGTTAAATAAAAAACAAAATAAATATTTATAATTTAATTTTATATAAAAAAAAATGACAAAACAGTTTGCCAGTTTAACTGCCATCGAACCGGCGCTCGGAAGAAAACTAACGCAACCCTTGATCGAAATTATTTCCAGGTTTATTATCTATCTCCTTTAAATATAATTTTTGAAGAACTTTTTTTCTTTTTTTGTTCTTTAATTTTTGTTGAATTTCTTTTTATAAAAATTCTTTTCAATCACCATTGTTATTCGAACACATTTTTGACAAACAAAAAATTACAGCAAAAATTTGTTTTGATTCAGAAAACCATTTGTTTTTCTTCTTTGATTTTTTTAAAATTAGTGCTTCCTCCATTTAGTTAGCCATTTTATATTTTTGTTTTTGTTGTATAAATTGTTTTACAATTCAATCACTTTAAAATAATGTGGAAGTAGACGAATAAAATAAGTTGGCTAGAAACGATTTTAAATACCTAGAACAGGGCTTAGTTAAATGTGGATTACTAATTAGGGATGAGGGTTGGGCAGTATGCGTGCAGGTGAGGGAGTGTTAATACTTATCCAATTATTGGATTGGCTGTTTTCGATTGATCACATATCATCAGGCGGAGTCTTTCAATTCCACGTAAATGTAAAAGAACTACAAATTTCCTTCTCTCGATGCCTTAAGAGTTAAGACCTTTGTTTTGATTTAACGGTTGATGAGACTGAATCATGTAGGCGGGCAATGTTATAACTGCAATCAATTCCCACAAAAAAGTTCCTCAAATTTTATGTAGACCTCACTGAAACCATTTTTGATGTTTATTTTAGATTTTCATCATCATTAGCATCGTCGGCCTGGCCAATAAAGTTTCTTCCTTCACCTGCGTCACAACCGGGATCCGGTCTGAGCCTCATTTAAGTCTTTCCATGTATCCCGATTTTTAGACGACGCAATCTAATTCCGCACCTCAAGGTTTCGATCGGTTGTCTGCCACGCTGTCTCCTACCATGAATTGTTCTTCAAAAGACTTTCCGGGCCGGTTCCTCTTCGCTCATACCGGAGTCTACTTTAGCTTAATTTTTGTCACCAAGTCTGCTTCACGGTTTCTCTTCCGATTGAAAAAGTAACATAGAAGAAAAAGTAAGGAAAGCTAGCAATGCTTTCGACTAGTGTAATAAAACCGTGGTGTCAAAGGCCAAACTCTATGGATTTATACGGCGATAGACCGCCCCATTCTGACATATGGATCACTTATTTGTTGGCCAGCTCTAGACAAAAAATTCAATATTGAAAAGTATTGGAACAACGGGAACAATAAGACATTGCTGATGTACTTACGGTCATTCTTAATCTCTATGCTATAGATCTTCACATTAATGAAACATCAGCTTCCTGCAGCGCCTAAAGGAATCCGGTATGTAGATTGCAAAATCTTTCGTCCTAGTAAAACCCTAAATCTACTACCTAAAGAAATAAAATTAGAACTCTCTTATTACATTACCCCAACCTTAGGTTAGGTTAGGTTGGAGTAGCTGTCCGGATGTCATTGACTCACTTAGATCTCAAGGGTACATTGTGATACCACTAATGAGGTTACTCATGGGAGAGTAATGAAATTAAACAAACCATTTTGTACTTTTAATGAAGTTAGAAAGACATTTCGTGTCGATCGTTGCCAGTTCACTGGTATTATCGAAGAAGGGATTACCGAGATAGTTATTCCTTCTATTGGAGAGTGCCGGACATGTACACAGAAGGTGTTGGATTGTTTATTCCTCCTTCTCGTCCATGCAGCTTCTACAGAAGTCGTTTGCAAAGACCCCAAGCCTCAAGGCAGGTCTGAAGCAGTGTCCTGTTATGACTCCAGTTGTAGAGCTTATATTTTGTCTGCTCAGGGAAATCAGACCTTTTGACCGTTTCAGGTCTATGCTTGGCCATATTTTCTTGGTTGCTAGGAAGGTGGTACCCTGTGACCATCTAGCATTCTAGGATGGGATCCAACCTTCAAGTATCTTTAGCTGAGGAAGTAAGGATTCCTTTGGGAGTCTTGAAAACATATATTCAAAACCACTTTCTCAAGAAATCCAACGTAAGAAAGATCTCACCAACTGCATTATTTCAAGGCAGATATGGCCCAGTTACGACCTTAAACGCACCAAGGAACATCTGTACAGCCATAGGTCAGACATGAGTAGAATTGTTGCCATTTGTACAGGCCACTGGCCAATCGGACACCATGAGATTTGGTATTCCCTACAACGAGTTTTGCCGTAGTTGTAGAGATGTGGAACAAAGGCTCCTTTCCTACACGACCTCACATTAGCGAACTCTCAAATACGAAGATAAGGAACATGATTATTTATAACAACAAAACCAATTGGATTTAGCTAATCCATACCTCCACTATGTACCTAACAGTGTTTTTGGTATCAAAACGACGCAATCAAGCGCTAATTGTGTTCAGTGGGCAGCGTCTGCCACTTAGATCCGTGTCGTACCATGTGTAAAGCTAGCTGTTGAATCTCCTCCATTCTCCATCAATGCACACGGTGCCATAGATAACCCGAATAACTTTCCTTTCGAAACAGACTTTGGAATTTCATTCGGATTTGTCAATGCCCATGCGTATGCACCATACAGCAAGACCGGGATGATGAGGGGTTATATAAATTTACCTTAGGTGAAAGGGCTTTACGACTCACTTGCTTTTTAGCCCAATTAGCAGCAATTAGCTAGAGTAATTCTTCGTCTGATCTTGGCGTTGGCTGGTGTAATTGCCCGTGTTAATAGCGGAACCTATGAAGACAAACTCCTCTACTATATCGAAGTTATATGCGTCTATTGTGACGTTTTACATCATATCGTTCATTTTGCCCTCAGAGCCAAGGCCTAAGTGGCTTAGTCTAATCAACAATTCTCTGGGTGCGGATGAAGAATTGAGGGGACCGACAATTTAACGTCGATTCCGAACGGCAAAGTTGAGAAACACTTTTTTATGACAGATAATACTCTTGGAAGTTTTGTCAGTTCTTTGCAAGAAGCAGTGCCCGTGAAAGATGAAATAAAAACTATGGACTCGATCCCACCACGTTCTGCTTAGCAGCCAACGCACCTAACCACTAAGCTACGGACACTTGCTTACTGCTCGATCTAAAATGAATAATTGGTTCACACTTTTTTTACTCTTTCTGAAGATGATAATATCATCAGCGTCTGACAACCTCCTAGTTTCTTGATTGAGTGTAATTGTAATATAAATTTAACATTAGAATTCTATGCTTACGTTCAATCGGCCCAATCGAGGCAACGGTCGGAGCGAAATTTTCTCCGATTTCCTCCGAATCGGAGACATTTTGCCTATCGGATAACTACCTCTAAGCAAAATTCACTTCGATGGTAACATCGATTGGCCGAATGCATTGTTGCTAACTTATAATCTAGTTCGACTGCTTCCACAATTTAGACACACCTGAGTTTTCTACACCTGAAAGATTACCAATCACCCGCCCACTTATGTAAAACATATGAAATTGATTTAGAGAGGTTAAAAAAAAAAAACAAATCCTTTTCAAAAACGTTTCTTCAGTAGGGGTCCTAAAATATACGATTATTTTTAATTTGTTTTTAAATTAATTTCACACCTTCAACCTTTACTTTCTCTCTTATGTACCCACCCTATCTACATACACCTTGTCTTTCAATCTCATACCATATTTTATGAAACAAAAAAGACAAACAAAAATAAATATGAACAAAGTTTAACAACAAATTATGATTTTATTTGTTTTGCTTGATTCTCTTTTCTCTTGCATTTGCAGTTTGGCGCTTTAACTCCTTTAGAACCCCGGCTAGGAAAGAAATTAATAGAACCTCTCACAAATCTAATCCATAGGCAAGTTTTGTGAACTCTCATACTTTTAAGTTTTATTTATTTTTGATTTCTTGTAAAGTGATGTACATTTGTTGTTTACTTTAAATTTAAATTATTATTCTAATGTGTGTGTGTGTAATTTTTTGTTTATGCGCAAAATTTCAATTTAGATGTGATTTTTGTTTTTCATCCTTAATGCTTTTTTGCCACAAGCTTTGAGTCGACAATGAATCCATATATCTAATGTTCGCTTGCTTTTCGTTCTCTAGCACTTCAGCGATGAGTCTTCTGTATGAATGCATAAACACGGTTATTGCTGTTCTAATAAGCATAAGCAGTGGTATGCCCAATCATAGTGCCTCAATACAACTGTGTGTCCAGAAACTACGCATCCTCATCGAAGATTCTGATCAAAATTGTAAGTTATTCTTTTTACCCCATAATCGTTTCAACTTTAATTTTAAATGCCTCTCTTTTTCTTAGTAAAATACTTAGGATTGTTGGCGATGTCGAAAATCCTCAAAACACATCCGAAAAGTGTTCAATCACACAAGGATTTGATTTTAGCATGTTTGGACGATAAAGACGAGTCAATTAGATTGCGTGCCCTGGATCTACTCTATGGCATGGTCTCAAAAAAGAATCTCATGGAAATTGTCAAACGTCTGCTTGGCCATATGGAACGAGCCGAAGGATCAATCTATCGCGATGAGCTTCTGTTCAAAGTCATTGAGATTTGTTCGCAGAGTTCTTATCTGTATGTGACGAATTTCGAATGGTACTTAACAGTTTTAGTTGAGTTAATAACGCTTGAGGCAGGCTCAAAGCATGGTAAGAAAAAGGTTCTCGCATTGCATAGCAAAACCTTGATTTTGTTCTCGTAGGTGGTCTAATTGCTGAACAACTTTTGGATGTTGCAATCCGTGTGCCGGTTGTTAGACAATTTGCAGTTAACGAAATGAGCAGTCTTCTCGATTCGTTTGCAGTGTCATCGCAAAGCGATTCAATGTATGAAGTCCTCTATGCTGCCGCATTCATTGTTGGTGAATTTTCAAGGTGAATTTCAATAGTCAGTAATTTATAGAAGAGAGACAAATCTAACGGTTGTGATTTGTTTTAGTGAACTTAACGACGCAGAAAGTACATTAAATATTTTGCTGCGACCGAGACAAGTGCCAGGCCACATCAAGGGCGTTTTTGTGCAAAATGTTATCAAAATATTCACAAGACTGGTTACAACATGCTTGGAGAACCAAGATGTTGATGGAATTGTTAGAGTAGGTTTTTTTTTCTTAATTCTTTGTAAATTTGATTGATTTTTTGTTTTTGTTCCAAAAGCTTTGTGATCATGTTCTTGGCAAACTGCAAGAATTCTCCAGTTCGAATGATATTGAAGTCCAAGAACGTGCAAATTCCGCATGCGTTCTCATCGTAATGTTACGCTCGCAATTCGAAAAGACACATCCACCATCTAACAAAACCGCAACCAATCACAATCACACTATTTTCTCCCTAAACAATTCCAACACAACAACAACTAAAGACATTATCAGCGGTCTAGAAACTGTTACCGACGATTGTGTGGATGATAATAACAGCTTGACAAAAAAACAACCCATCGTCGTTCCTATCATTCCAACACTAGCTATAGAAATTGTTCAGGAAATGGCATTGCTGTTTGCTGGTGAATTAATTCCGGTAGCACCCAAGGCACAGCGCAAAGTCCCCCTACCCGATATGTTGGACTTGGACGAGTGGATAAATCCACCATCCGAAAAGGAAAGTAGCTCTTCGAGTGATGAAGAGAAAGAAGAACTTTTCGGTGCAATAACAAGGAATCACGATGCGGAGAGCAGTAAACGTCGGAAGAGTGATGATCTCACACCGGAGCAGCTTGAAAAATACCGACAACAAAGGCTTTTGGAACAAAGCAATAATCCACATTATTTGAAATCGAATGACAGCAAGAAAACGACGGATTTAAATAGCCCGAGCAATGATGCAGATGCGTATGTGAATATTGATGAAATTCCAATTGCTGAATTGTCGTTGGAAGTTCCATTGCAAGTGTTATGTAAGTTTCTAGTGAAGTGGTAAAATTATGAAAGATTCTTATTTTGATTGTATTTTTAGCTACCAAACGGTCCGATAAGTACTTGGAGGAAGAGAATAAACCGGATAAGGAGAAGAAAAAGCATAAAAAGTCCAAAAAGGCCAAAAAATCAAAGAACAAAGTTGCCTACACGACTTCAGAATCAGAAGATGGTAAACATTTCGAGATTTTCTTTCAAATTCAAACAATTCAAATCAATTCCTTAAAACAGATTCAAAACCTATGCCGTTGGTCAACAAAACATTGGACATGCCAGAGGGAGTTGCTCTATCCGACAGTGAAGACAAGGACAAATTTGATCCCGATGATCCACATCGAGCCTTGAACATTGACTTAAACATGTAATTTCAATGATAGCGCAGTCTCACATTTAATCTTGAATGTATTTTCTCCCCTTTTAGTCCTGATCTTGAAAATCCCCGGAAATCCAAAAAACCTGCTATCGAAAACAACTCAACTTCGAATGAAAATTTGGATCAACCAAAGAAATCCAAATCGAAGAAATCAAAAGAATCCCCCAACACCACCGAAGATAACCCAACCTCAACCATCACCAACTCCGCCGGCACGACTAAGAAAAACAAGAAAAAAGACAAAGAACACAAGGAACACAAATCAAAATCCAAAAGCAAAGAAAACACTGAAGAGAGCCAAGATCTGATGGGTACACCCGTTAAGAAAAAAGAAAATCAAAATCAAAATCATCTTCTTCCAAAAAAGACCATGAAACGAGTGAAAAGAAGAAAGATAAAAAGGAAAAGCATCGAAGTCATACAAAAACCGAAAAGAAAGAAGAACCCTTGCTATTAGGCGACTTTGAAGAGCCATCAACGCCTAGCAAAGAGGCATCCTAAAGTATAAAATTTCAAATTTATTGAACTGCTTAGCAATTACTCTTGTAAGGTTAAACCAAAAGAGATTAAAAAATGAGAAAGTGCGTTGTCGTCGTCTTCGTCGTGTTACAAAAAAATCGAGCTATGTATCATTAAATGTAATAGCGTCTTGTTGCGTAGGTAAAACAATTTTTATGTTTTCAATTTTTGCATTTTTTTTTTACTTTAATTTTCAAAAACAAGCACACTAGCAAAACAAACAACTATCGTAAGAAATAACACAATAAAACTGTTGAATCTATGAATAGTTTGGTTGAAAATAAACAAAACTTGAACAAACATTTTTAAGTTTCCTTATGGTAAATAGAAATAGTAATTTTATTCATTTGTTACTCATTAAACACTTAGTAAGAGAGACAGAGAGAGAAAGCTTAAACAAAATTTAATAATGCAGATTAGCTAAGAACAAAATTAAATGAACATCCCCCATCTCCATATAATATTATTTAGCAACTGTAAATTACATACTTACTTAAAAAAATGCAACTTAAAAGATAGAAATTATATAAAATGAATATATTATTACTCTTATATACATACAATATATATAAATATATAAATGCATCCAGAAAATGCTCCATTTATTCCAACATTAAAAGAAAACAAAAATAAAAAGAAAAGATAAATTCGTGTTAAACTTTTTAAATACAATGTTTCTTTATGTTCGAGCAGTTGTTTCAAGGTTTGCGGTTTGTCAAATGGTAGATACAGGTCGACGTCTTGGAGCAAACGTCAACATAGACAGATTTAACTTCGAGGTAGTTAAGGACTTTGTCTACCTGGGATCCGCTATCAACTCAGACAACAACACCAGCGCTGAAATCATACGAAGAATCACTCTTGCTAATCGCTGCTTCTTTGGACTTAATAGGCAATTGAGTATTAAAGTCCTCTCCCGAGCAACTAAAGTGACACTCTACAAAACTCTTATCATCCCGGTCCTCATGTATGGTGCAGAGACATGGAACATGACAACATCTGATGAAAACGCTTTGGGCTGCTTTGAGAGAAAAATTCTTCGAGTGATTTTTGGTCCTGTCTGCATAAATGGAGAAAGGAGACGAAGATTCAACCAAGAACTTTACGAGCTGTACAGCGACACTGAACTAGCCAGAAAAGTAAAGGTCCAACCACTTAGATGGTTGGGTCATGTTGAGCGAATGGAAAATAATGCTCCGGCTTGTAGAGCCTTCGAATCCAACCCGGAAGGACGTCGCAGAATAGGAAGACCGCGACTCAGGTGGAGTACACAGGTGGTAGAGGACCTTAACCAACTTGGCGGGCGAAACTGGGAGACAGTAAGCTAGGGACCGAGCTGGCTGGAGAAGTTTGTTGGTCGAGGCCCTGGTCCGACCTGGACTGTAGCGCCACCATAAGTAAGTAAGATATAGGTGCACTCATTAGGACACAAGTGTCCTCAACAACCACTGTCAATCAAGTCCTAGTCTCACCTCCACTGGGCGACAATCACTGAGTCACTACTCCTAATTCCCTGGATGGAGTCAACGATGGCGTCTATAGTTCCAGTTCGGTTGAACTACTCAGTTAACATCTTGTACGGGCTATTTCGACATATTTGGAGCTCAGCCCTTGAAGTTAAAAAAAAAAACCTGGCCCTGCAGGTTGGGGATCGTGCTTTGGTGACTTCCAAATCACGTGAAGCAAGTTTAGTTACGAAGCAACAACAAGCCTCGGATACGGACGGATTAACTGATGACGAATCATGCAAACGAAATAAGGACAATGAGATTTGGAATGTAAGGTTCTTCAACAGGCCAGGTGCAGCCAAACAATTAGCGGAGGCCCTTGTTTGTTATGAAGCTCCATCCAAGAAATGTGATGGGATGGGCCGAGCAAAAGGAGGATGAAAAAATGCGAAATCTATTCCAGCCACTGCTACAGAGAACAACAAAAGCGTCGATTTGAATGTGGCTTCTTCGTTGAAGGCATGACAAGTTCAACGAGCCCCTCGACAAGACATAATGAGCAATGCCCTAAGAGATTTTAACGCCAAGCTAGGAAGAGAGGACATCTTTGGTGGAACAGTCGGAAAATACAGTCTGGCTGAAAAAAAAACCTCCGATTACGGACTCAGGCTTATCGATTATGCACCGGGGCGAAACAATGAAATAACAAGTAGGCTACTTGCCTGGTCTCGAAGTTTAAATATTTATCATATTGCGAACCACGAGACACACTCTTCAAGCATCTTTGTCGGAACCTTTCGAGGGCCAACATTTACTCGAGGTCGAGGGGCCAACGAGGTAGTGAACCTCTTCGTAGCCAAGGTAGTACAACGGATATCTCGAACAAAGTCTAAAACAGGAAGTGCTAGAAGAAAGTATGACGTCGGACGGCTACAATCGCAAGGTCAGATGCTTTTCTGATCGAGTGTCAAGTAACCGCATGTCTTAAGAAGTCCGCTACAGCCAGAATCGAGTATTGAAGCCATTAAGGATGTCTCTGACGTGCTAAGTTTAATACAGCCACCAAAACGAAACCCCTGGTTCGATGAAGAATACAGGCAAGTACATGCAGCCAAACAAGAGGCATATAAAGCAGCATAGCACAGGAGGACGAGAGCAGCTCAGGAGCTCTACAAGCAGAAGATGAGAGAAGAACACAAGCTTCCCAACAAGAAAGAGAGCGTGAAAAGCGATCGATCGAGGATTTGAGAGACTTAAAAGCAGGCATGAAATTCGGAAGTTTTAATCATCATCATCGTCGACCTGGCCAATGAATTTTCTCCCTTCATCAGCAAGTTCTTCCATGTATCACGATTTTTTGCCAACGCCATCCAGTTCCGCACCCCGATGCTCTGGGCGTCCTGGTTTACGTCATCCTTCCAGCGTAAATTTGGTCTGCCGGCTGTCTCCTAACATGAATTGTACCGCAAAGGACTTTTCGGGCCAAATTCTCTTCGCTCATAAGGTCTAGTAGTCCACCGGAGTCTACCAAGCTTAATTTTGTCATCAAGTCTACTTCGCGGTAGATTTGATATAGCTCCTGGTTATATCGTCTCCGGAATCGCCATTCCTCACAAACGGGGCCAACTGTTCTCCGTAAAACTTGTCTCTCGAATACGGCTAAGAGTTGAGAGTGCCTTTAACTAAGCACCAAGGTCACGGATCCATAGGTGAGTACTGGTTCTTCTATCGTCCTATACCGCAGTAGTTTCGTCGCAATGGTAAGGTTTTAGGATATTAAGAGCCTTGAATGACTAAAGTCGGTTCCGATGGCTTTGAACATCCGCTCGCGTAATTCCAAGCTGATTGAAGAATCCCACTGCTTCGAATTCGTATAAAAAAAATTGAATCGTGCTCCCCCACCTTGATAGTTCTGCAAACGTTAATTATGTATATCGAACTAAAATTTGTAACGACCTTTTTTCCCGTGGTTCTCTTGGGCTGGTATATTCCCGGCGGCTAGCTCAAGTCGCGGGTTCTTGAACCTCGGTCGTTAACAAAAAAAAAAATCCAGCCTTCATGCGTCTTTGGTCTTAGTCAGACGCGCGAGCAAAGTTGCCTCAACCCTCCCTTCCAACGACTGCCTCCCTCGCCAGGGCAATCCCTTATCATGGCTTCTTCCCATTATCCCAACATTTCCCTTTTCTTACCGTCTTCTCATCCCCCTATATTACTTTACTCTACTCCATATTCATGATTTTTGAAAGTTTCAACTCAGTCTTAATATCAAAATAAATATCATTATATTGTTAATTTATGATAACATTAAATTCAGTTTATTAAATGCGTTTAAATGAACTAAATTATCAATTAAAAATTATCTAAAAAAAAGTAAAATAACTAATTACAAAAAAAATTAATTTAAAATGAGGTGGCAATCATATTTTCGTTCTCAATCTTGACTTCAATCAATAAAAATCGTCATCGATTTATTAACAAGATTGGATTATCAAATCTCTTTTGTCTTCTTTTCTTTATAATTAAATTACTCTTTTCAATGCTTTACAAAAAAAATCAATCGAATACTTTCTCTTTCTTTCTTATCGCGAAGTTAAAATCGCAAGAACGAAGCTATTTCAATATATTATTATGTCTCTAACTTTCGAAGAGTCTTATACGCACCGATATATGTAAGTATATATAAGTAATTTAAAAATGACTCACCGAGTTAACTCCTGCGGAAGTGGCCACTGCTGCTGGTTATTACCTTGGTGTTGGTGCAAACGATGATTTAAAATATCCTTATATACTAATGATGTTGAAATAACTTATCTTCTATTCTCTATTAATTTCGCGATAAAATCTTTCTTCTCTTTACGTTTCGCGAAATGTATTTTTTGAAATCAAAATTTGAAATCGGTTATAGATTTTGCCTCTTCGAAGGTACTACAATTTTCAATTTAATTCAATTAAAAAGATTATACTAAATAACATACAATTGACAAATAGAAAATATATATGTAAATGTACGTATATGTACTTTAATATAAGTGCAAATATATAAAAAAAATGAATTTTAATAAAAAAAACTATGTCGGTGTTGGGATTCGATCCTGGAACCTGCAACTCGGCTGGGTTATTTTCCAGCGCCGGAACGCTCTAGGCTGCTAGGCCTTTTGGTTTGGAGTGGGCAAACTTTGGTGTTAAATGGCCACGTGATTTCTCGTTGGGTTTTGGTGGTGGAGCTTTTTTATATTGTTCCTGGCATAAATAAGATTGTTTAATCTATCCTTTTTTTAAAAAAAATCGAACCACTTAAGACACTTTTTTACTTATTTTTAAACTCAAAAAAAAAGAACTTAAAGTCGAATATACATATATCGTGATATGTACCAAATGTACGATTTTTCTTCGACTAACTTTTTTTCTGGTTTTTAGAGCTTCTGTTCTACTCAACTTGCACAAGAACTTTGAATTCTTGTCATACAACGACACCACTTGCTACCCAATTTCAAGATTCTTGGCTGGAAAAATTCTGCAAGGCTATGTATTCCTTAGCGGTGATTCTCTTGGCTTTACACCAACACTAATCCCAGAGTCTTCATATCACTAACATAACCAAAACCAAATGCATCCCTGCTACGGTGACATTGAAAAATGTTGCACTTTACGCACTATGAATTTGAATTCATAGTCAACATTTCGAGTCTTTATAGCACTCTGTACAAAAGATGTTGCATACTTTTGGGATAATTTTGAGCTCTAACCGTTGAAATACGAATCGAACTGATTTCAAATTGGAAATTGTTTATTATTATTAAACCCAGGTTACAGGGCTTTGCGTTTTCCGGGTTGACATCACACCAGGAATATGCAAATGAACCCACGATGAATCCATTTGCGAAGACGAAAATTAGATCAAAGTCTCTAACTCAATTCTTATATTAGTCATAATCATAAGTTTAACAATACAACCTTAATCAAAACAATCACATACACATTGAACATCCAAATACCACAAGGCCGAAAGAAAATGACTCATCTGATTGCAGTTTCTGATGATGAAGTACCTACCTACGGACCGATTGACAAAAAAAATTATCAACTCCAATCGACGACACATGCGTGCACCCATACAGACAAGACAATTAAAGATCGACTGGATAACAAGTGCCTTAGCAAACGGTTATGATATTTTTTTTTTCTTTTTGCTCTATGACCGAGTGTTTTGCCGTCGGTAGATAAACAACAAACAATGTTTTGCCGACGGGAAAATTAATGCTAGATTTAATTCATTTCGAGTGTTAAATATTATTTAGGGTCATGATTTATGTCATATTATAAAAACGTGGGACGCGAACCCACTTAAATTATAATCTAGCCGGGCAAAAATGAATCTAGGTAGATTAAAATTATATACTATAAAAAAGTATTCACTGTCGCATATCCTTAGCATGGAAGATGCCTATGGATTTGCCATTTAATGTTTCTAGTTCGTACATGCAACTACCTAAGACTTTTTTAATGCGACATTTAATGAATTTAGGCAGAAGTTTAGCGTTGATGCCTTGAGTGAAGTTGCTCTGAGCGAAGTTTCTATGAAATACTTCTTGTCCTTCGCGATACGCAATGTGTTTAGCGCGCGTGTTGTAAGTGTTTTTGCACTTAACGTGTGCCCTGAATAAATTCTCTGAAATGGTCTGCCTCGCGAGTGAAGTCTTTAATGCGTTTGGCAAAACTAACATTTCCGAATCGTTTAGACCGTTGAGGTCGCGCAATATTCTGTATGACGAGCCGTGGCAAATCATATTTTGGCCGAATAGAGCAAAATAGGGTTGACATTTTATCGAGTCATGCACATCCGATCTGAGGGAACAGGCTATGCTTGACAGATGACTATCCCAGTCATTCTGTTCCTTCGAAATCAAAACCCTGAGTTTGTTCAACAGACTCCTATTAACGCGTTCGGAAATGTTAGCCTGCGGTGAGTACAAGGCTGTACGAATATGTTGCACTCCGTATTCGGACAAAAACTTCTTAAACTCATTAGAGACAAATTGCCGACCATTATCAGAATGAATATATTCAGGGGTGCCGAAAGTGTGAAAAATTTCGTTTTCGAGAAAGTTTATTACTTTCGAAGATGTTGCTTTGTTCAAAGCCTTTAAGAAAACGAATTTAGTGAAGGCATCCACCACAATGAAAACATACACATTTCCTCTTTTCGTACGCGGATAGGGTCCCAGAAAATCTACATATAACCGTTGAATAGGTCTTTCCGATACAATCTGCTTGGTAATGGGAGGTCGGAGGATAACGTTTGGAGCCTTTACCATTTTGCATGTTTCGCAGACACTTACGAACAGCTTTATTTCTTTTGCCATGTTTGGCCAATAATACTTTTCTTTTATTCGGTTGTACGTTTTAGCAAAACCGCTGTGGCAACTAAGCCTTGAATTGTGAGCTGACTCAATGCATTCCTGAGTAAGTGCCTTCGGTAACCACAGACGCCATAACGTATCCTCTTCGTTCACATCACCATTCCTGAATCTAACCCTTTTGTAAATATATTTTCCCGATACAACTAGATCAGGAAGTGCAGATTGGTTGGAAATGATGTGCTTTCGCAGCTCTGAGTACTGCTCTGAATCGAATTCATTCGAATCCAAATCTATTTCTTTGCCTAACATGGTCGAATCAATTTCACTTACTACATTCTCCACACTGGTAACGTCTGCCGAAATCTCTTCCATCTGCATTCGCGACAAAGCATCAGGCACTACGTTGAGGGATCCCTTACGATGCTCGATACTAAAGTTATAACCTTGCAACTCTAGACTCCATCGAGCCAGTCGTCCAGACAACTCCTTCATTGACATTAGCCACTTAAGGCTAGAATGGTCGGTTATAACTTTAAACGGCAATCCGTCAACGTAGGGTCTGAATTTTCGTATGCTCAATACAGCTGCAAGACATTCCTGCTCCGTTACCGTGTAGTTCTTTTGTGCTTTGTTCAACTTCTTCGACATGTAGGCAATCGGCGATTCATTGCCGTCCTCATCGAGCTGAAAAAGCACACCACCTACACCATCCGAAGATGCGTCACATTGAATGACGAATTCTTTCTTAAAATCTGGTTGCCTCAGCACTGGAGCAGAGGAAAGTGCAGTCTTCAATTTGTTGAATGCCTCTACAGCGTCAGAAGTCAGTTCAAATTTGCTTTTCTTTTTCAAACAGTCTGTTAATGGGGCGGTAAGATCAGCGTAATTTCTTATGAACCGACGATACCAACCGGTTAGTCCTAAAAATCTCCGAACCTGTCTGATTGTTGTCGGTAAAGGGAAATTAACCATTGCCTCCACCTTGTCAGGATTAGTCTGCAAAGTACCCTGGCCAATAATATATCCTAGGAATTTTATCTGCCGCATGCAGAACTTGCTTTTATCGAGGTTAATCGTTAGGTTTGCACGTCTTAAACTCGAAGCTACCTCGTCAAGGACGCGCATATGCGACTCAAAGTCTGGGCTACATATTAATAAGTCATCTAAGTAAACAAACACATTATCACGAAGATGACTTGGCACGACTTGATCAATAACTCGGCACATTGTTTGGCCAGCGTTGCTCAACCCGAACGGCATGACTTTAAACTGGTAGAGCGGTCTACCAGGCACTGCAAAGGCGGTTTTCTCACGCGACTTTTCATCTAAGGGAATTTGCCAATATGCGTCTTTCAAGTCAATCCCCGTGATAAAATGTGTGTCTCTTATGCGACTAAGTAGACCCTCGACATGGGGCAGCGGATACGCGTCCTTGACTGTAACAGCATTGACTTTTCGAAAGTCTAAGCACAGTCTTACCTTGCCAGGTTTTCTGACCAAAACTACCGGGCAACTCCATGGCGAATTACTAACCTCGATAACTCCAAGATCTAACATACGGTCCAGTTCCTTATAAACTTCCTCCTGACGCACTGGAGACAAGGGATAATGCCGAGATTTGATAGGAAGGGCATCACCAGTATCGATAACGTGACACCCTAGGTTGGTTTTACCCAAACCCAAGACAACAAAATTCGGAAAAAGATTTTTAGTTCTATCTAACTGGACTTTTTGCTCCGGCGTCAAGTTAATAAGTTCTGCTGAATCTTTATAATTGTTTTCATTTTCATCATCTTCGGTGACATTATTAATTTCACAAATTTCTGGCATGAGGTGAAACTCACGCCAAAAATTCATCCCTAAGTAAAGTCTTTGTGTGAGGTTGGGGATTAAATAGTAACAAATGGTCTTGGTGAAACCGTTATAAGTTGTTTCTATTTCGCAAAACCCTACAATATCGTGTGCCTTGCCATCAGCCGTACGGACTTGATTCCTGTATGGTTTTACAACGGCCCCAATTTTGTTAACTAATTCCTCGCCCTCGTTTCCAATCACCGAGATGGATGCTCCACTATCTAATAATCCGAAAACGGATTCGTCATTTAGCTTAACGTTGGCATACATTCTGCCATCCGAACTATTTGAAATAATGGAATCTAAAATTTGTTTACGAAACTTTTTTCGCTGTTGAAATCGTCGGCGACACTTCACTATATGAGCTTTTGCTGGATCATAAGTATTTCGAAAGATCCTAGCTCGAACCTTATAATAGTTAAGTTTGCGATCGTGAAGAGATTTCAATGCGTACGTCTTGATTGGATGTTCTTCAGATAATTCCGGATTTTCGGTTGTTGTTCGTTCCAAGATCTTGAGTGGAACGTTTTCATTCTCGACTTTATTTGGAACTTTGTTTGAAAATGATGTATAGCTGTTTACTGCGAGTGGTCTTGTGTGTTCCTGGTGGAACGAATCTCCCCACTCTTCCGTTCGTTCCCTTGCCAGTTTCCCGTGTGCTTACCGCACTCGACAGTAGTCACACCCTTTGCACCGCAAAGAAAACAATGCAAGGTTCTTGTCCGTGAAGGACAAAAGTGGTAAGCATGCCCTTTTTGGTCACAATTCCAACACACGAAATTGGCTGTCGAACCAGGTTTGCGAGAAGTCATCATGGCAGCCACTTCTTCATTTTCAGAAAAAATCACTTCCGTATCATCAGAAGCAGCAATTTCATGAACCGATTTTTGATTCGAAGCGCGTTTTGACAAAAATCGCTCCACTTCTCTTGCTTTATTTCGCAACTGCTCTAAGTTGTTAATGTTAGATGCCAACAGGATCTCTCCCAACTTCTCCCGAGAATTGTTTCGAATCACGTCTACCAACTTGCGTTCATCGAAAGGCTCCTTAAGACGGTCGTTCAGACCAGCGACAGAATTATAAAAATCATCGAATGATTCTTTTTGACCTTGTCTTCGAGTCAACAATCGCATATAAATTTCGACGTCGCTTTCTAATTTGCCAAACTCCTTGTTCATGGCTGTTCTAACGTCTGAAAATTTAGCGTTTGGGTATCTTTTTAGATAGGCCCAAAACCATTTGTTTGCCCTACTTCCCGAACTCAACAAAATATGAAAGTTGGAAATCATTTGTTCGTCTGAATAACCCCAAGATGATTGCAACCTATTAACCTTTAAAAGGAAATCGGACACGTTCTCAGATCCATCATAATTGATGTGCCACCTGTCAAGCCTACAAGAACTAATGTTGCTTGACATCATCGATGGTACATTGGATGTCCTTTGCTCCGGCATCCGTGACATGAATTCGCGTTGAGCGATCTCTTCGAAAGGATTACTATTCCTAGCATTACTCGTACTTGGTTGTTGTTGTTGTTGTTGTATACCCAACGACTCGAGTTTCGCAATAACGTTGTTCATAAAAACGTTCAATGTTTGCACTAACCTAACTTGATTACCAGTGATCGTGCTTTCGATACGATCCATTAATCGCAAGGCTGGATCAAGTTGGTCGTCACTGCTATGGTTTGCATTGTTCTGATCACCTATTTGGCCACCCTCAACAGGCGGATTATCGCTGCTCATATCTGCATTATCCATGGTGGATGTCAAATCAGAAACAATTGAATTTAAATCTTCAGAAAAACAAAATGTATTATTTAAATCGAAACGATCAATTGTTCGCAAAAATCTCCTATGAAAATCTTCGAATTGAGCTTCTGTGTGCGCGTTGAATGCTTTCAGTTGATTGTGTAACGAAGTTCGACGACTTTCGCTCATGCCTTAGCACAACTAATCTTCGAACAAAATTACTATGTCTGTGTGTACGACTGTTCTTCTAAATTCTCTTGACCCAATCAAAATTAAAAAAAGTGTGCCAGAAATCCAAAGATAAATATTTAATGCTTATGGAATCCAATTAAAACAAAATATATTGAAATCGAATATAAAGTTTTGAATTCAACAATTAAAAAAAAATTTGGTTCAAGTTCAAATGTACTCGAGAATGATAATCTCGAACTAAAAAACTGTATTAAATTCAAAATGCAATTTGTTGATTTCAAAATTATACAAAAAGAAAGCAAGTATATCTCAGAATTATATCAATTCCAACTACACTAAAATCAATTCAAAACTGTTCAAAACCAAAACTTTTACCATTCAAAATCAAACCCAAAATCTTCCAACTCCAAACCGTTTTCGAATTTCCACTCAACATCGAAACGAATTCAGGATAAAAAGTTTAAATAATTTTCAATAATATTATGATTATTAAAACAAATCTTCACTTTCTGCTTATCGCAATATTATAAATTTTAAACTTAATCAAAATATGTATATGTTTGTAAAAATGTGTTGAAACTAATTTTCATCAAGTATAAAGGGATGAGAATTGACCTTGAAAGAAAAAGAAATGAAATGAAAACAGAGAAGAAGCCGTGTTCTGCGAGCCAGATAATTATAAAAAAAAATAAAATAAACTATTTTGAAACTATTGCTGAAAATAAGGACTTTGTAAAAAAATGTTTTCTTTTGAGTTTCATGACTTCAAGGACAAATCACTTTCCATCCTTGAAGGACTCTGAAACTCTTTGAAAAATAAATGATATGCTGGAAGGACCTCCGAAAACGCCTTTACATTGACGGGTCTCTTCCAAGCATTTTGATTTGTAAGAACAAACGCTAAAAAAAATGTATGTCAAATCACTCTGCTATTTGAGTTCCTCATCAAGGATGCTCAAAGACTAGAGAGACTTGACTCACATTTGTAAATTTAAAAATATTTGATATTGCTTTCCTTGTGGCAACGCGATACCGAATTCCACTTATTCAGTGACCGGGACTCACAAGTAAACATTACCAAAATCTATAATTTCACTAAACAATAACAAAATTTAAATTTATACTGAAATTGAAAAAAAATTGAATTGGCTCATAATATAAATCTTTGTTAAGCCTCTCCATCTTCCGATAGAGGGCTTCCACGTTGCGGGCGCCATTTTGTAACGACCTTTTTTCCCGTGGTTCTCTTGGGCTGGTATATTCCCGGCGGCTAGCTCAAGTCGCGGGTTCTTGAACCTCGGTCGTTAACAAAAAAAAATCCAGCCTTCATGCGTCTTTGGTCTTAGTCAGACGCGCGAGCAAAGTTGCCTCAACCCTCCCTTCCAACGATTGCCTCCCTCGCCAGGGCAATCCCTTATCATGGCTTCTTCCCTTTATCCCAACATTTCCCTTTTCTTACCGTCCTTCTCATCCCCCTATATTACTTTACTCTACTCCATATTCATGATTTTTGAAACGTTTCAACTCAGTCTCAATATCAAATAAATACCATTATATTGTTAATTTATGATAACATTAAATTCAGTTTATTAATTGCGTTTAAATGAACTAAATTATCAATTAAAAATTATCTAAAAAAAGTAAAATAACTAATTACAAAAAAAAATTATTTAAAATGAGGTGGCAATCATATTTTCGTTCTCAATCTTGACTTCAATCAATAAAAATCGTCATCGATTTATTAACAAGATTGGATTATCAAATCTCTTTTGTCTTCTTTTCTTTATAATTAAATTACTCTTTTCAATGCTTTACAAAAAAAATCAATCGAATACTTTCTCTTTCTTTCTTATCGCGAAGTTAAAATCGCAAGAACGAAGCTATTTCAATATATTATTATGTCTCTAACTTTCGAAGAGTCTTATACGCACCGATATATGTAAGTATATATAAGTAATTTAAAAATGACTCACCGAGTTAACTCCTGCGGAAGTGGCCACTGCTGCTGGTTATTACCTTGGTGTTGGTGCAAACGATGATTTAAAATATCCTTATATACTAATGATGTTGAAATAACTTATCTTCTATTCTCTATTAATTTCGCGATAAAATCTTTCTTCTCTTTACGTTTCGCGAAATGTATTTTTTGAAATCAAAATTTGAAATCGGTTATAGATTTTGCCTCTTCGAAGGTACTACAATTTTCAATTTAATTCAATTAAAAAGATTATACTAAATAACATACAATTGACAAATAGAAAATATATATGTAAATGTACGTATATGTACTTTAATATAAGTGCAAATATATAAAAAAAAATGAATTTTAATAAAAAAAACTATGTCGGTGTTGGGATTCGATCCTGGAACCTGCAACTCGGCTGGGTTATTTTCCAGCGCCGGAACGCTCTAGGCTGCTAGGCCTTTTGGTTTGGAGTGGGCAAACTTTGGTGTTAAATGGCCACGTGATTTCTCGTTGGGTTTTGGTGGTGGAGCTTTTTTATATTGTTCCTGGCATAAATAAGATTGTTTAATCTATCCTTTTTTTAAAAAAATCGAACCACTTAAGACACTTTTTTACTTATTTTTAAACTCAAAAAAAAGAACTTAAAGTCGAATATATATCGTGATATGTACGAAATGTACGATTTTTCTTCGACTAACTTTTTTTCTGGTTTTTAGAGCTTCTGTTCTACTCAACTTGCACAAGAACTTTGAATTCTCGTCATACAACGACACCACTTGCTACCCAATTTCAAGATTCTTGGCTGGAAAAATTCTGCAAGGCTATGTATTCCTTAGCGGTGATTCTCTTGGCTTTACACCAACACTAATCCCAGAGTCTTCATATCACTAACATAACCAAAACCAAATGCATCCCTGCTACGGTGACATTGAAAAATGTTGCACCTTACGCACTATGAATTTGAATTCATAGTCAACATTTCGAGTCTTTATAGCACTCTGTACAAAAGATGTTGCATACTTTTGGGATAATTTTGAGCTCTAACCGTTGAAATACGAATCGAACTGATTTCAAATTGGAAATTGTTTATTATTATTAAACCCAGGTTACAAATTACTTACTTATCCGACTCCAAACCCATGAAGGATCTTAGCCTGAGATACAGCAGCCCTTCGATGTACTCTCCACTCACCAAAACCAAGAGGTCTGGCATCAGTCATTTGGTCCTTGCACCGGAGGTTCGGTCTTCCTTGTCGTCTCAAACCTGTGGGCTGAACTAAAAGCAAACAACATTCTAGGTATTCTAAAATATGGGCGTTTTATTTTGGAAGTTTTCCGTTGTTTTAGTTTAATTATTTATTTTTTCTATTTTTTAAAATACAACAATGCTTTGCGTGCTTTTCCAAAAATAATGCAGTTTCATTTTGACTTAATGTGAAAGGCATCTTTTTCAATAAACGTTAGCTTTTTTGTAAGGACAATGTTATTTGTTTTAATTCAAGAATAACACATGCGCAAAACAATTATTATTAGTGCTACTTGATAAAAATACTTTTATTCGAATTGGAATTTATAGAATTTCGCAACAGGATACGTAAAGAAGGTCTTTGTGTCTTGGCACAAGCAATGACGGCAAATGGCACTTGGTGCTTATCACATCGTCATTGTAATGGCAAAAAATGGCACCACGATACTTTGTTGTGATCTCATTACTGTCTTGTTGACTAAAATAAACCATTTCATTTTTGGTTGTTGTTGTTGTTGCATTGGGCGGGGGTCAGTTAATGCTGTAGCGACTCCTGCCAAACACACTGCTAACACGCATACTTTCGAATGTAAGCGGTTTATTGAGACGTTGATCGCGTTTTTTGTAATACTCATTGAAATCCAAACGAATGCCAAACAATTGCAAATTGTGGTCATTATTTGAATTGAGTTCAAGTAGAAACTGCCGTACGGTTACTTCGTAATCGTATCCGATTTTTTCGAGATTCTTCTGACAGCTGTTGAGATTCTGTTCAAATATTTTGTACTCTTCGTCTCTTTGCAATTTCTGTTCGGCTGTTACACCGAATTTGCCAGATTTTTCGGATGCAACAATCGCTTCTTCGAAGTCTTTTGTAGCTTGGAGTTCTTTGAAGCAAATTTCAAAGAATTTATCTTGCCACACTTCTAGGCGGGTAATGCCGAGATAAACTTCTTCCATTTGGGCGGATAGGGCTTCGGATTTTGAATCGAGGAAAGCACCACTTTTGATGGTCGTTAGAAATTCATCGTGGGCACGCAGGATGTCGTCAAGAGTTTTGGCTTGTTGGATTTTCTCTTGAAATTCAGCCCACGAACATTCGATCACTTCGAAGAGGATGTAATACTGCATTTGGTGGATAAAGTGTATCATCTCGGAGGTAAATAAATGCAAGCGATACATGATTGGGTTGAGTTGGGTCTTCAGTGTGCGCAGAGGCTGAAAACAGAATAAAACAAACACTTTAGAAAAAAAAACCCAAAATCGCCTTAAGCCTTAGAACTTAGGAATTCTTTTTAAAAAAAATATATTTCTTCAAATTGGCAACGCTGCTTGTTTTTGGGGCAGAAAATAAACGAAATTGTTCTACTGTTCGTCAACTTCTGTTTGCAAAGAAAAAACAAACACAAATCAAACATACCCATACACAACCACTGTACTTTTTGAACTTTCTAAGCAAACAGTTCTCACACACACCAAAGCACACAAACGACAGCGAGCTGTCATGCATCATATGTTCAACAAACTAGCTACTGCGCAAGACCAATTAACAATTTCGCTTTCATAAAAAATTTCAACAGCCCACTTTTCTTATTAGAAGTACAAGAAAGTGCCTTCTTCGCTGACGCATCATACCCATTAATTTTGCATTCCAAAAGTGAGTTAACATTTCAATTAAAAAAATCGTTAACAAATTTTAATTACAAACTTTACAAATAGAATAGAAACATGGCTCTCAGCAGTGACGCAGTATTCCAAAAGATCATCGACGGAGTTAAAGACAATGAAGCCAAAGCAAAATCTGTGAATGCTGTTTTCCTTTTCCGAATTACAAAAGACGGAAAAGTTACAAAGGAATGGAGTAAGTAGTCGTGTTTCCATTAAAAGGAAACACTAATTAACATTAAATCACATTTCACAGCTTTGGATCTAAAGAATGCAAAGGTGTACGAGGGACCAGCAAAGGAGGTTAAAGTTGACACAACTTTGACTGTCTCCGATGACGACATGGTGGACATTGCTCTGGGAAAACTTAATTCACAGGCCGCATTCATGAAGGGTAAACTTAAGATAGCCGGAAACATTATGCTCACACAGAAATTGGCTCCCCTCTTGAAGACAGAATCCAAGTTGTAAAATGTTTTGTTCGTTGGTCACAAATTAGTTGTTAAGTGTGGTTTTTGTTTCATTTTTTCGTTATCAATAAAAAACAAAATATTTCAATACGAACAAAAATGGCACTTCCTTATCGCAGTCCTTAAATCGTTAAAAGATTAAATTCTAATCTGCAAAAGCGCCTTTGCTCTTATCACCAAGCTAACATTTTCATTAATAAATGAAATCAAAGGTTAATAGCATGTAAAACTGTGTGCATTGGTCAAAGGTCAGTTCGAAGGTAGACAATGTTCTAAAGCGGTGTTTCGCATTGTTTTTTGGGATTTGAATATGGAAAAGCTGTCATTTACCTTGAAAGCGATTCAGAATGCAATTTACATTCATCGAGTATTTCTCTAAATATTTACTCGTTCTCAGTTTTGCTTTGGTAAAGTTGTTTATCAGTTTGTCATGAAAACGAAAATACAATAATTGCGCACAGCTGATTACACGTCGATAGGGGCACATAGCAGTTTTTAATATTTAAATGTAGTTTTATCATAAAATCGTATAAATAAAAATAGAAGCAAGAGAACAACAAAAAAGAGGGAAATAAAAGGGCTTGCGAAGCGTCTTTGTTGAAAGATCTTGATGCGGCCTGTACTGATAACAATTCCCGACGGTTTTTTGAAGAGGGAGCAATCTATAATCTTGGCGGTCAGCTGCCAGCCGAGTAGAATCAACTCCATACCTATCTCGGTCTGGTGAAAGCGGCCGCAGACAACCCGGTTAATATGATGAGGCTAGGCTGATACCTTCCCCCTACAACAATCATTAAACTCACCCGACGACAAGCCTCGGATATAAAAGATTTAACCGACGATGAACCTAGCAACGAGAAAAAACCAACGATTAGCTGTACAATCCTCATTTAACCAGACCGAGAAGGCGGCTAAAAACCTAGGGATGCATATCAAAAACTAGGTACATGGTGGCCTCATCTGTTGAAAACGTTGGCAATAGTAGAAAAACAACTATTAAGGCGGAGGAGCAAGAATTCAAAGTGGTGCGATCCTTCAATTAGCTTGGGTCAGTAGGAGCAGCTAATAACCAACTCAAAACAAACAGAACCTTCTTTAGTCTTTCAAGGCTCTTTAAATCCAAAAATCTTACCATTACTTCGAAACTGCTGCTGTTTAGACGAAAGTCTTACAAGTTCTCACTTAGAAATCCGAGACCTGGGTGCTTAGCCAAAGGCACTCTGAACTCTTAGGCGCGTTCGAGAGAAAAGTCTTACGGAGAATAGTTGGCAGCGTTTATGAGGGAGGACGATTCCGGAGACGATATAACCAGGAGCTATATCAAATCTACCGCGAAATAGATTTAATGACAACAATTAAGCTTGGTAGACTCCGGTGGGTTCGACACCTAGCTCGTATGAGCGAAGAGGAACCGGCCTGAAATGTCCTTTGCGGTACAATTCATGGTAGAAACAACGCAGCAGACCATACTGGCGCTGACCAAGACGCCGAAATCCTTGGGGTGCGGAACTGGTTGGTGTCTCGGTCGGCCAACAATCGGGAAACATGGAAGAACTCGCTGAAGGAGGCACGTACCGGATCCCAGTTGTGGCGCAGATGAAGACAGAAACTTCATTGGCCAGGCCGACAATGATGATGATGAATTTTGAACAAAGTTACTTTTGGCAGCAGCAACTTCGAGGAAGTTAGCGTTTCCCGACCTCGGAATAAATAACAACCCTACAAACGATAACAAGGTGGAAATCTGGCGACGAAACGCCCTGCTGGATGTACTCTAAGCTTATCTTTGCCTCTCCTGGCAGAGATGCCTTTAAGTGAAAGGTTTATGTTGGGTTAGGTTACAGTGGTTGCGGATACAGGATCCACACTAAGGCCATAAGAAATGGCCCATTGTGATACCACATGGATCTAGGGAATTACTTCTTACTAGTCGAACGATTTTGAGCTTTTTATAAAGCGAAGAAGACGTTTAATGTATTTGTTCACTAGTTCACTGGGATTATAGTAGAAAAATATTCTCCCAGATGAAGTTTGCGTCTTAGGGAAAGAGCAGGGCATGTGCAGGGGAGATGATAGATTGCTTCCTCCCCTTCTTCGTCCATACAGCTCCTGGAGAAGTCATTTGGGACTCATCCAAGTAGTATTGCGTGCCTGCCCATAAGACAGTGTCCTCTGATGATGCCTATTAGGAAGCTAATATGAGATCTGCTTTGAGATAACAAGTCTTTGGAGCGTTTTTAGTCAAGTAACGGCCATATGAGTTTGGTGGCTGCTCATGTTGGTAAATTATACTAATTAGAGCTTGCTGTAGTTGAGGCAGTTTCTTTACGCACGAGTTTACTAGCTACATGTGGTTTCGAGCATTTCACTTTCAGGTGAGATAGGTTTGACGGTTCCATATTTAGCGAGTTCATCAGTTCTACAATTTTCTGTGACGTCTCTGTGGCCCGGCACTCAATAGAGGTGTATATTAAATTGCTGCGCCATCTCCATAAGTGATCATCGACAATTGAGGGCCTTTTGAGAACTGGTTGAGACACATTCGAGAGATTTTATTGCAAAAGTTGATACCCCGTTTTCTCTTCGACAGAATACTTCAAAAACAAAACAATGAATCACTCACCTTTGCATTGCACATTTGATCTTTCCAGATTTTCGAGGAGAGCAAGAATTCGATATGCTTCATACGCCACAGCGGTTTGAATAAAATTTGATAATTATCCATCGACGGATCCAACATAGTTGCCAGAGGCCCTCGAACAGTATACTGCAACGACAATATATCCCAACCCGTATCCCCATCGTACGGGTGCAGCAATCTCACATCCAGATGATTAAGAATTTCTGGATCATCGTATTGGGCATTTGTGTTTCGTATGGCTGCATCCAAAATAGATGACAAATCGTAGGAGTATAATTCCTTTGCTGGTTTGTCCAACTCTGATCTAAAATGACACAAACATTTTCAAATCTAGTAACAGATTTGTCTTTTAGGAACTTACTTTAGATTCTCCATAAGAATTCCAATAAAATCGCCTTGTCCAAGAAGCAGGTACCTTCTCATGGCTTGAAGATGCTCGAGCAATTTGTGCGGTCCCATGACTATATCCAAAACCCGTTTGGATGTATTCAAATACACCGAATCGATTGTTGTGTGAAGTTTTGTGTCAGCCACTTTGGAGAAAATATTTTCCGCTAAATTGAAAATAGAGTTAAAGAGAGAATTTTAAAATCGAGCGAAGAATTACCATTCAATTCGAAACACTGTCGCAGTTCTTCTCGACCCTTAACAGGCGCCTTATCCTCACAGATTTCCCGCAAGAAATTGATACTCTTGCCAGTGATTAGAATTTTATTCGCCATATCGGTTGAAATGAAATCCGGCAGCATTGAAGTCCGCACTCGATATTTGTCATGCCACAATCGATCCGGACTCACTTCGGACAAACACTCGATGAAGAATTCGCCATGCGGATCACAGATTTCACCTTCCAACAGCCAGCGTGATAGCATTTGTTGCAATGGACCACAAATGGCTAGGAGCATTTCCTTAACAACAGATTTCACCATTGGATCACCGTTGCTTAAGAAACTATGCACAATGGAAGCTAATGCTCCGCCTTTTTTCTCCTGGCAAGCTTCGGCGATTGAAGCAAGCCACTGCAGGCGTTGCAGTGGATCCACCGACCAGACGAGAATTTTCATTAAAGTGACATTCTCGACCGGTGCAGTTGTCGATACCCATTCTTGTTTTTCGCATTTTCTTTGTTTATTTAACTGGAAGAGAATTGTTTAAACAAAACTGCTTGCTCTGGCATTGGACTAGTTCTTACCTGTTCCTGTAACATGGCAACCATTCCATAATACTTGGTGAGTTCTGTTTTTAGAGCAGAGATAAATCCCTGACCCATGAGACCAAGAGCACAGAGGCCATTCTTTGTGTCTGTATACGATTGCACCTGATCATGATAGTAACTAAGGAACAACAATTAATATTTGTTGGAATTTTATTAAGCATCTGCTTACCCTAATTCAGAAAGTCGTAGCAACATTCCTGCCTGCACTATATTGAGTTTTCTAGCTTTTGAATCTAATTTAAATGCTCCGGATATGACGTCTTTCTTGAGGTACTTGCCCTGTATTCCAGTAAAAGCGTATATAACATTTTGAACAATATCATCGTTCAAATCCTTTTGTGCTTGCTGATTTGTGAGGACTTCCTTGGTGCCAGTGTCAATACTATCTGTTTGCAATAATTGATGATTGTGCGTACTTGTTTTCAACTTTATGTTACTTTCCACGCACGGAAACTGCGTTGTGGAAGTCTTCAAAATAAAACCAGACTATGTGGAATTTTGCGCAATTTCAATCAAAGGACACTTACCATTTGATTTGCATATCGTCCCAGTGTCACGCCGGGATTGGAGTGATGCGTTGTCTTTTGCAGGATACCCGATCGTATTGAATTCAAAGCCGAGCTTATTTCCGGTCCGATATTATCCTGGCTGACTGTGATTGCATTGTTGAAGCCATTTGTGGACAATGTCATAATATTGCTTTGAGAATCAGCCATAAAGTACAGGAAGGTTAAGACAGCATTCCTTTGTCTCTGATCTGTTTGCTGTCGAGGAGGATGACATTTAACTTGTATTTCAAAACAAACCATTGAAAAATCACTTACACAAGTTTTCAAACCTTCGTAGAGATTCAAAAATAACGTTGCACTACTTTGTGACCCATTGGAATTGTTCAAATGGCTTTGGATCTTCGACACCAGCGAGGTTTCATTGTATGGCAAGGAACTACCCAAACCAGTCGGACAATTCGATATGTATTGTGTTACGTTTCCAAGCATTTGCCCTATGGAAAAATGGAATTAAGTTCAAATTGAAATTGAAATTGGATTTAATTGGCCAACGAACGAAGTAAATGCATTAGTTTTTGAAGTGCCCATTCAAGGCGACCCCTTGGTGTTTGTAGCCACCCGCAACAAATGGTTAAATTTTTTTCGATTCCAACAAATTCGAAAAAAATGTATAAAGAAAAACGGAACAAATACCAAAGCATCTAATGTAAATTGTGTAAATTTGTATATTTCAAGTGAAAACTCAAAGAAAAATTATAGAAATAAACTACACAAACTGGAAACCTACTGTGATTGTTGGGGCAGATATTTTTGCAAAGTTTCTCCAACAAATCGTAGATGTCCTTGTAATTGGTTCGATTCGTCATGTTGATGCCAGTCAAGCCACTTTGCCTTAATTGGATCTTTATTCTTTCCGTGTTTCAATGACTTATTCTTAGGAGAGCAATTTAATTGCTCAAGCAAATAAAAACACACACAATTTATCAAAGCGAATAAGAAAAAAAAAACGATTGAAGAAAATTAAATTCCAACAGACAAATAAAATTTCGACTGCTAGAGGGATGGATGTTTGTGGATATTTTTAAGTATTTTGGGAAGGAATTGATGCACTGGTAGGATATATATTTGGGATTTGGGTTAAATTTATTTTTAATTCGTTTATTTTGATTAAAATTAAAAATGAAAATGAAGAAAACAGCGAGGAAATTACGGGCCGCGCAGTTTTCTGTTAGGTGAGTATGTTTTTTTTGGGGTTTTTGCAAGAAATTTGAAAACAAACTTTTTGACAGCGACAAAAATGGCATTTGGATTGAAAGCAGGGATGTTATATGAATATGTTTTATGGACAGGTCACAATGGAGTATCTTTAATATTTTTTTAAGGGTACGCGCTGTGTGTGTGAAATACCTTTCAATTTTCTTTGCTACATCGCAAATTTTTTTTTTCTCAATACTAACTTATGTAAAAACTAATGGCTACCTCTGCTTGATACTAGATGCCAATCGATTTCCAGATTGATTGCATTCAATGAGTAAACAATTTATGTAAAACCGCTCCTCTCATTTCTTGGACAATTTTTAAAAATTTACGTTTTACATTATTTTTCATGATTGCAGCTGGCTGGCTCTCACATAAAGATGTCACAAGTCTGAACTCACAGTCATCTCATAACAAAATTTCGTTTCGGGAATACCTATTTATTTTGGTAAGCAAGTCTTTCCATGTGAACACCAACTGCATTTTTCAAAATCAAAAATGGCCAACATCCTGTGTCAAACACTCCGAACACATCCATCCCGCCAAAACGTCAACTACAAAACTCGACGAAACTCCTCAAACCAAACTGAACGAATTAACGAAAAAAACCAACATGGCCGACTGCATCTTCCATTTTTTAATCGAAAAACGAAATGTGATCTGAACGGAACGGTAGCAAAGGGCGTTCGCCTGCGAATTGCCACGAAGTTACTGAAATTTTTGATAAGAAAAATCAATATTTTTCCAATAAATTCGAGTGCTAAAAAGCCGGTTTTACTGTGATAATATTTATTAAAGGTAGGTTAATATTATTTGTGGTTGAAAAACTTTAAAACCCGTCGAAATCACATGGAAAATCGAATCGAAGTTGTGCAACATTGAGGGTAATATTTTTTTCTTTTCTTGACCGGCTTTTTATAGGTGGAGAAGTAAAAAAGAAGATAAAAAAATTAATGATGGACACGTCATCGGCGGTGAAGTCAAAGTTTCTTACAAATTGGAGAAGCAGGAGCATCTTATCAAGTTGGCCATTCTCCTAACCGCTGCGGTTCTCTGTAAGTAATATTTTCTTTGTTCCAAAACCACGTGGTTTTTCAATAGTTTCTCCTTAGCATTTGCGACGCGACTGTTTTCCGTGCTGCGATTCGAAAGTGTTATTCATGAATTCGATCCATATTTCAACTATCGCACCACACGGTTTCTGGCCGAACAGGGGTTCTACAACTTCCACAATTGGTTCGATGACCGAGCGTGGTATCCCCTGGGGCGTATCATCGGCGGCACCATCTATCCCGGCTTGATGGTAACCTCTGCTGCTCTCTATCGCATGATGTGGCTGCTGAACATCACCGTAGACATTCGGAATGTTTGTGTGTTCCTGGCGCCGTTTTTCTCCTCGCTCACGACCATCGTCACTTATCTTTTGACCAAGGAGATTCATGTAAGATCGAATTTTTCAAATTCTTCTAGTCAAGTACTGAAAGAAATATATTTTGTGTATTTTTAGAGCACTGGCGCCGGTCTAGTAGCCGCTGCAATGATATCAATAGTTCCTGGCTACATATCTCGTTCCGTGGCTGGTTCCTATGACAACGAGGGCATTGCCATTTTTTGCATGCTTCTCACGTACTATCTATGGATAAAGGCCGTCAAATCTGGTGCTATTTTCTGGTCGGCAATGACTGCGTTGGCTTACTTCTACATGGTGTCGTCGTGGGGTGGTTATGTGTTCCTCATTAACTTGATTCCTCTGCACGTGCTGGCACTGATGACTACTGGACGTTTCTCACATCGGATCTATGTGGCGTACAGTACGTTGTATTGCGTCGGGACTATACTGTCCATGCAAATTTCGTTTGTGGGTTTCCAACCGATCCAGAGTTCGGAGCATATGCTGGTGAGTTCTAGAGCTTTCTCGCAGCTTTCTAAAGTTTACATGATGAATACTTATACATTCTTGATAGGAAGAGTATGACACATAACATGAGTACTACCAATTTCTGATAGACCTTCTACTTTCTTTTTGTACACCAAATTTCATAAAACCATCATTAATCACTGCCGTTTGTTTACATTTCAGGCCCTTGGTGTGTTCGGGCTTTGCCAGATTCATGCGTTCGTCGATTACATTCGATCCCGAATGTCTAGGGAACACTTTGAGATTCTGTTCAAGGCTTTGGTATCATCTGTGCTGACGGTTGTTCTTATTGTCGGAACATTGCTGACGGTAACTGGCAAAGTTTCCCCATGGACAGGACGTTTCTATTCGCTCCTGGATCCTTCGTACGCCAAAAACCATATTCCTATCATTGCTTCGGTATCCGAACATCAACCGACTTCATGGTCGTCGTTTTATTTCGATTTGCAGGTAAGAAATTCGTTTTCTTTAGTGAGACTTTTCAAAGAGTTGCCATTACAATCAATCTGATGACAACTTTTTAGCAAAAAAGAGTGCGAGTTAATGTCCGTAAATGAAGCGAGTTGAAGTGCTTTTGCATTTCCTCCACGTTTATCACAATGATTCTTAACACTTTGATCGCTGATACAAAAAAATCTTTCTCTAAGGTTCAAAAACTCGTCAAAAACTTAAGAAACTCTTGTATTTCAGATTCTGGTGTTCCTTTTCCCAGCTGGATTGTACTTCTGTTTCTCAAAATTGACCGATTCAAACATTTTCATCATTCTCTATGGCGTAACGAGTATCTACTTTGCTGTAAGTTCTGTTTGCTGCTGATCCAATTGTGTATTAATTGTGTCCCTATTTGCAGGGTGTGATGGTTCGATTAATGTTGGTCTTGGCTCCAGTGATGTGCGTTCTCTCCGGCATTGCCATTTCCCATTTGCTAACGAAATACATAAAATGTGTTGATTCGGGAACCAGCAAACCAGTGGAACACAGCAAACGACATCACAAGAAACTCGAACAACTAACAGCAGTTAAGAAGGAAGTTGCAATTGGTTTTGTCGCCATCATTACCCTGATGTTGATCACTTACACATTCCACTGCACTTGGGTCACCTCGGAAGCATACAGCTCACCGAGTATTGTGCTCTCGGCCAGATCGCATGATGGCGGTCGTATTATTTTCGATGATTTCCGAGAGGCGTACTATTGGCTACAAATGAATACACCAGAGGTAAGTTTTGATCTTTCGGAGGTTCCCCTTTTTCGAGTGTTTCTCAAGTGATGAATCAGTTTAAATTCTTGATAGGAAGAGTATAAGTGAACACGATTCACAATGCTTATAATTTAGTTCTGACTAAATTTCTCCATATTTCAGTTTAACCTTATCATATGGACAATTCTAACAAGATTCTTTTTATGTTTGTAGGATGCTCGGATAATGTCTTGGTGGGATTATGGCTATCAAATAACAGCGATGGCGAATCGAACTATACTTGTTGACAACAACACATGGAATAACACTCATATCTCTCGAGTTGGCCAGGCGATGGCTTCGTCCGAAGAGAAAGCTTACGAGATAATGCGCGAGCTGGATGTCAACTACGTCCTGGTCATATTCGGTGGCTTGACGGGCTACTCTTCGGACGATATCAATAAGTTCCTTTGGATGGTGCGAATCGGTGGTAGTACTGATCGTGGAGCACACATTAAAGAGAAAGACTACTATGCGGCAAATGGAGAGTTCCGAGTCGACAAGGAAGGCTCACCAACTCTGCTCAATTGTCTGATGTATAAAATGTGCTACTATCGATTTGGTCAAGTGTACACAGAGGGTGGAAAACCAGCTGGTTATGATCGAGTGCGAGCCGCTGAAATCGGCAATAAAGACTTTGAGTTGGATGTCTTGGAAGAAGCATACACAACCGAACATTGGCTGGTTCGAATTTACAAAGTTAAAGACTTGCGAAATCGCGGAGTTTAATTTGACTCGCAGTCGCGGCAAGTGGTGCAGATGCGCCCTCCCCAGTCAAACCGTCTCTACACTCAATCTCTACTCTACATATACTTCACACACACCAGCATTATTTGTTTAGTTTTATGCAATTTTTATTCTACACTTTCAAAGTATTCGTAGTTTTTCTTTTTAAACTGACATTTTTACACTGCATATTATTATTACTACTCTCTTATCTATCTCATGCTTTTTTTTCTTCTTAACCATTCTCAGAAAACGTTCCAAGAACCGAACTTAAAAATGTAGGCTAACATTATTTAAAAACTTTTTTTATACAAAAAACTAATTTAGAACCAAGAGATTTCTGCGAGGTTTTGTTTTGGAGTTTTTTTTTGTATGCGAATAGAACGAATAGAATTGTTTGTAAGATTTCCTTATGTACTGAAAAATATGCCATTTGGACATAAGTAAAAAGAAGAAATAAATAAAGTATTAAAAAAGACATAACTAAAAACACGACATGTTTAAATTTCTTGTGAAACATATTCAGGGGCCTGGGGCCTTACGCTGTAATTCGTTTCGAAAGGAAATATATTTTCGAAAACGAATATTTTGTACTCTAATCCTAATGCGGATTAAAAATCTAGTACTTACGGAATGACAAGTCCGCATTCGTATTTTTCGTACCTGGAAATACGTTCCGAATGTCACAAGTGTTCGAAAACGGAAATTTTGTTTCTACACCAAGAAAGGTAACGGAAACGGATTGCAATTCCAAGGTCGTTTTGAAAGGACACAACAGGAGAAATTGTGCTGTGTTGTGTGAAATACATAAAATGTTAGTAAGGAATTAATAATTTTATTCAAAATTTAAGCAAACACATTTTATCACAGGGAATCATCAGGCAAAAAGTGCATACAAAACAAAAGCAATTGAAATTATGGTGGAATTCATATGTGCTCGTCCCGATTTGGCCAAGGGACGTTTGAACGCCTCGGACGCCAGAAACACTTCCAACAATTTGTCGGACGGACTATGTTTACCTTCTATGACACATTTCAAAAATATTTGACTTATCAGTATCACGTATTATTCTTCGTTCAACCTCTTCTCTATTGTCTGTATCCATCCATAGAGCAATTGAATCCATTTTATTAATTTATTAACGAATCTCTATATATAAAAAATGGATGTGTGTTTGTTTGTATGTCTCTTATAGACTCCGAAATGGCCCAACAGATGTTTGTGAAATTTTCATGGTTGATACTGTTGTATTCAGTGGTGATTTCTATGAAAAAAAAAAATGAAAAACCTCATGGGAGAGTGGAAAAACTGGAAAAATCAAACAAAAGTCGGAAATTAGATTTCTCTGGTTGGAATTTTTTGGTTCAAAATGGGTTTTAGAATGGAAAAATAGAAAGTTCTTGATGAAAAACTCGGAAAACCCATCGGTTTTCAAATGGAATATTTTATGAAATTGTGGATGCATTGGTTTTCAAGTGGAAAACTGGAAAATTTTTAAATGGGTTTTCGAATGAAACTCGGAAAACTCATTGGTTTTCAAAGGGAAAGTTCCATGTAATATTAGGTGCAGAGGTTTTCAAATGGAAAACTGGAAAATTTAAAAATGGGTTTTAGAAATGAACTCGGAAAACTCACTGGTTTTCAAAGGGAAACTTGAACATTTGTGATGGGGAACTGGTAAGCAAGAAAAAGTAAAAAAAAAAATGGAAAAATGGAAAATTGAAATGCAAAAAAAAAATGGTTGCGCGTTGCGGGTAAATAGAAGTGGGTTTCTGGCTAATGGTGTAACGGTAAGCGTGTAGAAATAATTCGTAGCGTAACAGAGGAGTGTCGTAACGGGGTAGCGGATATGAGTAGACGTACTGGGTAGCACAAGGAGGTAGTGGGTTGGGTAGAGTGGTAGAGGGTTATCCTTATCGATTATTGATTGAGGCAGTACGAAGTCTGCAGGGACAGCTAGTTTTATATATTTTCTGTAAAAATTAATTTGAACTTTCTCGTCTTCTTTGTAATTTGTTTTGATTCTTTTTTCTTTTTTGATTTTCGCACTGACACATCTCATCTCATGAGAAATGCTTCGAGACTCGGCAAATCTATTCTATTAATAGAAATAGTACTAGATGATTTTTTTGTTCGATTCGAACATTTTACAGAGTACGAATTCATAAACGAATCGAAAATCAGGGCCGAATGACGGCATCCGTTATCAAGTGAGTGCGTCACATCAGTTATCGATCGAACGAGTAACCTCATTGGGATTATGACATTCGATAGGTCACGTATCGTTTAAGAATAAATTGTAGTAGTTTTATCGAGTCTCTATTTGTTTTGAAGTTTGAAAGGTTTGACAAATAAAAAAACAAAACTTGAGCGAAATAGCAGAGGAAGAAATATAATATTTTTTAAATGAAATAAACACAGTTTGGCTGTTAACAGAGGACTAGATTGATGAAGCCATGAAGCTTAAAATCTTGACCAAAATAGGTTATTGACAAGGAATTTCATAATAAAATAACTTAAACAGTAAATTTAATTTTTTTCTCAGAAAGTTCTGCCATCAGTGAGGTGTTTGTGTGTCAATGAAATTACGCTCGATAGCTGAGCAGAGAATTTAAATTATTGTACAAGAAGCTCGATACATAGCTCGATATCGTGAAAGGTAATGCCAAACACACACAATTCAGTATCGTAACGGATGCCGTAATTTGGCCATAGATTCGAATAGGATTGGCTTTCGAAACGAATTAAAGAGTAGGGCCCCTGATATTTACTGGAATATGGGAAGAATTAGTCAATACAAAAGTGTCATAGGAAGAATTTTTTTCGCTCCGCCGCGAATTCGTTGGTAAGGAAATACGAAGCGAGTCGAATTTGAAAGGTCGAATTGAAAACGATCGGCCGCGAATCCCATAATCAGGCCCCAGTGAACACTTACTTATTATTGTACTTATTTAGGTTCCTCTCCTCGCATATAATCTTCAGACGCCAAAACTAAGCGCTCTGGCATCCGCAGTAACTTGGTTCTTGAACCAGAGGTTCGGTCTTATTTGTAGTCGAAGCTGGGCGAAAATAAAACTTTCTTGACTGGACTGCTGGAGGGTTGTCAATTCGCTTGATGTGACCGAGTCAATGCAGTCGTCTTTTGTTGGCTTTCTGGACTATATCCACATCTTGGTAAAGCACGTAGGTACAGTTTGCGGTTGAACCTTCTTCTCCATTCGCCATCGTCGCATACACGAGCATTATGGGATTTGCGGCGGATCGTTTTTAATTCGACTTTCCAAATTCGACTCGCTTAGTATTTCCATATTAACGAATTCGCGGCGGAGCGAAAAATATTCTTCCACTATTCCAGTGATTAAGTAAAACTTTTGGTTTGACTATTTCTTCCAATATTCCAGTTAATAATAAATACTTTTTCGCCGGTAAATCCGCCATTAAAAAGCTGAGGCCTGATTATGGGATTCGCGGCGAATCGTTTTGCTAGCGAGCATAGAGAACATATATTACCTAGAGACCCGACTTCGGTGGTTCGCTCTCTTTCGGCCTACAAGCTGAAATTTTCACATTTATACCTTAAAAGTGCATAAGTTTTAGTTTCCCAATGCATTTCTTATGGCACCTCTCACTAATACTTATGCACTTTTAAGGTCTGTGTGCCCACTCCAGTCATGGTGTATATCCTCAGCTCAAATTTCAAAAAAATTGATTCCGTTGAGCTCAAAATTTTTGAAAAAAATCTAAACATTTTGATTTGGCTTTCTTCAAGACTATGGAATAGTTCATCAATTCGCAGGATTTTGCACCAGACTTTGAGGTTGATTGATATTTCTTTGAGTTCGTTTATGCATTGCTGGAGGTCTTCATTTGCATTGCAAATAGCATTTTGAGTGCCTCCTTCGTTGTTTTGTTGGAGGTATTCGACCAGCAAATATGGCAAATGTGGAAACAAGAACACAAAGGAAACTGGAAAATCTTTCGGACTTTTGAATTTTGCTTATTGAAAAAATAAACTTATTTCTTTTATGAGCGTTTCACCGTCTTCCAAATACAATTCGTTGTTGGATAAATTTAGAAATTCGACATGATATTTTTCGACATAAATTCTTGAACAAATAAACAAAAACAAATGTTTTTTTTTCACACGACTGGCTTCTGTCACTTTGGGCCCAGGAAAAAAAAATTTACCCACGGTTGAGGTGATTTTTTTTTTTTTTTTTCTAAAAGTTTCACGGACACGAAAAAAAGAGAGGACCGTGAGAGTTCACCACACAGGTGATTTGCGGGTGTTTTCGGAAAGGGACGAAGAAAGTCGGGACTCTAGGTAATATATGTCCTCTATGCTAGCGAGTTTGAAATTTTCAATTGCGTATTGTTTAGCGTCATGCGGCACAGCCTGATCAGTTTGTTCGGAATAACGAATTCAGACATCACCATCATAAGCTGTTGATTTTATCATAAGCAGCTTTGAAGTCAATGAAAGTATGGTGGGTTTCGAATTGAAATTCGTTGGAAATTCGTTCGTTATTTTCCAGGATTTGCCTCAAAGCGAATGTTTGGTCTACAATTTTTCTGTCTGGCGCTAAGTCGCACTAGTACGTGTTGATTATTGTTAGTGAACACAGCTAGTCAGAAAAATAAAAACATTAAATAAAAAAACTGTTTATTTTATTGACGACGACTAACGAAAAAAGACATCAAAGAAAATTGCTCCCATCTCTGGACTTTCATGGAGCAACCACAACCATATCGAAGATTACGTGCACAGTATCCGGATCGTACATAAAATAAAGACATGTACCGACGCACTTCTTTGTTGTTTTGTGAGTGAAAAAGTATTTTTAATTCCAATTCCGACACTCTTTTATTTCGGAGACAATCGGAAGAAAAAGTACATAAATACCTAACTAATAGCAATTCACCGCATGAAATCGCTCTCATTTGGAATTCGACGCAGGTTTCAAATTTTTTAGTAGACGCCTATGGTTGACTTGTTGGAAAGGATACGATGGTACGATGTAGAAAGTTAATTAGAGGAAATTCGGAGACAATTTTTTTTCGATCGGGTACGGTAATAAGGTAATATTTTCGTCTGTGCATAAATGTATGCACAAATATTTTAATTTTGTGTAGAATACCCTTAAAAATTAGGTAAGTTACATAATTATTGATTAAAAAATGCATTTCGAAGCGTTATAGTCCTATGGATAGTTTATGAAACCACCATTGATCCGTTTGTTCCATTCGTTGTCTTAACTGGTCCGTGTGCAATGAAACCCAAAACATCTAACTTGGTGACGACACCTTTCAACACATCCTTTCCGTCGATTTTGTCAACAACAAGAACCGAAGTTTCCACTTCTAGCACTCGTGCAACCTTGCCTAGGATTGCATTTGAAGTAACAATAATTGGCTTCTTATTGAGGGCTTTCAGCGCTGGGTCTGTGTTTTGTCGATTCATGCTTACAATCTGATTAATGAGAGTTTCTTGATTGACGACTCCCAAAACCGATCTACAATTGTCAGAAAAACAAAACTGTCACAACGGTTTCAAATTGGATACCATGCACTTACCCATTGTCTTTGTGTAAAACTGGAACTTGTTGAATGTTATGCTTCTTCAATACTGCAATAGCGTCTTGAATGCTCGCCGATGAATCAATGGAAACAGGACTTTCGAGTTGAAGAGCTGAGAGTGTGTGATTCCACCACCAGTGCTGGTGCTCGTTAACGACTTCCTTGAAACCCTTTGCTTCCATCCAATTGTCGGATACGAATTTTGTCATATAATTGCGAATACTGTCTGGCAGTATTACCACACAACGTTGGCCTTCTTTGAGAGTACGAGCGACTTTGAGGGCTCCAGCCAGAGCTGAACCACTACTTCCACCGCTCAGTATACCCTCTTCCTTGTTAAGTCTTCGTGCCATTTGGAAACTTTCCTTATCCTCCGATTTCACCCATCGATCTACAACTGAATGATCAATAACTGTTGGAATAAAGTCATAACCGATTCCTTCAACTTCGTATAATGTCACATCGGTCTTATTCATCTCTTCTGGACGTGCTAAAATCGAACCATACGGATCGACACCAATAACTTGGCAATTTGGTAGAGTTTCTTTGATTCGTCGACCGATGCCAGCTATAGTTCCACCAGTTCCTGAACTGGAAACGATCATATCGACTTGGTTGTCAAGTTGCCACAATATTTCAGCACCAGTGCCATCGTAATGTGCCAAAGGATTTCCAGGATTTCGGTATTGATCCAACACAATTGAGTTTTTGATTTCCTTCTGCAAACGTTGTGAAACGCAGATTAGACCTTCTGGCGAGTCAAATGGTGCTTCAGTTGGAGTGCGGATAATTTGAGCTCCCAACACACGCAGGGCATACACTTTTTCATTGGACATTTTTTCAGGCATCACAATTATGCATTTGTAACCCTTCACAGCGCAAGCCATTGCTAGACCGATGCCGGTGTTTCCTGAAGTCGGTTCGATCACTGTATAGCCAGGCTTGAGGAGGCCTTTTTCTTCAGCTTCTTGCACCATTCGATAGCCGATTCGATCCTTAACTGACCCACCGGGATTGAAGAACTCACATTTGGCATCTAGGGAATAAGAACAAATTTTCGTCATTTGAGGAAAACCCAATACCAACAGTAAACTTACACATTTCGCATTTGATGCCCTCCGCTTGAGGAATTCGATTCAACCTGACCATCGGTGTGCATCCTATGACGTTAAGGATGTCAGGTGTGATCTTCGTTCGATGTTGTCTAGAGGAGTATAACATTCAAATAAAAGCATAGTAAAGAAAAAAATAGTAAGTATTCGCCACAGTGAACAAATATAAAAAAACAATAAAGTGTCGCGTATGCTTTGAACTTATTTCTTTTTTTCCTGATTGAAGTACTCACATTGATTTATGTGAATGTGGTGACTTTTCAGTTGTTCCCAAGTGCCATGTGCATTTTGATGGTAGACCAGGATGAATGAAATCCTTTGGTGTTTCATATGATTTATTTCCAGGCATTTCAATTTTTTTTTTTCAAACCTGAAAACGAAAACAAAACAAATTTGTTTGTCAATAAGACTTTCTAGCGTCTGAACACCCGAACGAGCCGAAGGGGAATAATTTTGCAGGGTGTTGCAAGCCATTAGCAAAGTTATTCAAGTTAGACCCCAAAAGATCAAGCTTATCGATGAATTTTTATTCTGACCCCAAAAAATGCAAAACCTCAACTGTCCTCGAAAAAATTGTTATTATAAAACAGAATCATATACAAAAATACGAAACTGAACCCGAATGTGGTGAGATAAGTATTCAGCGTTGACACAGCAGAGGCGGAGGCATTCCTACGTCAACTTGAGTCTCAGCTGTTAGAAAATTCAAAAAGAGAAGCTTCTCACTTCAAACTTAAGTGAAATGTGTTCAGCAAAAAGTGATAACAAATTCTCGCTAACGTCATCAGGTGATGATAATGAAGATGAATTGGAATGTTTTTGTTTTTAATTGTGTGCCTAAGCGACTTGATTATGACTTAACTGTTTCCTTGACCGTAGTCATAATTTAATTATGGAATCGAACTGAGACGCTATGATTTCAAAAACCAAAAGATGTACTTGCGAAGAACTGCGATCTTTTGTATATACATTCGACAGATATAAATGGCATTTCTGTTCTTTTACTGCCTAAAACTGCCGAAAACAGCCATATTCTCCCACTTTTCCGTTCTTTACTCCCAATTTTTGTAAGTTCTGTCACTATTGAAGGAGAAAAATATTTCCCCTATCTGCCGATTTAAGCCACAAAAATTTCTTATGTCAGTTTTTGTAAGTTCTGTCAAACCATAAGAAGTCATTGAATAAGAAGTACAGGAAGGGGTCTTATGAAAAAGAAGTGAAGCATTTTTCTAAGTAGTGTGAGTTTCGCAGATGGACTAGCTGCTGAGTTGTTCAAAGCAGCAGGCGACGAGCTAGATAGGAGCATGCACCAAATCATCTGTAAGATATGGTCAGAGGAATGCATGCCCGATGAATGGAACCTCAGCATTGTTTGCCCGATCCTGAAAAAGGGAGATCCTCTAAACTGCGCCAACTAAAGAGGAATAAGTCTACTAAACATCGCCTACAAGATCCTCTCTGCCGTAATATGTGAACGTCTGATGCCTTTCGTCAACAATCTGATTGGTCCTTATCAATGTGGCTTCTGGCCAGGAAAGTCAACCATCGACCAAATTTTCACGTTGCGGCAGATCCTGGAAAAGACCTATGAACTCCAAATCGATACCCACCACCTTTTCATCGATTTTAAGGCCGCGTATGACAGCATCTATAGAGACGAACTGTTCAAAGCTATGTCTAGTTTTGGCGTCCCTGCCAAGCTCGTTCGCTTGTGCAAAATGATGATGGAGAACTCACGCTGATCCATCAAGGTTGGCAACGAGCTTACGGAATCTTTCGACGTCAAAAAAGGATTCAGACAGGGCGATGCACTGTCATGCGATTTCTTTAACATCGTTCTTGGGAAGATAGTGCAGAACTCCAACGTCAACACCAGAGGCACTATCTTCCAAAAATCTGTTCAACTTTTCGCGTACGCCGATGATATTGATATAATGGGAAGAACACAGCGTAATGTCAATGGCGCCTTTGTGAGAATTGAGACAGAAGCGGCAAAAATGGGTTTAGCGGTAAATGAGGGAAAAACGAAGTATATGCTGTCTTCGAGGAATGACACCCAACACCGACGACTCGGGCAGAACGTCACAATAGACACTTATAACTTCGAGGGCCCGCTATAAACACGGTCAATAACACCAGCGCCGAGATCAGACGAAGAATAACTCTTGCTAATCGCTGTTTCTTTGGGCTAAGAAAGCAATTGAGTGGAAAAGCCCTCTCTCGAGCAACTAAGGTAAAACTGTACAACACACTCATCATCCCAGTCCTGCTGTATGGTGCGGAAGCATCTACTCTGACAAAATCGGATGAAAGTGCCTTAGGCTGTTTCGAGAGGAAAGTTCTTCGGGTCATCTTTGGCGCCGTGTGCATTGAAGGGGAATATGGCGAAGAAGATACAACAGCGAACTTTACGGGTTGTACAACGACATGGACTCTAGCCAGAAGGGTCAAGGTCCAGAGACTCAGATGGCTCGGTCATTTAGAGCGAATGGACACCAATGCTCCGGCCCGGAAAGCCATCGACACTATTCCCGAGGGACGTAGGAGGAGAGGAAGACCGCGACTCAGGTGGCGCACTCAAGTGGAAGAGGACCTCAATCAACTTGGAGTGCACAACTGGAGACGACTAGCTAAGGACCGAGCTAGCTGGCGGAGACTGTTGATTGAGGCCCAAGTCCACAACGGACTGTAGCGTCACCTTAAGTAAGTAAGTAAGTGAGTTTCACAAACACAAACGCATTACAACATGGCTGGTCTGCAGTTGAATGCAGTTGAAAGTCAAAGTTTGACAGCACAGGCCCTAAAAATTGACATCATCAGACATTTTTGTTGCTTCACTCACGTACACTGTACATGTAGCTAATACCGCTTCCTGTACTTCTTATTCAATGTAAGAAGTATATTGAATTTTGTTGACGTTTGAAATAATTTTTGTGCATTTGGGAGATTAGGCTGTCAAGCGTTTTTTTTTTTTACTTTTTTGGGAGAATCACAAAATTTCATCCCCACTCCTCGATTTTTGACAGTGGTCTAGGTGGTACTTTTACCTAGGTGCGCAGCCACAAAGCTCGTATGGCCGTCACTTGACCTAAAGGACTTGTTATCTCAAAGCAGATTTCATATTAGCTTCCTAATAGGCGTCCTTACAGAACACTGTCTTATAGGCAGGCACGCAATACGACTTGGAGGAGCCTCAAATGACTTCTGCAGGAGCTGTATGGACGAGGTAGAGAAGAAGTAGTCTCTCACCTTCTCTGCACATACCCTGCTCTTTCACTAAGACGCAAACTTGAACTAGCTAATAAGGATATCAAATATCTTCTTCGCTTTATAAAAAAGCTCAAAATGGTTCGAATAGTAAGAAGTAATTCTCTAGATTAATGTGGTATCACAATGGGCCTTTTCTTTTGGCCTAAGTGTGCGGATTCTGTATCCGCAGCCACTTTAACCTAACTCCTAACCTAACCTAACAAAAACTGTCGAATAAGTAAAAGAACTGACCTATTATGACACTTCAGATGACAGTTAAGTTTGACAAGTATCAAATGCCAGCGCTGCCAACTTGAAACCACGAAATGAATGACCCTTTACATTTTCCACTTCGAATGGATTCTGTAATAGATGTTCGATGATGCATAGAAAATTTTCTACAACAATGGAATACATGTGAATAACATCCTTATCAGACTTCAGAAGCTCTCGAATTCAGGTAATTATTTCGATATTTAAGTTAACAAAATATTATTCATACATTTTAAACTATAAAATCAGGGTTAATTTTCACCTGAGTTCTGTTCTCACAATTTTGTTATGCGAAGTAAAAAAAAATTAATTTAACTTCGCAACAGCTGACAAACAATGCTGACCTTCAATATTATCTAAACATCAACTCAATTGAGTGAGTGCTGAATAGCTTGAAAACATGCGAAATGCGAAAGTAGATGATAGTTGTTGATTATTTTCGAATCGTTGGTGATAAAGTGTTGACAATTTCATTTTAACAGAAAAACAATAGAAAACTGTATTGCAATTTAGGGACACATTATTCATAAAATATGAGAATTAAAATACACAGCAACAAAACCCATGAATTTAACGATAACTTTCCAATCATTTTCTAATTGGTATATCAATTTTGAATCATCAAATATAACAATACAAGAATATACGTCATACGTCATAGATATGAACAAATTTCCCATTAACATTCTCTTTCAATTGTTAATAACTTTAAAAGGACCACAAGTATAAACAGGAAAACGAACATTTTTAAGCCTCGTGTTGATTGCGAATGACAGATACGAAAGGGCAAGTGCTGAATCAAAAGTAAATAAATAAAGAAAAAAAAAATTAATTGATATAATTTCTATGAATTCAACCGGTGGTGCGCGGTGGCTGTAAAATCAACCACGAGTTTCTAGCGTTCAACAACCTATACACAGCAAAACTGTATTTATTGAGAAGAAATTTATAAATAAACAAAAATTAAAGAAACAACAATAGGCAAGATGTCAGAGGTTCTGTACAGTATATTGGCTTATGTACATTATTCTTTTAGGTCTGTTTGGTAATTTCATACAACATCTTACAATTTCCGGTTTGTTAGAAGATATTTTGTACCCAATTGTACGAATTTGCAGGCAACCAAACATACCTGTTTTTATATTCGAAGTACACACGCACAAGTAATACCTGCATACGTAAATAACACGACCAGGTATGCACGCACAAAAAAAAAATGTGTACGGATTGAACATTGTATTTGAAATCCATCTGGATTTTGTATAGAAAAGGACTTTTCTCAGTTAAGTGTAATTTTCGAGGGAATGTTCAGGTATTTACTTACCTATTAGAGTGGAAAAAAATCTTTTTGACTTGACTTTTCTAGTTTCTATTTATGGTCTATTTAATGCACCAGAACAAATCACACACAAAAGTTCGAAGTGGCACAAACTACACAACCTCACGAACCGCACGAGGACGTTTACTAGAAGGTACTCTCTCAACTAAGGAGATATTTATAGGAGCACGATGTTATAGAGTAAAAAACGTGTAGTTTTTTTTAAAAGTCGTTGTTTTTGTTGTCTTTCCAATTTTGAGAGTGATAAAATTGATATGGACACGGTGAGAGAGTTAAATAACTTTAAGGTTGAGTTTTGTGTATTGCCTTGTTTTATACATGTTCTCTTAAGATTTTGGTTTTCTAGCTGAATTTTCATCTATGATAGAGTAAAAGAGTAAAAGGACAATAGCTCGGGAAGTTCTGTTGCAAATTTGAGGTTGATTGATCACAATTATTTCTTTTCCAATTTGGTGAGCAATTTTTCAATTTTATGTTTATTTCAAAACAATAATAAAAGCAAGACAATATTAGTGATGATTTTCTGCTTTTTCAAAATACTGTCTGAAAATTGTTTGGCTGAAACACAAACACGCTAAAGCTTTGTCTTCGTCTACGTTACGATGCACGTGCTTTGAGTTTAGGTTAGATTTGGTTATGAGGGGTGTGTCCAGCGTGAACTGTTGCATACACGGGGGCCTACTGGTCCATTGTGATCCCCTATGAAAATAAAAGTTAGCATCGATGCTAATCCAAGTTGTCGACTAACGTAGACCGGCTCATTAACGAACCAGCCTGTGCTATCTATAAATTTCCTCATGTTTGCCATTGAGACCTGTGCTAGATCATTCAGTTCCCCTACAAACCTGTTCCCGAAATGACGGAGTCGGTTAGTTTGGAAGTTCGGATAGTCACAGAGCAGGTGTTAAATGGCTCCTACAGAAATCGGGTGCAAAAGCCCCTATCTTGTTGGCCATTGTGGCGCCATTGGCACAATGACCTGTTAGTACAGCTATCAGGATTTTAATGTTCCTTTTACTCAGCGATAGAATATACCGAATTTCCTTTTCATTATCGTTAGGCCATAAACTTCTAGAGATTACGCAATCGTCCCTGGATTTCCAGGAGTTATTTATTTTCTCTCTTGATTTAAGGTCTATCTTTGAGTTTTCTTTGACATTTCTTCCTCCAAAAACAAAGGAACATTTATTAATTTTTTTTTAACAGGTGTTGAGCTGTCAGACAAACCTGACGTTTACGGGCCATAGAATTAAATGCATGCTATCACAAAGAAGCTTCGTCTGCACGATTTGTACGTTATGTAATGTGATTCCAAACGGAACCTCTGGTTCAAAAATGCTGAAAGCTGGACATTTTCTGACAGCTCAACTCTCAACAGCTGTAACGGAAATTCAACTATCAAAATTCCATTGACATTATATATATGTATTGCTAGTTGCTAACTTCACTCGTGTTCCAGTGTAAAGAGTGCCATTGGTTTTCGGTGGCCAAATAAGAAGATTCCACCTGTCAAAAATTAAAGAAAAACAATAAAACGGAAAACACAAAGCTGTTTTTCTGTTAGCGCTGACTCCGTTACGCTCCAATACTTTGGATTGAACTTTGACTGATATCTGTCACTTAACAAAATTTATTTTATTTTCTTCAAATATTTTTTGTCAAAAAATTATTTATTTTTGTTTTTTGAAAACAAAACCGACAGCGCAAGCAAAAAAGAAGTAGAATTGAAATAAAATTCTCATCCATACAAACAGAAAAACGTGTCGGTGAGCAAATACATATCAAAAAGTAGAAAACATTTCTACTTTTGCTACAGCTTTTGCTACGTTACGTTTATGTTACGGGGTTCTCAGAGTATGTCAAATTAAAGGTCGAGCAACAAAGCTGCTTTGTGATAAGTTGTTAGCAATTCCTATGCTTGAACTTTATATGTCACTCAACGCTAACAGCAAAGCAGCTTTGTGTTTTCCGCTTAACGCGCTCGCCATCTATTTAATTTCTTGTACATAATGCGGTCGCTATCTAATTTCTTCCTCTTAAAAAATAACTACATATACATAAAATAACTAAGCGTATAAAAACACTTAGTATCCGCAGCTTAGTGGTTAGGTGCGTTCGTTGCTAAGCAGAACATCGTGGGTTCGAGTCCTACTCGTGCCCATAGTTTTTATTTCATCTTTCACGGGCACTGCCTCTTGCGAAGATCTGACAAACTTCTAAGAGTATCTGTAATGAAAAAGTGCTTCTCAACTTTGCCGTTCGGAATCGGCGTTAAATTGTAGGTCCCCTCAATTCTTCACACGCACCTAGAGAATTGTTGATGAGAGTAAGCCACTTAGGCCTTGGCTCTTCAAGAACTGTCGCGCCACTCTATTTTATAAAAACACTTTTCACAATTTCAATTTTCCAATTTGATTTGAAGATATGAAATTGAATTCCAAAAGCTGAAGACAGCTGACAAAAAGTGCCAGAAAAAATGTCTTGGACAGATTTCAGTAACTCACTCATTTGGGGGAAATGTTTTACTCTCACCGTCTCTCTTTTTACGAAATTTTTGTGCTAGGGAACAGGAATAAGACGTTTTTAGTAACTTTCGGCAGCTTGCCGTTACTTGAAAAAGAAAAGGAACTTACTTTTTATGTCAATGCAAAATTCATTTGTTTTTGGAGGGAGAAATCATTCAAAGTGAAATCGAAGCGGGTGCATCGTAACGTAGACGAAGACGAAGCTAGATTATGTTTGTGTTTCAGCCATAATTGTTTGAATCAATTTTATTTTATTATAAATAACGTAGCACTAGCACTGGTCATCTGGTCACACTTTAACATTTTCTCTTAAGCATTTTTTGGAAAGAGAAAGAGAAAATTGATCGTCATTATTGAGTTTCCAGAAATCACAATTCACAAAACAATTATTTCTGCCAAGCCAAATGCCTCCGAACTCCAAAGGTATTCTGCTTGTTTCCAACGAATCTGAATAAACAGTACATACTTTTTCGAATTTTTATATTTTTTATATTATAAGAGAATATTTAAAACAATCTTAATTTATGTATACATTTGCATTATCACTTTTTGAAGCCTTCGTCTTATCTGAAATTTCTCTGCTGTTGCTTTTGATGATAATGACGATGGCGTTTACGTTTAGTCAGTGACTGACAGCACAAATTTCGATGAAAATTGAGTCTCACTTAGTTTGTCGTTATCTCTCTTCGTCGGCGGACTTGTTTCTTTCCCAACCATATTTGTTTATAAAAGAAAGAAACCGGACCTTTTCAACTTTTTTAAACATAGAATTTTCGAAAAATAACCTCTTAAATGGCATCTATTTTATTCAAAAGTAGTCCTTCAATCCTAAAAACCTTTATTCCATATTCCTTGAATACTTTAAAGAAGAGCGTAAGTTCCAGAAACAACGAAATTATCGAAATATTTTGCGAAAAAAAGAAAACTGGAATGTGTTTGTGCGTGGAGTAATTATATAATTTTGTTTACGTGTGATAAGAGTGAGCGCTTGATTGGAGTCTCTTAAATAGTTTAAATATTGATTGTGCGATCAGTATTACTGAAAACAACCCAGTTTTTTGTCTATAAGTTTTTGATCAAATAAGGGGGCTTGTTTTGTTGTTTACGTTGTTAACGTTTAATGTCTTACACCTTTGTGCAACACGTGTTTTTGTTTATTTTTGAGTGACGATGATGGCATGAAAAATGTTGAGTTTAACATCAGAACTGATCGGTTTTGATTCTTTCATCACAATTGATTTTTTACTCGAATTTTAGAAGAAATCTAAAGTTAAAAATTTCACCAATTTCAGAATTTTTTTTTATATTTTTGCTAGGCACCACCAACCCAGTGGCGTCTGTTCCATTTTTCGGCATGTTTGGATAAAGTGATATCTTTCAACCTTAGTGATATTGGCGAAGGCATCCGTGAAGTTGTTGTGAAGGAATGGTGAGTTCTTATTACCACCTTAACTTCAACTTAGTTAAAATAACATTTTAATCCTACTTAAAGGTTTGTTAAAGTCGGCGATAACATCGAGCAATTTCAAAATATCTGTGAAGTTCAATCAGACAAGGCTTCGGTCACAATAACAAGTCGCTATGATGGAAAGATCACAAAACTCTATCACAAAATTGATGATATTGCTTTGGTTGGTAGTCCACTGGTAGACTTTGAAATTCAAGATGAAGACGGTGAATCAAGCAGTGATTCGTCTGACAGTGAAACTGAAAAAACAAGTAATTTGAAATCAACTGAAAATAATGATCAGTCAGAGATTTCTGGAAGAACAATAGCCTTAGCAACTCCAGCAGTTCGAAGAATAGCCAAGGAGCATCAAGTTGATTTGACAAAAGTACCTGCCACTGGTCGCGGAGGTCGTGTCCTGAAAGGCGATGTTATGGAATATCTCGGACAAGTGCCGCCTGGAACCAATATTCCCCATCCGACATTACCTAACAATAAAACCAGTTCTAAAACCTTAGCTCCTACACCAGTCGATCGTACGGAAGCATTGAAAGGTGTCCGAAAGGCCATGCTGAAATCAATGTCAGATTCATTGGTGAGTTAGTTTTTAAAGGTTTTCTTGTTTGTCTCTGACATTTTACCCTTCTAGAAAATCCCTCATTTCGCATACTCTGATGAAATTGACATGACCAAACTTATGGAATTCCGTGATCAATTGAAAAAAGTTGCCGCCGAACATGGCATTGCAAAGCTTACATTCATGCCATTTTGCATCAAGGCAGCTTCTATCGCTCTGAGCAAATTTCCAATCATAAACAGTTCCTTGGACCTGGAAAATGAAACTGTGATCTATAAGGGTGCCCATAATATTAGTATTGCTATTGACACACCTGATGGATTGGTTGTGCCAAATATCAAAAACTGTCAGTCAAAATCAATTCTGCAAATTGCCAAGGATTTGAACGGTTTGGTTGAGAGAGGACGAGCAGGTTCATTGAAACCGGAAGACTTTGTTGATGGAACTTTTTCACTGTCGAATATTGGAGTGGTGGGTTCTTACCGATAAGTACCGATTTTGATGATCTTTTTAACGGTGATTTTTCTAACTCTTCAGATTGGTGGAACCTACACTCATCCATGTATCATGGCTCCCCAGGTATCAATAGGTGCCATGGGAAGAACAAAAGCAGTTCCACGATTTAATGGCAAAGGTGAGATTGTCAAAGCTTACATTATGAATGTAAGTTGGTCAGCAGATCATCGTGTGATCGATGGAGTGACCATGGCAAGCTTCTCGAATGTATGGAAGGAACATTTAGAGAACCCAGCTTTGTTCTTGGTGTCAAATTAAAGATGGGGATATTTTTTGAAAAACGCATTTAAAAAACTTTAAGTAAATATTTTAAGTGTCTTCCAAAAAGGCTGTTCAGTTGCATTTATTAAATTTTTAAGGATTTTATGTATAGTCTTGTTTAGCAATTTTTTAAAGGTAAATAGTAGACATCTGTTGCACGAGTAGGTTCAATGTTTGGTTTGAAGAAGTTTATATTTTTTAAATAAAAAAGGAATCAAATCATGAAATTGGTTTTATATTTGGGGTAAATGCCGGCCGTCATTTTCACGTTAAAAAACAAATCACAGGAACACGAGCCGATAATAAATCAAAATTTGAAATGAATATGCTGAACTCGTGTTATTCCTTTTCATTTACCAATAATTTAAGCATATGGGTAAAATGTTAACAAGTTTTGGGGTAAATGTAAACGTTTTTACTTTAGTTTTTTTTTTTCGAATTCAATCCCAGCGTTCAAAATGCCCCGAAAATATACAAAGAAAAAACCACCAGTTAATTATGGTGCAACCAATCTTCAAAACGCAGTGAAGCGCAGAGAAAGTTGACCTACCACCAAACCGAAGAAAAACACAATATTACTAAGTCCGTAATTTCTCAGAGAATTAACGGTCGCAAATCATCATTAGATTTATTTGGGTCGGGAAGAGCACTATCTCTTCCAGATGTCTATTAACTCGTGCGAATATTGGAATGCTTTGTGACGAACAATGGGCGAAAGAACTGATGGTGAAATACGATAAATACAGTGATATAGATACGTAATTCAAGGACAATATCTCCGGTGAAGACTGGTACCTTGGTACTGGTAAAAAATAGAGTGGTGCGACAGCTCTTGAAGAGCCAATGCTTAAGTGGCTTAGTCTCATCAACAATTCTCTAGGTGCGCGTGAAGAATTGAGGGGACCTACAATTTAAGGCCGATTCCGAACGGCAAAGATGAGAAGCACTTTTTCATGACAGATGATATACTCTTGAAAAATTTGTCAGTTCTTCGCAAGAGGCATTGCCCGTGAAAGATGAAATAAAAACTATGGGCACGAGTAGGACTCGAACCAACGACTTTCTGCTTAACAGTCAACGCACCTACCCACTAAGCTACGGACACTTCATCTTGGTACTGTTAAATACCTGCAAAACCTGAGAAAAGATGCCAGAAAACTGTTTGTCGTTTACGACTTTTACGATAAGCTTCATGAAAGTGGAGTTCATTACAATCCCAGCCGCTAACTCGATTTAGGTTCAAAGGGAAACGCTCCAAGTATCAATTCAGAAAAGTACTTACATGCATTCCTGCTGATAATTTTCAAATGTGCTACTGTTCAGGTGAGATGGACTTGTGTAGCTGGTTCTCCGGCCTCGAAAATGGATGGATATATGAACCACAATTTTTCAACGTAATTTTCTCTTAATTACTGTCTTTTAAGTATAAAACTTTGAAAGTTGTGATGAAACTTAATATTTTTTTTTGAGTAAAACTACATTCATTTCTATTTAAGAAAGTGTTAAACTTTCAAATTTCAGTTAACTTCAACTCCATAGAAGATCTTCTTGCACTAGTGAACAGAAAATTGCTGTCCACATTTACCTACCCCGGAATTTTCAAAATTATGGGGGAAATGTTAACAAGGTAAGGGTAAATGTTAACACTATCCTTACTCGTTCTTGGGATTATATACGTTTTCCAACACATAATAAAGTGAATATTTGGGATCTTATTATGTACAATACCAGTTTTCAAAAGTTAGAAAAAATTAACTTTGATATTTTTAACTTCTCTGCAAAAAAAAAACTGTCTCTAAAAAATGCAAAAACTGTCCACATTTATCCCAACCGAACCTGATATGTATAGATATGTACATTTTTTCGCACTTTATGACTTGTTTTACATCCTTCAAAAATGTTGATCAAACTTAATTTTACGACTGTAAGAGTGTGTGAACACAATGATCACTTTAATCACGTACTGAAAAAGAAGCTGAACACTTAAATCAAAGACTAAGAAAAGCAAAGGACTACCAACATCGACGTCTTGGAGCAATCGTCAACATAGACAGATTTAACTTCGAGGTAGTTAAGGACTTTGTCTACCTGGAATCCGCTATCAACTCAGACAACAACACCAGCGCTGAAATCAAACGAAGAATCACTCTTGCCAATCGTTGCTTCTTTGGGCTTTGAAGGCAATTAAGTTGTAAAGTCGAAGAATCACTCTTGCCAATCGTTGCTTCTTTGGACTTTGAAGGCAATTGAGTAGTAAAGTCCTCTCCCGAGCAACTAAAGTGACACTCTACAAAACTCTCATCATCCCGGTCCTCATGTATGATGCAGAGACATGGACCATGACAACATCTGATGAAAACGCTTTGGGCTGCTTTGAGAGAAAAATTCTTCGAGTGATTTTTGGTCCTGTCTGCGTTAATGCTCTGGCTCGTAGAGTCTTCGAATCCAACCCGGAAGGACGTCGCAGAAGAGGAAGACCGCGACTCAGGTGGAGTGCATAGGTACACCTGAATAAACTTGGCGTGCGAAACTGGAGACAGCTAGCCAGGGACCGAGCTGGCTGGAGAAGTTTGTTGGGTAAGGCCCTGGTGCGACCTGGACTGTGGCGCCACCATAAGTAAGTTAGTAAGAAAAGCAACTGTATATTTTTATCACAGACGGAGAAAAGCAGCCGGACACTTTAATCACAGACTAAGATATCAGCTGTACACTATAATAATGTTTCTTCATCAACGTAACTAGTCACTGGCCAAAAACACTGACAGCCTTTTTTAAACGAGTATTAAAGGCAGAATAAAGTTATTCCGACCTTAAACCGCCTTTAATACTGAAAAGCTTATTTATAAAAAAAATAAACAAAAATAAAAACTAAAAACTAAAACTGTTTCATAGGAGGTTTAAAGCCGGTGTAAGTCTGTTTCAGTGCCTAAATGTCATTTTGAAAATAAAATTTGTCAAACAAATGTTTTGTCAAATTTTCAAATGTCTGGCAGATGCATTTGAGTCCAAAAGAGCCATTAATTTAAAATCTTCAGAACGTATATAGTTTTTAAAATTATTTGGAACCATTCTTCGTCTACTTTTGCTGGTATCAAAATAAACATTGCTCAATTCAAAAAAGCTACATTTTGCTCTTTACTTATTTATTTTATGAAAAAATGAAAGGCAGGTTTGTATATTTTTTTGACAAAAAATATACAAATGTGTCAGATTTCAATAACTAAAGTTTTGGATAGGCAATTTTACAGTTCAAAATTGGACATAAGCAGGGCATAACTAAACCGAGTTGGAAAATATTTTATAAATAAGAAATAGGAATAGGTTGATGTACGTGCTTATTCTCGTTATAACTATTCCGGGTTTCAAACGAGTATTAGTGAAATCTAATAAATAAGGCTGTGAGAGTCTTTATCAAGTTTTCTATCTTCCAGCAAACAATTCCTTCAGAAACGAATCATAACTGATTCATGTAAACGAAGAACATAAGCGAAAAAGAATTCATTTATGATTCGATTTGGGTATATTTCACTGGGCCGCGAAACACATTTTTGAACCTTTTTTCCTCACTCATTTACGAACCGGCTGTTCTTCATCAAAGTGGACGCGCACAAGCTCTTATATATTCGTTTACATGGCCTATGTAGTTATGAATCCTTTTCGAACTAGATAAATGAACTCTAAAGTGGTTAATTTATGATTCGATTTGGGTATATTTCGCTGGGCGGCGAAACACATTTTTGAATCTTTTTATTGACTCATTAATGAACCGTATATTCTTCATAAAAGTGGACTCGCACAAGCGCTTTCGCTTTCATACTTGCTTGAATAGTAAATCGTCTTAGATATGCACTTTTAACTGCAAATTAAATACAGGGTTTGTTTTGGTTTTATTAACTTTTTATTTTGTATTGCAATATTTACACTTTTTATTTTAACTTGTTGTAACTTTAACTCTTTACTTACATATGAGTATTGCACTGTTTTTGTAATTTTTAATTTGTTTGTCACTGTCACTGTTTCTTAATTGTTTTTCCAGTATTTTAACACTTTCACATATCTTTTACTTTTTTTTTTAAATCAACAATTTTCACAAATAAGATATTATTTTTACTTGAACACATGAATTCTTTTCCGAAATTAAGAATTTCAAATTATAAAAGCATTCTTGCAGTTTCGCGGCGCGACTTAATTCCGTTATTAAAAATATATAACAACAAAGTAAAAACGGTAGAGCGTTTCGTTTCGAAAAAGGAGAAGAAGAAAAAGACTAAAACACTTGCCATTAGCTTGTGCACGTCCACATTTTATAAGAATAAATGGGTGAAATCTGAATGTTGTTGTATCTGTTCACAGAGTAAAAAAAATGACTTTTTTTTCTAAGGAAATAAGAAGTTAAAAGTATATGGTAGCTATAATGTACATTAATTTCGATTTTGCTTGTGCACGTTCACTTTATTTCAAAAAAAGTGAATGAACGTCGAATGTTCTGATATTGTATGCTATATATATGCATTTATTCGATATTCATCGGTAAAAATGAAGGTTTCACGAATATATACCCTTCATTTTTACCGAAAAAAAGCGAACATTCACCAAAATGTTTTGCTGGGTTAATGCATACCTATCACACGGGAACAAACTCTGTTTTGGCTTAGGTGAATTTTTGTTGCTCTTTTAAGGATTTTTTAACGGAAACACAATGTGAATTATAATTGAATAGAGTCAAATCCAAATATGAAAATATAATGATGGCAGCAATGGGTATGTTTTATGTTATAAATTCGTTGCATTACACGGCGTAAGAGAATACGAACAACATTAGATAAAGGTACTTTCCTTAATTTATTTTCTTTAATGTCTTATTTCATTACTTTAGTCTTAACTATAAACAAAGGGCAACCCTAACTGCTTTTATTTCGAATCTTTCAACATTCACAAATATTTTTGAAAACACTAGGTATCAAGTTTCACCCTTTTAACCTTTCCTTATTCTCATTCACAAAGGCGGATTAATCAAACAAGACATTCTGAACAGGAAAAACTTATAACAACAATACCTGTTGCTGACCTTAAACCCACTCAACTTTTGGGTCACAGAAGACAAACAAAAAAGCAATTTGAAAAACAGTCCAAAGTTCTAAATTACTCTTCTTAACCTTTTTTCACTCTCGCCAATGATCTTTAAAACATATTTAAATACAAGGGTCTTGCATAATTTTTGAAGCATGAAAACTCCATTCTCTTCAGAACTGATTAATTCGTTCTCCCTTATCACTGGCATGCAGACTGCATACCTATATTCATTTATTTAGATAAGACAAATGGTGGGGGTGTCCTTCAAAAAGCTAACACAAATATTCAAATTTCACCTCCTATCTGTCAGTGTCAAATAAAATTCACCACACAAAACTACAAAAAACATACAAAAAGAAGACTCTTATCAATCAAACTTGCAGTCAATTCACCTCAAGAGAAAGCTCCCCACAAACTGACACATAAAAATCCAGAACTTAATGTTTTTCATGGTTACGAATTTTCCAACTGGGAACATTTTTATCAGTTATTGGTAAGCTCTTGAATAGACTAGTTCGGTAAGTTGGAAAACTCTCTACATACACACCAATACAACTAAGGTGCAAAAGAAAAAAATTCTTGCTAGTGAAAAAAAAAAAACGATTAAGCCCTCAAATATGTGAAATAAAGTGTGAATATCCCTTTAAATGTGAAGATTTCAATTGATTTTCATGAAAATCCATAATCAAGTGAACAAAAAGTGATTTTTCCAACTGATTATTCAACCTCGCTACATCAAAGGAACCACAAAATATCATTACTAACTGTTAAAATGCCTTGGTAAGCGCCATTTTTATGGATTTTTAACGTTTCCCTTCTATTTTTCTGTCTTCAACATAACGTATTTCAAGGATTTTCTTTGGTTACGTAGTTCTTTTGAGACACATCCTTCCTTGAAAAACATGTAACTTTATCAAATTCAGAAAATGTATATGTATTACCAAAAAAAAAGTGAATTCTAGCCACTAGTGGGCCAACAGAAATTGGATTTTGCATTGTCTTCTCCGTCGTAGTGGTTTTTTAACGATTTTTCCAATGACCTTGTTGCGTATAACAGTAGGTACTCTCGTATCAAACGGAAAAAAAATGAAAACTTAAATACCAACACACAAACTCTACAATTTCGATTATTATGTATACAGAGAGGATTGTCTGTATAACTATAACGGTATATGCACGCTACTATACGCTAAAAGCTAAGGGCGATGATGTTGTTGATGAGGATGAAGGGCAAAGAAGGGTGAAGAGTGTGGGCAAAAGTTTGAATTTGATGCTAAGGATTTCGTTTCTATATTTTCAAGGAACGTTAAAGAGGTTTGTTCGTTTTTCTTGGAAAAAGAGGGTGGTTGATTTTGTGTCTCTCTTTTTTCTTGTAATTTAACTGTGTGGTGAGAAAAAAAAAAACAACACTTAAAGTGTGTTATTCTGGCTGAAAGGGTGAGTCTGGGACGTTCAGAGTTACCAGATCTAGATTAATGGCGAAATGTATACTTTCGATTGAAATCAAAAAATTGATTGACCTTCATGTTAGAGAAACGGTCCAACCAGGATTCAAATTGTTTTTTTTTTTGTTGTTCTAGCTTTATTGACCTTCGTTGATGATGATTCTTAGATGTGTACCTGTTCATGATATTGCAAATTTGTCAAAAGGAATTTTTCGCATGGCAATGTGGATAGGAATTTGTCAAGAATGCCAATGGCCTTCTAATGATTACGTTTCGTTGAAAGGGACAATTGGGTGCGCTACTTTTCTTTGAACAAACTCCAAGAATTCCCAAAATCTTTCGTGATGTGCTGTTATCTGCATAATGTAAAGGAGTATTTAAAAAATTAATGTAATTTTTATAATTGAAAGTGAACTACTGCAGATTATCTGCTAGACTGCAACAGTGTATTGGGAAAAAGAATTTGACGTGAATGAGTCTATAAATAACCCGGAGTTCTCAGAATTGATTATTATTTGAAGTGCTAATAGCGACTATCTATAAAGAGTCCCTTAGGATTTTGAGGGTGTATGCTAAAGAGTGCTATGAATTATGTATGCAGGCAGGCAGTGTATTGACACAAAGACGATAACTATTTTTACCATGAATATAAAATGTGCAACAGGTTTGTGCAGGAAATTTACTTACCTCCAGTTTACATGAAGGTTAGGAAGGAGACCCTGTTCTATTTGGAGTATAAGTATTGCTTACGTGTTACGTGAAAAAAAATCGCCATGTCGAAACGACTTTTTGACTTTGCAAGTGTCTCTCAAGCTGAAATACTCTTATTAGGGAAGCTTGCAAAATACTTAAACTAGAACAAATCAAAACCGAAATACGACAAGTTTTTGGACTGTCAGGTGGCTATTCAAGTAATTGATTGATCGAAGCATGTGGGCATAAACTTTGGACTCAGGTCACTCATATCCTTCGTTCCGGGTGAAAGTAGGGTAATGAATGGGCTGACATGCTGGCCAGGCAAAGATCAGCCCGTCATAGCTTCTCTTCGACCTTGAGATCATGAGTAAGCAAACTTAAGACGTTTTGAGTTAAAAAACCTCATAAAATCCTTCTTAATTTACAGGTCAAACGACTTTATGGTATTTTAACGGTGCAATCCAGCTCTAATTGGGCAACCGAGCTAGACTGCTCGTGGCCACCATTTCAACCTACCCTACCTACCTATGCATGAAGATGTCTTTGAATATACCTTTCTTCATATTCATGTTTTAATTTTTTGAAAACGATTCACTTAAAACGACTTTTATGTGTTCCGTCTGGTATTTTTGCAAATCCTTCATCACTCCGCTCCTAATGTACAGTGCAGAGACATGGACCATGACAACATCGGATGAAAACGCTTTGGGCTGCTTCAAGAGAAAAATTCTTCGAGTTATTTATAGTCGAGTCTGCATCTGCATAAATGGAGAATGAAGACGAAGATTCAATCAAGAACTGTACGAGTTGTTCAGCGACACTGACCTAGCCAGAAAAGTTTAGGTCCAACGACTTTAGTGGCTGGGTCATGTAGATTGAATGGAAAATAATGTTCCGGCCCGAAGAGTCTTCCAATACAACCCAGAAGGACGTCGCAGAAGAGGAAGACCGCGACTCAGGTGGAGAACACAGGTGGTAGAGGGGCTGAACGAACTTGGTGTGTGAAACTGGAGGCAGCTAGCTAGCGACCAAGCTGTCTCGGAGACGCTTGTTGGATGAGGCCCTGGTCCGACCTGGAGTTCTTTAAACTCAGGGCCTCGTCCAACAAGCGAAAGTGGTATTTGACGTTATCTTTCCCATTTTATTGTTTTAAATTTGAATCGGACAAGACTTTATTTGTTTTATTGCACGAGTATCAGTTTAATGGTTAATGCCATAGGTCAAGTTTATCGTTAAGTGTTATGATCTAAGATTGACATATTCATGATTTTGCCAATATAAAATGTATTCTAATACTGCCTTTTTTAGATTTAACAAACAATTCTGAACTAGGCCAGACTCTTTCCAAAAAAACAGAAATTTTAAGTGACAATGACAACAAACGCTGAGAATTATGGAGAACGAAGCATTAAAATTCTTCGTTCAAATATTTCGATATAACTTTTTCTGAAAATCAGTAATTCAATCAGTTCCAGATTATTCGTGCTAAGGGTAGGACACGTCTATTGCTTTTTTTTGCAACTAAAATCCCGTACAAAAGTATTATTTTCGACCGCCATTTAATTGTTTCCATTTGCCTACTTTCCCGTAAGATTTTTCCAAAATTTGTTTTCACAGGAACGATGAGTCGACTAAGCTATGGCAGCAGTCAATATTTTTTTTTTTAAATGCATCGGGCGGCTTAAGAGTCTTTTCCGGACAGACAAAAAAATTTCTATTTTTGACCAAAGAAATATAACTTCGGAGTAAGCACAAATTAAACAGCAAGTGATAGAAGAAAGTATGACGTCGGACTGCTACAATCGCAAGAGATCTCCAGATTCTTTTCCGATCTAGTGTCATGTTACCTCATGAGAAGTCCGCTACAGCCATCATCAAGCATTGAGAACCATTGGCAGAATTGCCAGGAAGCCATTAGGAACTCTACCTCTGATGTGCTGGGTTAGACGTGGCCACGAAAACGAAACCTATGGTTTGATGAAGAGAGCATGCCGGATAAATGGAACCTCAGCATTGTTTGTCCGATTCTGAAGAAAGGAGACCCTCTAAAAGCCATGTCCAGTTTTGGCATTCCTACAAAACTCATTCGTCTGAGCAGGATGACATTGGAGAACTCGCGCTGCTCCATTAAAATGTAATGTAATGTAACGGTACCGACCTCACCGACACCTTCGATGTCAAAAAGGCTCAAGACAAGGTGATACACTGTCATGCGACTTCTTTAACAGACAGAGGCTGAATGAACGGGTTTAGCGGTCAATGAGAGCAAAACAAAGTGTATGCTGTCATCGAGAAAGGACACCCAACATCGACGTCTTGAACAAAACGTAACGATAGACGCATATAATTTCGAGGTAATTGGGGACTTTGTATACCTTGGCTCCGCTATCAACACGGACACAGCGCGGAGATTAGGCGAAAAATAACTCTCGCTGTTTCTTCGGGCTAAGAAAGCAATTGAGTAGTAATAGTAAGCCCCCAAACAACTAAGGTGACGCTATTTAAGACTCTCATTATCCCCGTCCTGCTATATGCAGAAGGAGAGCACCGTAGGCCGATTCGAGAGAAAAGATCTACGGTGAATGGAGGAGAAGATTAAACGACGAACTATATACAGGCTGTACAGTGACACTGACCTAGCTAAAAGAATGCAAGTCCAAAGACTCAGATGACTTGGTCACGTGAAGAGGATGGACATCAATACTCCGGCCCGTAAAGTCTTCCCCAGAGGGAAGGTGCAGTAGAGGAAGACCAAGGCTCAGGTGGCGCGTGCAAGTTGAAGACGACCTCAACCAACTCGGCGTGCGAAACTGGAGCCAGCTAGTTAGGGATCGAGCTCGCTGGATAGGTTTATTGGTTGAGGCCCATGTCCACCCCGAACTGAAGCGCCACCTTAAGTAAGTAACTAAGGAAGTTAGCACACATAGCAATGAAAAACACCCTTCAACTGATATCAAACACTACAACCAAAAACGTCGAGTTTCACCACTTCGAGTACATTTATTGATAGTAACAGTAAGAAAGAACTAAACAAACAAAACATAGGTAAGGAAACTATACTTCTTTTACGAGCTATTCTACAACCAAAACAGTGAACCGCAGCCACATGTGATTATAATCATATTATTTCAAAAAAAAATATCAAACTTCTATTTTGCTAGAGAATTGACCTTTGTAATTTTCTTACAAGAGGCTAAGGTCTGCATAGTGAAACTATAAATAAACCAATTTATTACAGTATATACCTCCATCAAAGTGGGTGTCAGCAGAAGACATGGCGCCATTAAAAATATGCTAGACTTATTATTTAGAAGATGCCCTCAATGTGATCATATAACAACCAACATCCCCCATATATGATTCTTTTTAACCCCATTCTGAATTACAAAATAACGTGTCCCCTTCGGCCTATATTTAAGTGCAGAGCAGACATGACATTTTAAAGAGCAATTATAAGCTAATGGAAGATACATGTATGTAAACTCGAAGCTTAATTCCTCTCCATTTCGTTTTCCAGGACACTTGATTTTTGGAGCACATAGTAAAACCAAATCAGCAAATTGATGAGAATTCCTTAAACAAGTCTTGGCAGCTCTGTCACTTTGGCTTTTCCTAAATTGTTTCTTTCTCCTGCAAAGCTTTTTATTTTTATTTTTTTTCTGTTGATGGTTTTGTTAGGTTACTCTCACTCTGTTACCACTCCATTAATAAAAACGACAGTGTGGCTTTTCTTCTGTTGCTCCGGAAAATACCTATTTCCTCCATCCGAGTTCTAAGAATGAAGGCCTCTGGATGAACTAATAGGCAAATAATGCGACACCAAACCACAAACGAACGACCACCCCAAGTAAGAGAAAAACGAAACCCCAAGCAGGCTGCAAAGGCAGATAAACATGATACACGACTATGAGAATCCAAAGGACATTGTCCTGGGATAGGTATTCTTGGAATCGAGGCTTTTGTGACAAGAATGAAGAATAATATTAACGCAGAAATTCAATTAACAAAAGCCATATATAAATACCAACATAAGAAAAAATCGTATGTTTCGAATGGATCCCAAGATCGTGATTCTTCAGCTTCGTCCTTCGGTTACATCAAACGTTAACATCATGGCTACATGATAGATGTACCTAAATCTACATTATGTCCTTAAATGAGCTTTTTTCTCTTTTGTCTCATGAAGATGTATTTTCAGAAATATTTGATTAGATTTATTACAATCGTGAGCGAAAAAAGGGAAAAAGGGAAGAAGCAGGAGGCAACATTGAAATTGATGACTGCTGCGCAGAGAATGGGACGTGAAATGAAAGTAAAAATTTCAACTCAAACTTTGTTTTATTGTTTTTAAGTCCTCAGGCACTCAGTTTTCTTTTTTGCTTTGGTTTTTTTTTTCTTTTCTGAAAATAAAGTTGCGAAGGATACCTACGAACAAAAGGTAACCTTCAACTCGGCTCAATGAGTATTTTATTTCTCAAAGAAAAAAGTTTGAAATAAAACTATTTAAACTTTTGTTTTTGTTTGTAATTGGAATGCATTTTTTGTGTTATTTTTAGATATTACGATGGGGTTGTGAATACAACGAGTTGGAATGATTTTTACGCAAACTACAAACATTGTAGACATGTACCTCAAAAGTGTCTAAACAGAAGTGAGCCTTAAAGTTTTAAAAGTTAAAAAATATTAATAACTGAATAACTTTATTTTCTTTACTTATACTTACTTATGGTGGCGCTACAGTCCAGGTCGGACCAGGGCCTCACCCAACAAACTTCTCTAGCCAGCTGCGGTCCCTAGCTAGCTGTCTCCAGTTTCGAACGCCAAGTTGGTCAAGTCCTCTACCACCTGAGTGCTCCACCTGAGTGCAGTCTTCCTCTTCTGCGACATCCTTCCGGGTTGAATTCGAAGACTCTACGAGCCGGAGTGTTATTTTCCATTCGCTCTACATGTCCCAATCCCAACCTCTAAGTCGTTGGACCTTAACTTATCTCTCTAGTTCAGTGTCGCTGTACAGCTCGTACAGTTCTTGGTTGAATCTTCGTCTCCATTCTCCATTTATGCAGACAGGACTAAAAATCACTCGAAGAATTTTTCTCTCAAAGCAGCCCAAACCATTTTCATCAGATGTTGTCATGGTCCATGTCTCTCCATACATGAGGACCGGGATGATACGAGCTTTGTAGAGTTTCACATTAGTTGTTCGGGACTGGACTTTACTCAATTGCCAAAGAATCAGCGATTGACAAGGGTGATTCTTCGTTTGATTTCAGCGCTGGGGTTGTTGTCTGAGTTGAGAGTGGATCCCAGGTAGACAAAGTCCTTAACTACCTCGAAGTTAAATCTTTCTATGTTGACGTTTGCTCCAAGACGTCGATGTTGGTAGTCCTTTCTTGTCGACAGCATTAACTTGGTCTTGCCCTCGTTAACCGCTAGACCCACTTCCTGGCCTCCGACTCAAGACTCACAAACGCTCCACTGACATCACGCTGTATTCTTCCAATTATGTCTGCGTATTCTAGTAGCGGGACGGACTTTTGAAAGATTGTGCCTCAGGTCTCAGGTGTTGACGTTGGAACTTTGGACTTTGAACATCAAGAATGATGTTGAAGAAATGGCATGACAACGCATCGCCTTGTCTAAAACCTTTTTTGACATCAAAAGCGTCCGTTAGGTTTTTTTCCGACCATGATGGAACAGCGTGAGTTTTCCATTGTCATCTTTCACAGACGGACGAGTTTTTCTGGGATGCCAAAATTAGACATTGCTCTATATAATTGGTCTCTATAGACGCTGTCATACGCAGCCTTGAAATCGATGAAGAGTTGGTAGAGAGATAGTTTTGCTCATCATCGCCTTTATACAGCTTGGAAAAGTGGTCTTTCCATATCCTCAGCACTGACTGCGGTTCCACTACGATGTTGCCATGATGTCTCTACAGGCTTCAGTTCGGGGTGTATAAACCCTGGAGGTTTGTTTCACCTTTTGGTAGAACTTTAGAAATTCGTTTCTGTCGTGACATCCCTCTATCTCCTCGATCGTGTGCTTCTCATGCTCCCTTTTTTCTTTCTGAGGAGTTTATGCTCCTGTCTCCTTTTCTGCTCGTAGAACTCATGAGATGCTCGTGTCCTTCTTTGCAGCACCGCTTTATATGCCTCTTGTTTAGCTGCATGTGCTCGCCGGCACTCATCGTCAAACCAGGGGTTTCGTTGTGGTGGCCGTGTAAACCCTAGCACATCAGAGGTGGCATCTCTAATGGCTGCTTGGCAATTTTGCCTCTGGTTTTCTATATTTTGTGCTGGCAGCAAAGGACTCCTCCAGAGATTTTCGGAGACACGATCAGAAAAGGATCTAGCAATCTCTTGCAATTGTAGCCGTTTGACGTCGAATTTTCTCCAAGCATTTTCGCGTGTTGGCCTTGATCGGGATATCCGCATTCGTATCTTGGCTACAACAAGGTAGTGGTCCGAGTCGATGTTGGCACCTCGGAATGTGCGGACATCTCTCATGCTAGAGAAGTGTGGTGCATCGATCGCAATGTGATCAATCTGGTTGACAGTTGATTGGTCAGGAGATTTCCATGTTCCCTTGTGGATATCGAGATGTGGGAAACGCGTACTTGCTACCATTACGTCTCGCCCCGCAGCGAAGTCGATTAACCTAAATCCGTTATCGGAGGTTCGCTGGTCTTCGACTATTTTCCTCCCCTTAAGGGACCAAACATTCCAAGTGCAAAACCGAAATTCGTTGTCCTTAAATCGTTTGCGTGGGTCATCATCATAAATTCTGTCCGTATCCGAGGCTTGTTGGTGTTTCGGAACCATGTCTTCTTTTTGTGGCCGGGTAGTCACCCCGAGGCATGACCTCCAATCTGGAGGGCCAGGTCTTTAGTTTAACTCTAAGATGAAGAGCCGGCCAAACCGCTCCTTATAGGCTTGGGCTTCGAATAGGAACTGTAGGACTGGAACTGTAGACGCAACCGTTGATTCCATATTGGGAGTTCTTCCGCTGCCGCCTGTTGAAAAGAAGGCATGCCGTAGTGGACGCATACCTCTTCCCTCTCTCTCTTTGCTGCCGCCAACAACTTCCCACTGGGGTTGGAACCCAATCTTCGGTTGAAGTACTGGGCACCCGATGTTCACCACGGGGAGGTGGAGAGTAGGAGTTGATAGACAGAGGTTTCTGTGGACGATTGTGTCCTCTTGAATGCACGTGTCTACCCTTCTTATATTTTATTCAAAGTGTTTCTGAGAGGAAATCCACAAAAGGCTTTGCAAAAAACTGTCTCAACCTTAAATGAAATTCAAAATGCCAATCGCTTGCTTGTGGCAGTGATAGTTGTTTTCCGTTGAATTTAACCTTTTTTCGAATTGTTTTCCTTTCGCGGTTAACGAACATTCTTTTTAAAATTAAATTCCATTGTTTTCATTTCTGCTTTCAAAGTTGACTTATTTATTGGTTTGTCAATATGTTACATCTCTCAAATTATTGCCAAATGATGTCAGAAACAGTAGCCACCATTGTTGGGTGTCTTTTATTGGAAACGATTTCGTTTCATTACGTTTTTTTTTACATTTAGATTAGTATTTTGAATAATAATGCAAATTGCGCGATTTCTAGCTATTTTTAGATTTACCCACTTTAGAAGAAGTCCGTGAAGCATGAAAAAAAGGAAGTTCGAGGATTCATTATTTCGGTACTGATTCTATTTTTCCCAGAATGTAAATGTCAGATGTCAAAATGTTCGGTCCGTTGTTTTAGAACAAACGAGAATGACTTTAACATTTCAGCGAAAACTTAACTGAGGTTGAGGATTAATATAAATTGCCAATTCACATAATCCCAATTACATTCCAAGGAAACTAAATTAAAGATGAAAAATGTCTGCAATTCTTTCAAATGACAGCTTTTGTGCTGTTGTGACACTTTTTAGATGACAATCATTGTTTTCCTTGAGTATTTCGAAAATATGTTTTGCTTAAAAGAAGAAAAGAAAAGAAAAAGAATATAAGTATCCTTCATTTGAAATAATGTGTCTACTGCGAAAACCCTCGAGAAATTGGTTAGGATTATATGAGAATATTCTCGCCCTTGAAAACTTTGTCTTTGGCAACACCAGGTGCTGCTGCTATTCAGACTTAGAGTCTTACAACCAAAAGTCAAAAGGAGTTTCGTAAGCCTTTTATGCTGATGAGATGAAATGTTGAAACATTTATCTTTATTGTTTTGGAAAATTATTTCGCAGATGTGTAGCTCTGTTTTTTTTTTATGACAAGGATTTATGAAGGTAGCGAATTGGATATCACAAATTGACTTTTATTCTCATTTTGCACTAAGAGAATTTTCAGAGGAATGGATTGATTCTGTTTTGCAAATTTGTATGTCATTACTTTGAAATTACAAAAATAATGAGGATAACAAGAAAGGTGTTTTAGAGAGTAAATTATGGAATCATATGTTCATGCCTGAAGCTATTATCGTGTCTGTACAATGTACATATCAAAATGAAATTGGTTTCTTTTTCAAACACATATTACTAGTCGACCCAGCTCTCGAAAAGAGATTCAAATTCAACTACATACATGTTTATTAACTCTTGTCGTGTTGACGTTGACGGATTTCTGTAATGTGAATCCAACTTAATTCTAATTGACATTTCTTCGCGAATACACCCTGCAAACAATAGATGTTTGACAGCAATGTGATTTGAAATTTTCAACTGTTTTTGTTTTAATATCCTCACTTTTTTTAAATTTTAATTTATTGTTTCGTTTAATATGTAATGCTTCTGAAAATCGCGTAAAATGTACCAAAAAAAAAAAAAAAATAGTGTTGGCCGTTTTATTACATGATGATAAGCTAAATGTAACAAAATCATAAATTAAACCAATTAACCCTAACCAGATAAAAAAATATCGCCACGGAAGTAGGCCAAACGTCGTCTGTTCTAGCATCTATTGACTTGCAAATATATTACTTGACTCCAAATTTCAAATAAGTAGTCTAAAGAAATTCGCAAGCTTTTGTTGGAATCGTGTCAAATCATTGGTGATTTTTGACACTTGACAGTCAAAATTTGTTCCTGAGTATGTGTGTCAATGGTCAAAGTTAAATTTTCAACCAACGGTAACTATATATACGCACACTTCAAATATGATACATTTTCAGATCCTTTCCCATTATAAAGGGTCCACTAGTGCTTATTTCGTGAATGGTAACACTTAGCTCATGTCTGATTTGACATTCTTCCGCTGAACAAATATGCGTTGTGAACGCTTTAACAACGCTGAGAAATATTGCGACATTACTTTGAAAGTCATGGCAATGTTGCAGAGATTTTGGAAGAAGAGAAGCACCGTCAGCTCTGTATGTTCGCTATCTTGTGAAAAAAAGTGATAGAGACTGGCATCCTAATCGATAAACCAAAGCTTGAAAAGCCAAAAACAATGCGTACACCCGAGAATATTGCTGCTGTGGCAGAAAGTGTGCGTGAAGCCATCAACATCATCCCGTCGTTTCAACAATTGAACATTTCGGAGACATCATTGAGACCTGAGTATGACGCCAGTACAAAGTCCAATTGGTTCAGGAGGTTGAAGCCAACTGACTATCCAATACGTTTTCGCTTCGCTAATTGGGCCTGCGATCGACTTAGAGAAGATGAAACTCATTTTTATCATGGCGGGTATGTAAACAAGCAAAATTGTCGCATTTGGGGCACAGAAAATCCACACGCATGCATTGAAAAGCCGGCACATCCAAAACGAGTTACTGTTTGGTGCGGATTTTGGTCCAGAGGCATAATTGGGCCATTTTTCTTCGAAAATGAGGCAGGCAATGGCGATCGTTATGGGGCCATATTGAACGAATTTTTGTTCACAGAAATTGAAGAGGATTATATTAGCAACGTTTGGTTTCAACATGACGGTGCTACGTACCATACAGCCGAAGCAACACTCGATGTTTTGCGCCCTGTTTTTGAAGATCGCATTATCAGCCGCAGTGCTTATGTCGTTTTGCCACCTCGGAGCTGCGATTTGACACCGTTGGTCTATTATTTGTGGGGTGCCGTAAAACATAAGTGTTACGCCAACAAGTCAGAGATAATTGATACTTTAAAGGACAATATTCGTGAAGTCTTAGGTGAAATACCGCTGCACGCAATCGATAATATGCTGACTGCATGGACAGCCGAGCAGCCATTTGAATAAAATTATTTTCCATTATTAACCGAAAGGATTGTACTTTCAAAAAAAAAAAAAAAAAAATTTGAGAAAATATTCAGTAGTTTTTTCATAGCATTTTCATAAAAAAAGTTATTTCGCTGCCAATAAATAGAAACAATTTACATTGACTGCAAGTGAAATTTGAGTTTTGAGAAATGTTCAAGCAGAAATAAAAGAATATGGATCTGTTGTTTTCCAATTTATTCCCTTTTTTTTCTATGTGTTTGAAAAATGTTTAACAAACCACACGATTTCAAAGTTTCCAAAGCTTTTGTGAAAACAAATGATGGTTTTCCTCCCAAGCTGAGAGGTTTACGTATCTCTATACAATAGGAACATGTTTACATGTCGAAATAAAGCAGGGCTTCGAAATGCGTAGTTCATAGCGAACTTTATGCGAGGAAACCGTAAGTACATACATTCTTGGGTTGCCGTAGAAAGTCTGGAAATCGAATTCCGGAATACCGGAATGTTCTTTCCCGCAGTGCCTTTGCCCGTGTAACAATTTGCCCGGAAAATCCTTTTCGTCACTCACAGTTATAAGATTAAAGGAGAACTGTATCTGGCATAATTTTCGGTTTTTCAACAGCCCTAAATAAGGCCACACCCATTTCTCAAAATCAGACATTTTTTGAGACACCAAATGCTGGGAATCATGGAGAACAAAGCATTAAAATGCTTCGTTCAAATAATTCCATACAAGCGATTGCTTTTTTTAAACCAGTTACCAGTCAGTTCCAGTGATGAATACTATGAGGAGGATGCACGATTACGATTTTTTTTTTTCAAGTAAAATAAAAAGTTAAAGTTTAAAATTCGCAAATTATGATTATATTTCGTTGTTTTTTTAAACGCTGTGTATTCTCTTCTTGTAAAAGAAAAACGTCCTTTTTAGGGTGAACAAGATATAATAACTATACTAGCAGAACCGACGAACTTTGTCTCGCCTCATTTTACACTCCAGAAACAAACAAAATTTGAATTTCTATGCGATTTATTTCTATGGAATAGAAATCAGTAAAAAACGATACTATTATCAATGTGTTTGGTTTTTGTTTCTCGTGTTATGCCGAAGCTATTGGAAAAATAGGGGAATCCGAGATTGATTCCGCAATGTGAATTATCCAAAACAAATGAAATTGTTAAAAAGTATGTGTTGTGTGACTTGGCCGTCATTGCACCAATTTGTCGTTGAACCGCTTCCCATTGACGTTGATGTTTTACTTAAGCTTAAAGGTACCTACTCTTCTGCTTGACGAAAATAAGGTGCATTTTCTTAAAAACACATTTTTTGTGAGGCTCTGTAATTTTTAAATATACATTTAAATAGTGTCCGTAGCTTAGTGGTTAGGTGTGTTGGCTGCTATGCAGAACATCGTGGGTTCGAGTCCTACTCGTGACCATAAGTCTTATTTCATCTTTCACGGACACTGCCTCTTGCGAAGAACTGACAAAACTTCCAAGAGTATCTATCATCTGTCATGAAAAAGTGCTTCTCAACTTTGCCGTTCGGAATCGGCGTTATTTTGTAGGTCCCCTCAATTCTTCACACGCATCCAGAAAATTGTTGATGAGAGTAAGCCACTTAGGCCTTCGCCTTTCAAGAGCTGTCGCGCCACTGTATTTTTTTTTACATATAAATAAGGAAGCAAACATGAATGGTGAACCTCGTTTAAATTTCTTTTTGGTACACTTTTAAGTTTAACAAACAATTAGCGACAGGGATCTAAAATAATGCTCGCCATTGCATTTATGGTGACAACGACGTATAATAAAAGGCTGATTAATAGATAATATAATTGTTAAAAGCTAAGTTATAGTTTTGCATTCTCAACATTGCAATCAAATAATGTGGCGACTATTGAGGTGTAATCTAGCCTATCTTTTAAGTTGAACCAGGTTGCAATTTTTTTTTTTAAATCCCACGCCTCTTTCCCCCCCATATACCGCACGCGCTGGGGTCTTTTTTCATTGAGTACGATTACATTTACGGTTGTTAATCGGATCGGCACCTAATTAAGAAATTTATTGGAAATAAATAAAATGAAAAAAATCGATGGCCCCCCCCCCCATACGAATTTCAGGAAGATAAAGTTTTGGGGACTGCCTAATGCAAGCAGATATAAAAGGAAAAACAAGTAATTTTAAAGTTTTAAATTAAAATATTGCAAGACATAAAAAAAAAACACAAAAATAAAAATGCAAATTTTTGGAAATCAAAAAACTTTTAAAACATGGAAAAAAAAACACAAGAAAAAAAAAAGTAAATACCGTGTAAATACACTTGTCCAAGTTCGTAAAAAATAAAAACAAAAAGAGTCATGACTAGATACAAAACAATTTTACAAAATCAACAAAATACAAACAAATACATAAAACGATGTTCAATGTGAAACATTGTGGACGTAATTTTCTAGATAGTCCGCATTTTTTTGGCAAAAATGTTTTATTAAAAATTAATTAATAAAAAGCGCCGTCTCGATTGCATTCCACTTGATTGTGATTTCGACAACTTCCTCACTACTGCCGTGCGAGATAAATTCATCATTACATGAAGTAAATGCTCGTTAATTAGTATTATATGAATCCACTTTGTATGACTCTCGCAGTTTCGCACAGTTCAGTTCGCTTCGTCAACGATAACAGTTAATATTAAGTGTTCTTTAAGAATAAAGTTGTATATGTAACCATACAAGAAAGAAACGGATTTTTTTTTTTATTTAAAAAATAATTTTTTTTTTAAAGATTTTTATGAATTGTAACTATTTTTATTTCTTAATACAATGTAGCAAGTTCATGCGACCCAGTCGTGCACATTTATTATGCTTCGTATTAATAATTACAATAGATTGATTTAATGTTGCGAAAATTATACATAAAAGATTTTGTGCAATTAAATGCGAAATGGCACTTGTCAAAATCAAATATTTCCCCATGTCACTGAAAACTTGAAAGTAACAATTCTTAATGTAAGTTGTCATGAATACTAGGATCGCCACTATCTTGAAGGACTTTTAATATTTTTGGCATAGGAAAACGTTCAAGGGAGAATTATTATTAAAAACTTCAAATTAACCATAGTAAAGTCAAGTTCATATTTCCTCAGTTTTTTGTGTTTCAACTTTTAATTACCTACCTACAAAATTATGGTATTGGTGGTCCCAGACTCCGGTTCTTGGTGAAGTGAACTTTTTCTTGAGAAGTACTACCCACTTTCCTTTGAATGTTGTCTTCCTTTGGGTATACAGTATTTCTTCCATTGTTCTTTGAATTTTGCTCCAGGACATTGTTTTGTTGACCAATTATTCTTGTCAATCTCAAAAGAAATCAATTATTGATTCCAAATAAATCCCCTGTGTATTTTATGTTTGTTTAAATTCCGATTTCCCCAGTTTTTGTTTTTCCAAATCTCCCGGAAACACAACTGTTAGTATTCGTTTATTACGATTCAATTTTATTTTTCATAATTGGCATTTGCCTTGAAAAATAATTTCAATTACCTTTTCAGAATTTCAGTTTATTTTATTTGATTGCAATGCTTGTGTCTTCCCTGGAGAGAACTACCCACTCCACTCCAAAAATTCTTATACAAGGAATTTTTTCTTGCTTATATTCTTGAAATATCTCCTACCAACATGAAAAAAGCACATCATGTTGTTCACCAATGCTATAGCATTTAACTGTAAGTCTGTTCTCTGTGACAACCGTAAGTGGAAAATGTTCAATTATTGAAATTGAAAATTCAGGATAACCTTATCTGGCAATGACATATGACGTCAGTTGATGTTCAAATATGGGAGCATTCATTTTTATAATAATTGCTTAGCTGCCATTCGATTTTGAAACTACATTAAGAAATGAATCGATTGAAACTTACGATGATTGACTGCCACAATTGCCTGAACTGTTATTGAAAAGAAGTAGATACTTATAGTCAATAAACGGAGAAACAGAAGCACTTAACCAACTGCCCAACAAATTTGGTGGTTAGTGCGAGGGTTTTACGACCCCTCCTAAGTAAAAAATTTTGAAAGTTATGAGAGAGATAATAGCCTCGCATAATGACCCCCCCTCTTATGATAACTAGACCCGGAACGACAACGGACTATGCATTGAGAGTTTGCACCTAAATTATAAGAACACTCCAGGTGCAACTCAAAAACTTTAATCTGTTTTCACGCAGTATAAGGCAGACATTACTGGATATGATCAGGGACAATAAAATGAAAAAATGCGACATTTATTAAAGCAGTCAACAAAGAATTCACATGTTTAGATGCGGATTCGTCGTGGAAACTGAACTAAGATCAAAAGTCATGGTCGCCTGACATCAAGACATCAGTATAATATGTGCACACGCCCCTACCGATGATGCTGAGCAGTCTATCATGGAGGATTTTTACGATCTCCTGGATAGAGCCTACGTAGCCTGTCCATCAGACTACGACGTCAGAATTGTACGTGAAGATCTTAATGCAAAAATCGGGAAGAAGAAGTCTTTGGCGGATTAGTTGGAAAGCACAGCCTCCACGAAGTTACAATAGATAACGTCTTCCGAGTAATCGACTTTACTGCAGCTCGTAAAACGGTGATAAGTATAGCACTAGGTTTCCAAGACGAAAGATCTACCTCTAACCACTCTGGTAGTGGCTAAGTTTAGAGCTTGACTATTAAACGACAAAAAAATACTTGCGAACCAAAGAAAGAAGTTCAACATCGGTTGCCTTATCACTCCGGATAATGCCAGAGACTACAATGAGTGTCTGAGTGAGCGACTCTCCGCTGTCCTTCCAAATAGTACAGATGTCAAAGATATGGAACCAATGAACAGATAAAAATGTAACCGAGACCTACATTGGTTACCAGCCACCCAAAAAAAAAAAACACATGGTATGATGAGTGCGCGTTATTGAAAAGAGAAACGGAAATGCACGTTTGCACATGCTGCAACGGAAAACAAGAGCAGCAAGAGAAGAGTACCGAACAAAAAGGTGGAATGAGGAAAAGATCCTGCAAAGGAAGAAAAGAGCATCCGCAGTCTCAGTTCTGGTTCAGAACCGGGACACAGGCTCTTCAGCAGCTTCTGAATGCGTTTAATGTTGAGGTAGCTAATAACAAAAGAGAAGCAAGACAGCACAGAAGAGGTAGAAAGACCCATCCAAAATCTTAAAAAAAATCAAGTCCATCGGATAGAATGGCATGCCAGCGGAACTCTTTAAATATGGAGGAGGTGTTTTGATGAACCGCATGCACCGGGTCATTAACAAACTACCGAGGCAAATGCCTGCTTAATGTTGCATACGAAATCCTACCAATTCACTATATGAGGGCCTTTCCTTTAACCGTTCTGCAACACAATAATCGGAACGTACCAGTGTACGGCAGGCAGAACAACGATAGACGAAATATTCACACTGAAACAGATCTTGGAAAAGACCAACGAATTTCAAGTCGAAACCCACCATCTTTTCAACGACTGCTTATGATAGCATTCACCGCCAAGAGCTTATGATGGCGATGTTTGAATTCGTGATTCCGAACAAAGTGATCCAGCTGTGCCACATGACGCTAAACGATACGCAATGCAGAGTGTGCATATGGGTAACACCTCATCTGAGTTGTTTCAAACATGCGCAAGGTTTAGCCAAGGAGATGCGCTGTCACGTGACTTCTTCAACATAGTCCTAGAGCAGATAATGCGCAAGGCAGGTGTGAGCACGGAAATCACTATCTTCAACAAATCCACCCAGATCCTATAGTGTATGCGGACGACATAGATATGAGGCATTCACATTTGAAGAAGAGGTGAAACTCGTAGGTCTTGAAGTGAATGAGGAGAGGACAAAAAAAAGTACTTGCTATCAACAAACTTAGCAACACAACATCTGTCCACCGCCTAGGACAAAACGTCACTGTTGGTAGCAGTGGTTTTGAGGTAGTTAAGGAGTGCACCTACCTTGGAACAAACATCAATCCCACAAACGACACCTTAGTGGAGCTCCGACGAAGAATTGCTCTAGCGAACTGCTGCTGCTTCGGTTTGGCAAAACTACAAGGTTCAAAACTCCTCACTCGAAGGACAAAGTGTCTGCTATACAAAACTTTGATTTTATTAGTCCTACTCTACGGCGCCGAGTGCTGGACGATAAGTAAAAAAGGGGAATTGATACTGGGGGCACTTTCGAAAGGAAAATTCTTCGACGGATTTTCGGTCCCGTATGTGACGATGTCATATGGAGAAGAAGGTTCGACCGAAAACTGTACGAGCTGTACCAAGATGTGGATGTAGTCCAGGAGGCCAAGAAAAGACGACTACATTGGCTCGGCCACATCGAGCGAATGGACGACGACAACGCTCCAGCCAAGAAAGTCTTCTCATCCCTGTCATCAGGTTCGAGACGGCAAAGAAGACCGAAACTACAGTACAAGGACCAAGTGACTGCGGATGCCAGAGGGAGGGACCGTTCACGATGGAAGGCTGCAGTATCTCAGGCTGAGATCCTTCATGGATTGTGAGTCGGATAAATAACTAAGACTAAGTTCTCATTAACGAAATTTCTTGAGATAATGGGAAAAGTACAAGAAGAAATCAAACCAAAGATGAACATGACTTGACCAATAACATCACAAAATTGACTCTTATGTCAATAATAAAGATTCTTCCTCCTTAAGTTCTGTTTAAGTTTTATCACTTCATTCGTTAATAACTGTTTTCTTCTGAATCTACCGTACCTATTATACTATGTGTCTCTTGTGTTAAACTTAGCATGACTCAAAAGATACAATCTTTTGAAAAGTTTGACATTCAACCCAATTAAAATGAAACAAAACCCGTTTTCCATCCTTCCCTGAACTAAATAACATCTTTAAATGGATATCTGTATTTGGTTTTAATACTTCGAAGTGCTTAACCAAAATCCCCTAAAGGGCTACATAACTTTTTCTTCTATTGGGACTTTCTGATAAAAGTTGTATGCCTGCAAACCTTGTTTTTCCGACTTCACATCAGAGATTTTGATTTTTTCTTAGGAGAAATGGAAAACCAACACACAAATAGTCGACCTCAAAGCTTTTTGAAACAAAACTTTTGGATTATATTTACGTTCTGTATCTGTTCCCATTGTTGTTAAACTTGAAGACATTTAGACACGTTCCTGTTGCTGTTACTCTTTACTTTAGTATTCAATACCCTCCTAGCTTCTCAATCATCTCCTATATTCCTTAAAAATACAAACCCAGAGGTGCTACCTCGAAAAAACGAAACAAACAAACTTTTGAACTATGGATATGTATAGGTATATGAATGAGATGAATCCTAATTTTGTGTTCGTTTTTGTATCTTTTCAGATTGAAACAAAATAATAATAAAAAAAAAACCAAACAACTGCAAGGAAACGTTTTGCGTCCCATTTTAGAAGGATAGGAATATTTCGGAGCTGCAGAGAGGGCAGAAGACAGAGCACAACACAGAAAAAACATGGCAGAGCAACAAAAACTGTCGCTTTGTCCTCGTTTGGTGGATTATCTAGCCATTGTTGGAGCTAGAACTAGTCCGCCAAGTAGGACAATTGCTGGCAATAAAACACCCCCAGTTCAGGTTGGTTTGAATTTGAAGTATACTCCCTAGTCTCACTTGCTTGTAAAGAAGGAGGAGGGATGTATTTATTTATTCGACAAACATGAACAAAAACTAAACAAAAACCGGGATAAGGTTGTTTCTAACATTTTTTTTGCTTTTGTTTCTCTTTCATGTTCTATAGATGCCAGAATTGTTGAGACGGTATCCACCTTCGGATCATGCTGACTTTCCTCTACCCCTCGACATGGTGTTCTTTTGTCAGCCCGAAGGATGTACAAGTGTTGGTCCCCGTAGGACTGGCTCAGCGGTTAGGGATGCTACGTCTTTTGTATTTGCTCTAACCGACAAGGATTCGGGCAAAACGCGCTACGGTATCTGTGTGAATTTCTATCGTCCGGTGGATAAGCATGTTCCTGCGAGTGCAGCCGCACCAATGGCAGCACGTGGAGGTCGTCGTAGTTCGGCATTTCGTCGAGAATCATGGCGAAAAAGTATGGAACGAAGTTCGGATTCGGCTTTTAGCAGGCAAGTTATTTATCTTGTGGAAGTTGTTTTGCAATTTGCGGAGGCAAGGACAATTTTGTGCACGTCTTTGCCATTTATCAGCAAGAAATTTAATTTCAGTTGTTGAGTGTGAATTATTGTGGCACACCTTGCACCAATTTAATGAATTTTCCTCAGACCAGACGGTTGGGGCTGTATTGTTGGGCGCCATTTGTTTGAACTTTAATTTCAAATTGAAGTGCACTGACTTGGTGACCTTTTTCTTTTTTGACTTTCTCAACTGACTTCAAATAGTCTGACAAATGCATTCAGTTCTCTATCTAGCAATGACGAAATTTGAACTATACTTCTAGCGACTACAGAAGTAACGTAGCACCAAGCGATTCCGACCGTGAAATACCGAGTCGCCGCGATTCCGATCCACCGCAACATCATCAACAGCCGCATCCAATACAACAGCCACCAAAACTCGGTCTTATAGCACCCAGTGCTGATTCCGAATCGGGTGGTAGTCATACGCCCTCCCCGAGGGCATCTCGAAAACGCACAAAAGTCCGCAATCAGTCGCTGACGTCGCTTTGTATAATCTCACATCATCCGTTCTTTACGACATTCCGAGAATGTTTGTTTATTCTTAAAAAACTCATCGATGCCTGCAATGAATCGTCAAGTCCGAAACGAGTGGGGGCATCGAATAAAGTTAATCGGTATGTTTTGTCTCTTTCTTTGAAAAAATGTGAAATGTCATTAAATGTCAAACTAAATTCAAGGGATAACGTTTGGACGGTTCTAACTGGCAATGCGACCGATGCTACACCCTCCATAGTTATTCACGATGTTAAGGAAATCGAGACGTGGATCTTGAGACTGCTCTCGGCCCCCGTCCCGGTTCCTGGTTCAACAAGGGTTGAGGTGAGTACATTTAAATTATGCGTCAACACAACATTATATACTCGTCATCTTGCACTCCATTTTTATTCTTTATATATCTTTCACTTTTTGCTTTTGTGTTGACAGGTTGAAGTGCTGTCACCAACGGTACATGAACCCTTACTCTTTGCCCTGCCCGATCATACAAGATTCTCACTGGTGGATTTCCCATTGCATTTGCCATTGGAGCTGCTCGGCGTTGAGACGTGCCTAAAAGTGCTGACCTTGATTATACTCGAAAATAAAGTGTTATTCCAGTCGCGCGACTACAATGCCCTCTCCATGTCGGTTATGGCATTCGTGACAATGCTCTATCCATTGGAGTATATGTTTCCGGTGATACCGTTGTTGCCCACCTGTATGAGTTGTGCTGAACAATTGCTACTAGCACCGACTCCCTTTGTCATTGGAGTGCCGGCAACGTTTCTTTTGTATAAAAAGAATTTCAGGTAAGTTGTCGTTTGTTTGTTTTTTTTTCCCCACATGATGACAAGTTCGTTCACAACACAACATCACAGCAGGATATTTGTCTCTGCGTGTGTGTGTATGTTTCAGATTTACATTACATTTTGTGTTTGTTGTTCTTTTTTTTTTGTTGGTTGGTTTAAGGGTGGTGCACCTACTACGTCTTAGCTTTGGGAAAAAATAATGAATAGAAATCGATTATGGTAGTGTGCGAGGGTGGGTTTTTGACAGGATATTACATTATACACAAAAAAGGTGTGGAACTGTAGGGAATTTATTTTTGTGTATGAAGGAGTTCAATTTACGCCTTTTTTTCCTTCGTTAAGATTGTTGGTTGATTGAAAAGAGAATGCCTACTTATTTTTATTATACAAGAGGAGCCTTGAAAAAACTCCTATCGACTGACTCTCCGTCTCATTCTATTTGCATGATAGGTTGTCAATGGCAATGATATGGTTTGGTCCCTTATTAGGATTTTAAGCCTATAGTCCTTTCGGGAAGACCATCAAGGACATATTGAACCGAAACAAAACAGGAATAAGGCTTATTATTCCAACGCACAACCAAATACTTATCGAGCATCACAAAACCACTCACTCTATCAGTCAAAAAGAGCGAACATAATTCAAATTAAATTTTTCCACGAACGAAAAATGACGGTTTTGGATTTACCTTTACTTATACATGAATTCATTGTGGGGATAAAAGGTGTCAAATTTGGTTTGATTATGAGAGGAAAATTGGTTTTCGGGTGGAAACGGAAATACCTAATAGGTTTTGTGTTACGCTTTCCATCGCACACTTTATTGATTTCTATGAAAAGAAATTATACGAGGTATTTATGTGCAGGCACAGGCATAAAATTGCTTAAAAGGGAAGCATGAGAAATTGTATTTATAGGTGCGTGAGACCTTTCAGGAGGTGATAAATAGATTTCAGCTGAAACCAAGTAAATTGCAGATGGCAAATATGATTAAAATGGTTAATTTTAAATAAGAATTCTTGAAAATGAGCCTCCTTTCAAGTTGAGAAATAAGTTTGGGGTATGGAAGGCTCCTCGAATTGTATGGATAATTTTAATTGAACAATTCAAAATATTATGACAGTTTAGGAGGCATAAGAACGTCTTCGCTTCACATTTCATTCCACCTGATCATACCATTTAAATAATTCATTTTTAAAAACTATAGCCTTGATTACAGACTCCCAGATGATATTTGGGTAGTTGATTTGGACTCAACAAAGTTATCAGCACCAACAGGCGGGGCTGAGGAAATTCCCGGACTCCCTGAACCTGAAGGGACTATACTTAAAAACCACCTCAAACAGGTACTTGCACAAACAACCGATTGAAATTTTATAAAAAATTAATTTTGGCTACATTGATGTGACATTTAAATGTATTGTTTTATTATTTTACTTACAAACACAAATAACAATGTACAGACGAAAACAAAAATTTGCTGTTTGAAATTTAATTTTGGAATGATTTTTAATTTAAATCATTACAAACAACAAATACTAAATATTAGAATTTGCTGTTTGTTAATTTGTGTCTTCATTGAAAATTCTATCAAAACGAGTCTCAATGTGCCTCTTTCTCAACATTGATTCATTAATTATAATTTTATTCAAACAAATATATAAAACAAATATTTATATTCTTAATTTAAAATTTTCACTTCACTTTTCTCATGAAATTTCACTATCAAATATTTTAAACACACACTTCTACTTTCATTTTTTCCGAAATGCTCGCTTGTCGTTATAAAAAAAAATGAAAATAAAAAAAAAACCTGAACATAAAATAACATCTTCACAAATTCAAAATGCAACAAAATATAAAAATATATTACACAAAAAAAAAAAACATGTTTAATGAACAGGCTATGCAACTTATGGATCAAGCCGGACTTGGTGTAAATATTCTTTTTTTTTAATTTTATTTTTATTAAAAAAAATATTATACTTTGAAACAATATAAGGAATTGTATAGCAACTCGTAAAAAAATCCCTACTCTATTTTAATATAATAATTATCGTACCAAAATATGTATATGTGTTAAATTATGTGTTCATTCTTTAAAACTGTAATATTTAGAATCATGTTAGCTTAATTATTAAGCATGCTGTTGGATTTTTCGTTAAGATTTCTGTTAAAAGAGATAAAAAAGTAGTTTTATTTCCAATTTTTGAGGGTGTCCAATAATTGATTAACCATACTGTTCAAGTTTATTTTCCGGAATTTCACTCTAAAGATTATCCGAATCAAGTTTGTGGTTAAGAATTATCCAATCACTAAAAAATTTAGCTGCTGTAACACTTAAAAAAGTAATTGGCAACACTTTTAAAAATAATAAAACAGTGCTGACTTGGAAATTATTCTTGAACAATCTTAGCCTTCGTTAAAAGAAATATAGCTTTGTTTTAATTTTAGAAATTGTTAGTTTTCTTATTGCTAAAATTGTGACGAAAGCGCAAAACTACTAAAACACGTTAAATACTTTTTGTTACATTTTACCCAAACTTAAACTTACCAAATAACTTAAATCATACCCACTTCATTTCAGTTTCATTGTTCATGTGTTGTATTTATGTAGAAGACTTTTAATTTATAAGGAAAAAAAGAAGTACTCGCTTTGATTTTCATTAAATATAGCTAGTTGATACTCTACGCGCGTTGCTATGCCACCAGCTACAGTCAATTTGAAGAAGATGAAAGACAAATATCTAACTCATTTTCACTCATTATATTTATATGGCAAAACAGCGTTTACTTGGTCAGCTAGTATAACTTTGACCCTTCCTCGAAAATACTATCCAACTATCCGACATAAACAGAATTTTTTTCATTCCAAAATAGTGGTTTCTGAGATTAGCGCGTTCAAACAAATACACTCTTCTGCTTATAGAAAGCAAAGCAGTGACTGCTGGGTCAGCTAGTGTATACATATTTTTAGGTTGAATCGCTTTTTTTCATTGGTAAGAACTCATTTATTTTATTCAGTTTGAAAAAATGAGTTGTCTACTGGGGAATTTTTTTAAATCCATCTTCACCATTATCCGAACATTTCTAAAAAACGTTTTGCCAAAAGCTTCATACAGATAAAGAGATAAAACAGCTTCAAAGGCTTAATCTATAAAAATGATGTTATGAGGTTAGAACATTAAAATAGGTTTTTCAAATTGAATATTTTCTTCTGTGGGTGCGTTTGTACCTGCGACAGTGGCATATTATCCTTAAAGCAAAGTAGGCATGTGCCTAGGGCGCGAGTGTACAAAGGGCGCAAAGGGCGCAGTGATTTCATGAAGTGTAACATAATGCTAGTTCATACGTGGTTGTTAAAGAGGAAAACTTATGACCTCGCACCACACTTACCACTTAATAATGTTTTAATAAACATATCACGAATTCTATGCTATTGGCACGGCGGACAATTTGAAATCAATTTCCGCAAGAACTGCCTTAACGAAACGATCTATCATATTGTAATACATATAAAATATAACCAACGGAAAAAGCCTTAGGCCTCGGCCACGCAGTAAGCGGCTGAGCGGCTGAGCGGAAAAAAAATATAAAACATATGAAATCACATAGAAGCGGCCACGCAATGAGCGAGCGGCGAAACAAAATTCTGAGCGGCTAAGCGGTGCCGCGCAGCAACCAAACATGTTTTAATTGTTCTGAGCGGCAAGAAGTAAAGATGGCCATAGGACGCATTTTTTGCAAGTAGCAAATCAAAAGATTCGATAAACATACGTAGATATTGCCAGAATCTATCTGGAAATTTAGGTAGATTCAGAAAAAAATGATTAAATAATTCTCCAAACTCCGATCTTAATTTGTTAATCGGATGAACACCAAATCGTATTCTTTTTTGTATCCGTTTAAGTTATTTGTACACATACAAATGATTTTCCGACAGTAAAATACGGCGAACTGTTTTTGACAACGGCATTTTAACTACTAATCGCTCAAAAGCAGTCGCTCAGTGCCTGGCCATACGTCGGTTAGAGCTGCCGCTCAGCCGGTAGCCGCTCAGCCGCTTAGCTTACGGCGTGGCCGAGGCCTTAGAATTTGATTGAATATCATTTTGAGCTGCACTATTTCATAAATGAGTGCGATATATTCAAACGCATTCGATTCAAAGTAGTAATTTAATTTACAATATTCGTTTGTTATCAGCACCTGTACATTGTGCAATTCTATTATGTATTTTCCTTGCAAAATATAAGGTGGAGCGAAGTTTGCTGGGTAAGCTAGTTAAGACAAGCAAAGTGTTAAGCCTAAAAGAACTTTTCCATACGCAATTCCCTTAAACATTTTTTCGCTGAACAAACTTGGAATTGAATGAGATTTTTAATTCATAGGGCGTGGCGTCCACCCACTTTGTGGTTGTTAATTCAATTTACAGCAAAGTGAGATTTGGATCACCTTGAAATTGAATCTGAAAAAATCAAAACCTTTAAAAGCACATTCCGTACGATTACGACGGCGGGCGTGGTATCAACGACACTATTTCAATAACAGCGCACATTGAACATGTCTAGAAGACTGATAATTTAAAGTATTTTTATTTGAATCAGCGAAAAATGTACGCTAGATTTTGGTATTACTAACCCGTTCAAAGTGGTCTTTGATAAAAATCAATGGCTGTAGCTTTCATTAGATTGTATCAATAACATTTTCCAATAACAAAATAGTTAAATCAAAGCGAATACTCTTTTAAAACTTCATTTATTTTGAGTGTTAATTATTTCACATATTAATATATATATCATAATAACTTTTGCATGCTTGAGGTATAAGCAATGTCAAATTCATGCATCTGTTCATTCAAAATTAATTCTTTTAATAGCCTCCATTTCAAGGGTGAATACTTTTTTGGTCCTTCATTAAGCTTAGGTCCCTTTTCTCATAATGAATTAATTATTATTTTTCCAGATGAAATACGATACTTTTAATTATATTCAAATCCATCTTAATCCGATATCTTCCTTCCATGAAAAAAAGCAAGAAACAAAAAGATATTAAAATTCCATTTTAATCCTTAATCCGCTAACATAAAATCATCTTTTTTACAATTCCAAGCTAATATCTAAGAGTAAAGCAATAAAAAAGATAGATGTAGGACTTAATGGCTTGCTTTCGCTCCTACTCTTAAATGGCAACATGAATTTGACAATATGCTCCAACAATTTATATTTTGTTTATTTTAAAAACAAAGAAAATTATACTCTTTGAAAATTCATGCTGATTAACAAAATTTATTCAAGGCTCTAACCTCAATGTCGGCGAGCAACCAAGCAGCGTCCACCCAACAATTGATGCCATCGAAAAGAGACAGCCTTCAACAGCCACCGATACTAGGGTAAGCTCAAAATCAACTACACCCACTTGTTGGCCCAACCTCATTTATCGTTTCCTTAAAGTGTTTCGTCAGCTCGGTTGCCATTGCAATCACCATCATCAGCACAGGCAAGTCAACGGAACTCAATATCAACTCAGGGTATTACATCGCGCCAGCCGAGTCCCAATGCCCCTCCCTCAATAAATCCGATAATTTTCGGAACTGATGTCGATTCGGTTGACGTTGCAACACGAGTTGCAATGGTTCGTTTCTTCAACTCACAAAACACACTAGCCAACTTTACCGAACACACTCGAACACTCCGATTGTATCCAAGGCCTGTGGTAGCTTTCCAGATCAATAGTTTCTTAAGATCACGACCAAGAGCGTCGGTGTTTTTGAACAAATTCGCCCGAACTCAAGCCGTCGAATTCCTTTCGGAATGGTCACTCACTCCGACAAATGTGGCATTTTTACGAGTTCAAACTGGTGTTCTGGATCCGATACAAGTTGGCGACAAAGCGAAATGGTTCGCTCATGCTCTGACACCGATTCGATTTTCTGTTTGGGATGATGGAAGTTCTTTGAATGGAGCTCTGCGAAGTCTCCGGCAGCTTGAATGTCAGCCGACTGATGAAAGTGGTTCTGATTCGGAAGGTGCCGAAAGCACTAGTTCGTCATATTCTTCGCTGAGTGACTTTGTTTCAGAGATGGTATCGTCCGACCTTTCGCCTAGCTTACATGATGTTTTTGGACCACATCATCATCACCATAATGTGCCCCAGGTAAGAGAAACCTAACTTTCCAGGTATATCAAGTCAACGTGTTTTGACGTTATATTGTCGTTTAGACCCTTTCTTCAAACCTTGATGCAAGCTTAGTGTATCATCCCCCGAGTAAATTGCAATATCCTGAAGGTGTGGTTATACAGTCTTCCAAAGAGGATGATGACCGGCCTGAATCGCCTCATTCCTCATCATCCAGCCGATCGGATTTGAGTTCGCCAAGCTTCAATCGGGATTCCGAATTCGATTTTCCGCCAAAGAACGATCCCGAAGTCTTACTCAGGCCGAAATCAATGGACGATGAAGAAAATTCGTCGTCAGGACCTCAAAAGATCCAACGAAATACTTCTGATCTTGACAGAGGAAACTTGTCTGACAGGAAGAAAACTGCGGTTTGATACTTGCATAAGCCCGTTCTGGACAAATTTGATGTATGTGTACGTCATTTTCTTTCCAGGCTCTTCCTATAACACCGACTGTGGTGCGTCAGCCAAGTTTTTCAAACATCCTAGCCCGAACCAGCTCAGGCTCGAGTTCTGGTAGTCCGGGTGGAAGTCAACGACAGGGTTCCCAGGGTTCGTTATTTGAAAATTTTGCCTCCCACGCCAAGGATCTTGTGAGAGAGACAACGCGACAGACCAGTCAAGAGGGTATTTTAGCTCATGTGGATAAGGTGGGTATCCTGGAAGTATGACAGCTTCCTTATGAATGCGTATTGATGTCTTTCTATGTGTTGAGTGCTTGCCTATATTTATATTTTTATTTTGTTTTAAATGTGTTAAATTTTTTATTTTATTTGAATTTAATTTTAAAAGGAATCGGTGGATGAAGAGGAAACTAAATTCAATCCTCTCGAAAAGGTTTGTAAATTATTTATTCGTTTGGCGGAAATTAAAACAAAATTCATAACGAAATTCGGCCTCAAAACTCACTCAAAAATTTAGATCACGAAAGTAGTTTAGTTGCGCTCATTATAGAGGTTTTGTGCTCCATCGAGATTATATCAACCGATAGTTGCAAAAGTAACAAGTAGAACTCATTTTGTTTGCTTCCGTTAAATTGGCTGTCAACAGCTTTTACGCACATTAAGTTACTACACATACCTTCCCACACATGATGTGATCTCATACCTTCCAAACGCTTTATCAAATCAGATGGTCATTGTAGATGGTTCTAAAAAAAAGCTACTAATTATAATCTTATGTCAAACTAGTTGCACTCTGCGCGCCTTGCTGCGCTAACAACTAAAATAAATTTGTAGAGAATTTTACACAAATATTCATTTCATTTTGATTAATTTTACTAAGAAGGCAAAACAGCGTTTGCTGGGTCAGCTAGTAACGTTGTACCAACTCAAAAAGCTTCTCGGGCGCATGCACAACAATTTTGTTAAAGATCATTACATGTTCAAATACAAAGCTTACGATTCTAAAGGGAAAATGAGGCATTCACATTTTAGTCCATATCTCATGAACGGCCTGGTCGATTTTGTGTAAAATACTAAAAAACCATCTTCACCAATACCCGAATATTCCCTAAATATGGTGCCAAACATTGGTTTGAAAGAAGTGAGTGAACATTTTCATGAGATTTTTATATAAATAACAATTAACTAGCTAACCCGACTTTCTTTGTTCTATGAAAACACAATTTTAATCAGTTGGGAACATAGTTCAATTTTTTTCTATTTCATTAGAAAACAACGAAACGTAACAATTACGAATATGTATCTTTTAAACAACTGGATCGGTTTTGACATACATAAGTTATAAAGCACAGAAATTGGTAAAATAGAGAAAGATTTCTCAAATTTTCAACATTCATACTCGATTTTTGGAACAACATCGAAACCAAAATTTGCAAAAGCAAACATTTCCGCTATTTCATGCTTTTAAACTTTTGTAAGCTAAGTTCATTTTATATATTTTCATTTTCTTGGCATTTTTCTTCCATTAACTCAGCTAGTCCCAGTTAACAATCATAAGTTAAGAATACCTTCACTAAAGCTAATTTTTTGAATCTCAATACAGCTAACGCATCATGCCAAAAAAGCAGCCGGCGAAGCTTCGAAACAAGCTCTCGAAGTTTCCAAGCAAGCAGCTGGCGTAAGTCGCAATACTCTCGACGATCTCACTTACGTTGGCAAATCGACATTAGGCGATTTGACAAAAACCGCAAAAGAAGCTGCCACCAAAAAAGGCCTCATGAAGAACAACGAACAAGATGCCATGGACTTTCAGGGACCGGGAAACCAAATTGCAACACAGAAACAGGGTGGTTTAATGCAAAATACGGGTAGAGATTTCTTTTCGTCGATTGGAAGTGATATCAATGGATTGACTTCATCGACCAGTGCAATGTTTTCAGGGATGTTTGGAGGGAAAAGTAAGAATAAACGGCAACAAAACAAAAAAACGAAATATTGTCTCAACTTTTTTTCCATGTTTCTCTAGAACAACAACAGCAACAACAACGACAAGCACCAACTCAACAGCAAATGGGTCAATCGGCAGGGCAGAAATCAAAGTCCGGACTGTCGTTTGATCCGTTTCCAGGACGAAGAGCACTGGCTGAGAGAACACCATTGATTAAGCACTCAAGTCCGAAACAGAGTCAAGAAGAACTGCAGAGGATGCAGAATCAAGAACGCTCCCACAGCAATACAGAAAATCAAGCTTTCTTGAAGGACATCATAACTCAGGTTATGGCCGGTGAAGGTGTTGGCTGGTTAAAACTCAACCGACTTAGAAAGCTAATGGAAGATGAATCCTACCGAATGTTGGTTTTGGGGAAACTCAATAAGACTCTCGACCGGAAAATCGCACCCGACGATCATATCGACGATGTGGTAGGTCTTTTGAGAATATGATTGATTGGTTTCTTTAAGCTGACGTTACTTTTCTGTCTAGTGCATTCCAAAACCCATATGGAAGGGTATGTTGAAATGTCTGCAAGCCATAGCTTCTGGCCTCGACAGCACGTTCTCGAACTTCGGCATGGGCGGGATGGCATCGGTGTTTCAAATGATGGAAATTGCTCACACTCACTATTGGAGCAAGGAACTGACCGAAAACACTAGCGAAATGAGTCCCAGCCTACTCTCCAGTCATGCGGCAAGCCCTATGGGCAGTCGAGAGAACCTTCGTTCACCATCAAGTCCGAATCCGTCGAATGTCGGTAGTGAATGGGCTTCCCCTCAGGAATCCCGTAAGAATTCCACACAAATCGATCGAAATGCTGTTCATCAAAGGCGAATGTCATCAGCGGACAGTCAAGATGGTCAGTCAACGACGGAAATGTTCAAAGACATGCTTACCCAGAAGCGCAATGTACTTATGAGCAAGTTGTCCTCATTTGATTCCGATGTAAGTGATGTGTTCATTTTTGATATTCCCTTCTTGTTGCTGTTTTTGTAATTGCTTAGAATGAATATTGAATGTTGAAAGGTCTTTTAGTGCTTTGGATGTCTCATAACTCATCAAATACTCCTTAAAACTCATATCCATGTTAATCATCATGCTATTAGACTGTATTCTAGGTTTAGGAAGTGTAATCTCTTCAAAAAAGCTTTTTTAGACTTCTGTTAGAATAGCATTAAAAAAAACTGTATAGTCAATGTTAATCGTCTTCTGCTTCCATGCATTCTTTCCGGTCTTGTTTTCTAGATTCGGTTCAAGTTCTGCGGAATATTTCGATTGAAATTCATCAATGAATTGATCAGAGAATTTCCCGAATAACATTTAAAACTTTCATAAACGACTTTTCGACGAGGTACAGTCTGTCAAAATGTTGTAAGGTTGATGTTTTTGGATGAAAAATCACATAGTTCTGTTCGTTAAAATAAAAATATTACCGCCAGAACTTGAACTTTCTTTTATTTATTAATTCGAATATATTTTCAAAATTTAATAAAATAAAAAATATAGTTTGCTTTCGTGTTCTTGTGCCAATGACGTTTTATCTTGCTGCTATTACTTTTCTATATATACATAAATGTGTTTTGGTCTAGGGTGCCGGTTCTACGGGGGCACTCTCAGTGGTCAGTGATCTTCTTCCATCAGGTCATAAAAGCGGTGGACACCGTTTACCTTCGATTAGTTGCCGCTCGACCGTTTCCGATACTGAATATGAAAATGTAAGTAGATTATATGTGTCTGTTTTTTTTTTTATGTTAATTTGACAGTGAATGGAGTAATTTAAATAGCTTCTAAATGTCGCTGTTAAAAACTGGAGCATTTTGAACATGAATGAAGTTAAAGTTGAAACGTTAAATATTGCTTTATTTAAATTATAATGAACAGCAATTTTCGATTGGTAAAGGGAAAATTATAGAAATCTTAATAATGTAAGACTGTGTAGTTAAATCACCTTGAACCAAACAATACAACTATAACAAGAATATATTTATGCTATGCTGGAACTTAATTTCATATCGTTTCAATTTTATTTCCAAAACTATGGGACATTTTTTCGAGAATTGGTTGCTGTCGGAGATGAACTATTTAAATTTTGCATTTGTGATGTTTCCAAAGCCATATTTGTTCACTGCGGCGTATGTGAAACATTTTTTTGTTTTTTAATAATTAATTTATTATTTATTATTAATGGGAAAATGTAAGACTGTACTTGCTATAGCACACTCTTCTTTTAAGGGATGGATTATTATTTGTAACCCTTGCCTCGGAAAAGAAAATCCAAAATACAGGATACAAAACAAAGTTTACACTTTAGATGTTATTCTCTCTTCAACGTAGCACTTTTCACATGATTTTGTGCGACACCTCATAGTTCCTCAGAGGCAGCGTCGCACATTTTCATGCGACACCAAATACTTCAGCTCAAGCCATGTCGCTCGTTTTTGTGCGCCGATATATGGGACTCATATATTGTGGTCTCTGCTGAATATTTTTGTCTTATTTACGTGGCCCTTATAAGTGAAATGAGTGAAAAATAAATGTGTTGTATCTGTTTGTATCTGCAGCATGTCCAAAAGATATTTCCGTTTTCCAAGCCTATCCCCTGCTGCTATGGTGGTGTTATCAGCAAAATGGACGCAGCTTAGTAGACGTTGAAAACGGTTGCGTGAAACAAAATAGGATTTCATGTTCCAGCCTTTTAAGTAGAACAGAAAAGATAAAGTGAGACAGATAGCATTTGTCAAAAAGCTGACTGTTTTAACTTGTTCCAAACTGTTCTGACATTTCTCATGAAGCTGTGCTGTTTTTTTTTCTCGTGTGTATTAAAATGTCTACCTTTTCAAATGCGAATATTTTCAAAAGAAAATCTAGAACATAAGAACATATAGTCAAAGTATATTTAGAGTACAGGTTGTGTGCTGGTTGATATAAGTCCTAACACGAATTACCTATTGGTAAGAGTAAAACTGAAGAACGTCAATTCCACAAACCCTATCGTTTACTCTTAGAATCGCTTATGTATCTGGCGATTGCAAACAAGCCAGACTAGATGCTTGCATACACCAAGAATACTTTGAGTCTTCGAGATTACTCGGATGCAGATCATGCGAATGAGGAGATCGATAGAATCTCATACACTGGGTATGTATTTTATACTAAGTGGAGCTGCGATTATCTGGCACTCGCAGCAATAAAAGTCGGTAGCTATTTCTAGTTCAGAGGCAGAATATGTAGCGCACAAAACACATTGATGCTACTCGGTACCAGTTTTTCCGCCAGGTGTTGAGAGATGGGAAAATAGCCGTCATCTATACTCCAACTGAAATGATGCAGCGGATGAATTTACTAAACCACTTCCTGGCCCAGCACACTACAGATAGGTGAAAGACAACGGGGCAACAGTTTGCTACAGCGCGCTGATTGAGGAAGGCGTGTTAGAACTCATATCAACCAGCACTCTGCCTGTACTCTAAATAAAATAACAGGTTATCCAATTTCCGGTTTAAAAAGTATTTTGCTGGAATTCGACATCTGTGTCAAACTACACCAATTTTTTTCAGTTGTACGTCTGACATTTATGAAAATGGATCGCTTAACTATCGCACAACGCATAAAAATTGTTAAAACCTACTACAAAAATTGTGATTCTGCCACAGCCACATATCGTGCTTTGCGCGGAGATTATGGTTTACATAATTGTCCAACTACGCAAGCAATTGGCAAAATTGTGAAGAAATTTGAAGAGACTGGATTGGATACAGATATTGTAAGGCATGTGCATCATTCCAAACGCCGCCGTAGATACGTCGAATGGGTGCTTGAACAACAGGCGGTGGACGGCGATTTTTCGAACAAAATTTTCTTCAGCGACGAAGCACATTTCTCACACGGTGGGTATGTTTATAAACAAAATTGTCGTATTTGGGGTTCTGAGAATCCTCAAGTAATTGAAGAGAGGCCATTACATTCACACAAAGTCACTGTTTGGTGCGCTCTTTGATCCGGAGGTGTGATTGGACCTTACTCCTTCGAAAACGACGATGGAACGAGCGTTATGGTCATATTATGATAACCGACTTTTTCTGCCTGCTATTGAAAAATACGAGGATACCATACAACTTGAGCGAATATGGCTTTATTGCAAGAGACATTTCCTCGCCGCGTAATTTCTCTCCGTGGCGATATCAACAGGCCACCAAGATCATCTGATTCGACACCGCTGGTTTTTTTTTTACGTGAAAGACCTTGCTTATGCAGATAAACTTTTAACCTTTTAGCAATTTAAAACTTACATTTGTCAATTTATCGCTGAGATACCACCCAATACGTGTCAAAAAGTGGTCGAAAATAACCTCAGAAGAATCGATGCTTACAACAATTCGCTTGGTGGTCATTTAAATGATGTAGTGTTTCAGACATAATTTCGACGTTCAAACTTTAAAAAAAAAGAAACATCATGAAAAAAATATTTAACATGTATACATATATACTAGCTGACCCGACAGACTTCGTGCTGCGATATTAAAAAGACCTAGACTTTTGTAGCCCGCTACCATACCACCCGCTTCATTCTCCCCGCTTCTCCACTACCGTCTACCCACTACCCCGTTATACCTAGTTACCCTGTTACCCGCTATCCCACTTCTCGTTACCCAATACTTCTAAACGCTACCCGTTACACCAGTAATTGCTACTTACTACCAAAAACCCGTACCGACTACCCCGCTTCTAGGTCAGGACAAAATATTTATAAAAATCTGCCCAAAAAAATTAAAGTTTTTAAAATAAATAAAATATAAGGGTTGATCACAGAGGGATGAAAATTTAGGGTTGTATGTATATTAGTATAATGTATCACAAAAAAAAATTAAGTGTCGACCATCCTTAACAGGCAATGAAAAAAAAGATGTTGTCTGATTTTCCACCCTAGCCGATATCCTCGCAAAGATTCACGAAAATCGGTCGAGCCGTTTAGGAGAAGTTCAATTATGCACCCCGTGACACGAGATTTTTATATATTAGATATATTTTTAAACCACAAAATGGACAACCCAGTGTTTTTTACTATGCTTTTATGTTCTAGATTTTGTTTTGAAAACATTCGCGTTTTATTATACAAAATATGACACTAGCATTGTGAATAAATAGGTTAATATATATTCTTTCAGGTTGAATGGAACTTTTCTCATGAATGATAGAGCAGTTTGCTTCTCTTTTGTTGTTTTGTTTTTCTGTTTTCTTCTTTTGAAAATTATGACAGATATCAGCTGTGAAAACTATTTTTCAGTGTTACCACACTGAATATACTAACTATCGAAAAACTGAATTTTTGCTTGAAGATTCTTACTGTGGGTTCCAAAAATCAATTTATCACTGCAAAATCGTGAAAAATAAATAAAATAGAGTTGTTTTTTTATTTTTTGTACGCGAAATTTGAAAAAGAAAAGCATTACTCTTTTGGGGTATTTCATAATCTCATGACTGAAATTTCTTAAATCATGAGGAAAATTTCTTAAACCTTTGAAGAAACGTTGGTTAAAAAATTTCTTTTAGTGCAATTCACATAGGAAATGGCAATTCCGATATATTCTAACAAGCATCGAGGGAAAGAGAAAGAACATTCATAGGCTATTTTAAAAGTTAAGTTGGCACAGGGTGTTTCTTAAAACAAATATTTTGATTTTCTATCTAATTTATTTTTTTAAACTTTTAACGTTTATAAATGTTTGGTTTTTATGATTGCTTATTGTACATTAATTAAAATGTTTTATAAGGCAGAAAACTCAACAAACCATAGGTTCTCAAATGAAATACACGTTAGTCAAAATATAAACGATTTTTGGTTGTGTTTTCATGAACACCATGTGAATTAGATGAATTCTAAAAATCTATAAAAGACAGTGGAAGTTAGTTCTATCAAATCTCAAGTAAAAGGGTTATACAATTGAACATTTTAATCTAAAATAAGTTGAATTAAAACCGATTTCTACTTTTAAAGAAGAATTAATTATTATGAAGTAGGTGGCAGTAACCAAGAGGATTAACAGTTTGTATATTATGTAAGTTGTCGTCCTTATGATCTAAGAAACTACCATTTTCTTGCTCTGCTATTTCCACAATAACGTCAATTGATTTATGCAGTTCATTGTTTTCCTTGACATGGCCATCTCTCTGCCACCATATATCATATTTCAGAAAATGTTTTTGTTTGTAATTTTATCCGCAAATTCCATTCATGGTTGATGTTTGAACTATGTTAAGTCTCTTACTAAAAATTTTTCTCCTACAGTACACTTTTTATTCTATTTTTCAAGTGAGACAATTACACTTTATTCTGCTATACACTCACGTTGGCTGTACCTTATGTTAGAATTTTCTTGATAAACTAAGTAAAAACACATATGAAGAAGTTTTTTTTTACAAGAGTAATATTTATAATAATCCCCATTCGTATTGCTAAAGTAAACTTTCAAATTATATTCCCCACTTCCAAACAACCAATAAGATATTTCCTAGGACCAAAAGACCGAAAAGAAAAATAATTTCCCATTTTAATCTATAAAATTTCCCATTTCAGACAAATATATTAAAGGATTCAAAGAAAGGTGGAAATTTGTGGTCTGGGAAATCGACACTCAGTGCTGGTTTTCGATACACAGGTGGACATTTGATAAATACATCTTCATCACCTTCACCCGATAGTCCCAGAGTGTACCTGTTTGAAGGATTAGTTGGCAAAGACAGACTTATGTTGTGGAATCAAATGCAATTCTGGGAGGATGCTTTTTTGGATGCTGTCAGTCAAGAGCGTGATATGATTGGAATGGATCAGGTTTGGGAATATTTAATGTTTTTGAAAAAAATATTGATTACTTCAATTCTTTAAAGGGACCTGGAGAAATGATGGAAAGATACAAATCACTCAGTGAATCGGAAAGAAAACGCTTGGAACACGATGAGGATCGTCTACTCTCGACAATGCTGTACAATTTGACAGCAATTCTTGTCATGTTGAATGTAAATAAGGAAGAGATTAAGAGAAAAGTCCGACGCTTGCTTGGAAAGAGCCACATTGGTCTAGTGTACTCACAAGAAGTTCACAATTTAGTTGATCAAATCAATAATTTGGTAAGAATTTTTAACGAGGCCCATGTTGTGTAATTACAATCACTTTTTACGACAGAATGGCAACGATATTGATTTGAAACCATTGGGTTCGAGACTCCTTCACCGTCAGAGTTTCACAGTCCATCAGGGTGTTGATGCAACAGGTCCCCTTAGATTCCTCGAAGTTCGTGACGATGGTTTGGTTTTGAGATCGGTCAATGGAACAATTGTCGAACGCTGGTGGTATGAGCGGTTAGTCAATATGACTTTTTCACCAAAAACAAAAGTTTTGTGTCTTTGGAGACGCAATGGCGGACAAACACAATTGCACAAATACTACACAAGAAAGGTGAGTTTCTGGTATTTATTTTTTCAAAAATTTCTCAAATAACTTTGTGACATTTTAAGTGTAAGGAATTGTACAATTGCATCAAAGATGCCATGGAACGTGGCGGCACCCCAACAAATGTACCTGAACTTGGTGGCGAATTTCCCGTGCAAGATATGAATTCTGGCGAAGGTGGTTTGCTGCAAGTCTGCCTTGAGGGTGTTGGTTTGTTATTTGCGAACAGTAAGGTGAGAATATTTTTTTTCTTAATCTTAATCTTAACAAAAAAAAAAAAAAATTGTTATTAAATTAAGTTTTAATTTTTTATTTTATTTATAATCTTAAATTAATATTCAAGCAACAGCAATGATAATTTTTCTTTTACTGATATTTTTAGAATAAAAAAATATAATTCTTGTTGCTATTTGTTTTGTTAAATAAAATATATAAAATATATAAAATATATTTTATTTTATGGCTCCGTGAGGTTATTTGAACAAAATAACACAAAATTAAAAACAAGCTTTTCGTAAGCTTTTGATTCTTATGAGAAAATTGTAAATTGTAAATTTTTTTATCTGAAAATTGTTTAAATTTGAAATAATTAAAAAAAGAACATGCAGATAGCAAGGACCTTCTCAATGATTTTTTTTTTATAAATTGAAATGTAAATTTTCTTATGATATAAATAAACATTTTTTTATGGATAATTCTTAAGGCATAAATATATTAATTATTTAATTTTCTTATTATTGGTGTCTATCTCCCTGAGTGTTGAAAATAATTCAATATATATATTAATATCTTTTTCTGATTCATTTATTCTTTTGTACAAACAATTTAAAGTATTTCCTTTTTTATTTATTTTTGTCGCCTTTTTTCCTTAAGTAAAAATATACAAATTTTCATTATTTTAAGGCAAAACCACTCTTCTTATCATCGATTAATAAATTTTGAAAAATAAAACATACGTGGCCATTTAATTTCTAAACAAGTTCACTGTCCATTAAGTCATATTTTATTCTCGTAATTTTGAGCTCATGAATCGCATATGATTCAATGCGATATTCAAATATAAACTTTGCCATTCATCATCTGTAAGGATCCAATGACAACGCAAATCATATTTGATTCCTCATTGATTGATTCATATAATGATTCCAAAGTCTAAAAAAAGGCTCTTTAATCCATGAATCATATTCGAACATAAACATAATTAAACATTTACAACAATCGTCGGGAAGAGACTTAATGAATTCCCACTAGGTGGTCGAATATTTTTTTCGTGCTTATGTTTTCTTGAATCACATATGATTCATGATAAATACAACCAGTTCAATCAATCAAATGTGACTAAAAAGTGAATGTTGTGGTGTTTCGACGTGGTCAAACCGTCTTAATGGGGACAGTGAAGTTGTTCTTTTTTATATTATAATTTTTGTATACAAGAGCGTGATCAACACAATATTCACTCCGTGAAACATTTTATTGTGTTTTTGATTTGTTTACTCAAGCCTTCTTATTTCAATATCAAAATTCGCATGTTATTAATATTTTTGATTTAAATATATTTTTTTTAATTTTATGCTTTGACAAACTTTTTTTTAAAATATGTACAAAACTGATTTACACAAACTGTCACTTCCAGAATAAAATCTTGAATTAAAAGCAAAAAAATAGGTTTTTGTTTTACAATGAAATTCTTATTAATTTATATGAATTAAATATTAAAAAAACAATGTAACTTTGCAAAAAAGTATTGTATCCAAGAGCTTCTATGTTTTTTATGTTTATGTTAATGTTTTCTTTTTTTTATTTTCTTTTCTCTTGTATCAATTTTTAATAATTTAAACTATTTACAAAAACAAATTAGCTCTTAATAGTAATACAAAATATCACTTCTTAGTTTTAGTTTTTATTTACATATATCAACACACATTATTTATGCAGCTACATTTTAACACTTACATAAATGGTTTTAACAAATATTTTTAATAATCTTAATATAATTACATATTTACTATATATAATAATCTGCTAGTGAATGTAATGAATGCTATACATATAAATATATATATTTATCAATATTTATTAATATTTTGGTAACAAAAATATGATAAATAAATAAATATATATTTTGTAATTTCATTTTTATTTATAAATTATATTTTTTTCTTTTCTAAAAAAAAACTATTATAAACATAGTTTCAAACTCAGTTTAAACATTAATTTTAATTTTTTGTTTAGACATCGGATGAGTGGTATTGCAATCGCGTGAATTTTAAGATTTAAATACATTTTTCTCCTTGTAAATACATTCTTTTCTTCAATTTTTGACTTTAAAGAAAATCGGTTTTTCTCTTCTCAATGTAAGAAGAAAAAAAAAAGTCTATTACTTCTTATTAAGTATTAATTTTTAATTTTTGTTTTTTCTTTTTAACTAACTAATTGAATTTTTTATCGAAATTCTTAATTGGTAACTTTTGAGATGGTCCTTGTGTATACATACATTCGCTAAATATTTGATTGAAACAGGAATATTATTAATTTGAATTAATTAAATGTTAATTTTTGTTTTTCTTCTTCTTCGAAGTCTTTTCCATTCCTCCATTGATTTTTGTTTTTAGTTTTTATGTTTGAAAAATCCATCAGACCCAAAATAAGTTTTTTTTTTTTAATTTTTATTGTTTTGTTTTTATTTAAAACAATAAAACAAATATCAAATTCAAATAAATAAAAAAATAGAAAACTAAAAAAAAAAACAAAATTGTATATGTATAATTATTTTTGCGGATCGCTGCCGCTTCCTAATGGATTGATCTTCTACCACTACTACTATCTGCAAATTTCTACGATCTTCGAAATATATCCTGCTTGTTATGTGTGGCATTTAAAAACACATAAATACATTTTTTCGAAAACAAACTTAATGAAAAAGGATTTCGAGGTACTATTTCAATTAAAACTTTTGTTTTCTTGTTCTGTTAATTCACAAAAAAAAAAAAATTGTTTTATACAACAAACTTCCACTTTCACTGTATTTCTTTTTTAATTGTATATTAATTTGGATTTAAAAAAATCACCACAAGTCACACACAAGAGACTCTTTCCACTCCATACAAAAACCAAATTTATTAAAAATATATTTATTTTGTTTCTTATTTTTTAATTTAAACATGTATCAAAATTCGTATTAACATTATTTAATATAAAACTTACATTCAGTACCACTTTCACCTGTTTCTGTTTTATAATTTTTATTTTTTTCTTAGTTAAAAACACTATATGTTTTTTGTTTTGTTAGTAAATTTCTAAATTAGATTAGTGTAACTGCAAAAAAAAAAAAATAAAACAATCATCGCAAGGTTATTCATTAACAAAATTGATATATATGAATTGTTCTCACACAAACACTATAAAGTAGAAAAAATTGTTACAATGCTTTCAAATACAATTCCATAAAACTAAAAATAATAAAACTGAATTAAAAAAGAATATTTAGAAAAAATATTATTGTTTTTCTGCTTGTGTAGAATTATTTGTGTAGCAACAAATTTAAGGCAAGTAGAATGTAGTTAATTATTAGATATAATTTTATTTTTTGAGAAAAAACAATAGTTAAAAGATAAAGAAAAAAACCTTTCACAATTTTTGTTTTTGTTTTTTTAGTTCACTTCTAAAAATGACTAAATGAATTCCTACATTGCATAACGAATAATAATGTATTCAAAGTCCTGTAAATTCTTAACGAAATTTCAACTCCCAAAATGTTTTGTTTATTATTTTGTTTGTTTTGTATACAACTTAAAGTAGCATGAATTTAAAAGTTGCTAAAATAGAGGAATAAAAGTTAAATAAATTATATGATTATAATTTTGCTTTCAATATAAATAAATTTAAGTCAGCTGTAGGCAAAGTAAAAAAAAAATATTATAAAAAGAAAAAACACACTTCTCATAATGTCTAAAGATATTAAGTAAAATAATTTCATTTTCTATCAAATTCAATTATTTATTTTTAGTTTCTTCAAAAAGTTTAAGGCCATCTCACAAGTGCTAATTAGAAATTTGTTTTTATCCCCCCTGGTAAATTTGCTTGCTTTCAAGTTAACTTAGAATTATTGTTTTTTGTTTTATTAAGTATGTTGTCTACTTATTTTTTATTTTTCAACCTATTTTATTGCTTAAAACAGGAGTAACAATTTCCCCTAAGAATTATGAAATACTATAAGTTTAAATTTTAAACACTACATATTATTTGTGTGCTTATTTTTAGTTTAAAAAAAGTGTTATGCTTAATATACCCTATAAATACTAATTTTCTTGTTAACATAAAAGCTTTAACATTTAAGCTGTACAAATTTGACTTTGCATGTTAAACTTAATTTATTTACAATATTATTTTAGAAAATAAATTTAGTACAAGCACAGAATATTTGTTTGGGAAAACAGCTCTGCACATAATAAACACTTTCCGGACACGTTTTCCAACACATAATCACATCAAATCGAAATTTCGAAAATATATAAAATACATTATCAAACATTTCAAATTTATTTAATTCGTTAAACGCATTGTATTTTTTTGCAAATTTAGAATATTTAGAAGAAACATTTTAACTAAAATGTACACTTGATTTATTTCAGTTTTTCGTCCGATTGGACCATATTCGAAAGTGCTTTACACAAAAGGGAGGAATATTCGTACTAGAGGAATATAGTGAGTATAGTTTTATTCATTTATATTGTTTTTAAGTATAAATCACGAAAATGCGAAAGTTTTTTTTTTGTTTGTCTTCTTAATAGATCTCCTTATAGAACGCTTTAATTTAGTTTCAACTTAATTTCTTAAGCAAATCTTACGATTTTGACAAAAGAAAACAATTAAATACACTTAAGAAAAATAAATACAAATAAAAACTTTGATTACATATTTCATTCTTAGCAGAATGCAATTCGATTATAGAAGACTCCAATTATTATTTTTCCCACACTATTTATTGTAAGTTCAAAGTTATATTTCTTATTTGTTAAGGCATGTCATATTTTCAGGTTTCAGTGATATTCTATTCAAAGTTTTATTCATGCAAATACATTTTAAAAAATTGAGTTAACTTATAGTATGGCTTCGCTTAACACGTTTATTTTTTTTTCTGTTATATTTTGTTGTTGTATTTGAAATATTATCGAAGAAACCATAGAAATGTTATTTTATTATTTTTATTTGTATATAAGTATTTCACTTTCGCTAATTGAATTCAAACAATATAAGGTTAGTTTTTTTTCTTTTAACTGAATTAATTCTGCTTGATCTCTAAACTGAAGGAAAAAGCAAATATTTATTTTTTTTTTCATTTGGGATATAAGCCTACATATCGTTAAAAAAAATCGACACTTTTACATAAAAATGCGTAAAAATTTTAAAACTTGTAAGAATGAAATTAAGCTTCAATACTGTTATTTTCGTTCTTCACTGAATGATGTCTCTCACTCACACGCAATTCAGTGGCGGATTAAGCGTTGAGGGCGCCATAGGCAAGCATCTCATCGGCACTCCTATATTAAAAAATATCTCATATTTCTTTAGTTTGATAAAAACCGATGCACGCGTCGAAATCAAAAAAATCTTACGAGTTCGGTTTGAATTATTTTAATTAAGATGTGCCGAACCGTAAATTTTGTAAACCTAATCTTGAAAGCAAAAAACTGAGGTTTTAGATCCGTCAAAATCTTTACCATCCGCTGATGAAGTTCGACCATAAGGTGATTTGCCCTTACAATAATAAAATTGAAAAAAAACACTATCGCCTAATTTTTTTACACAGTTCTAAATTCCCTTTATAACTCGATCTAGTGAATCTCGGTTTAGAATTTAGAATATATGAAACTCGGGCATTTCTTCACTTCTCTAGAACTCAATCTAAAATCATCGTTTTAAGAACTTAGTTCTAGCATGTTTTTGAAACTTTTGAGTTCACCGGCAGCATTTTTTGACACACATTTCCTTCAATTCGAAACAAAAACATTATTTTTGACTTCGCGATTAATTTTTGTTTGGATCTGTGTACTTATGGTAATTTTTATATGTGTGTACCTATGTTTATTTCTGTGATGCACGTTGGCTCTTACGCAGAACGTGGGTTCGAATCCTACTCGTGCCTATAAACTGTCAAAAAAGTGCATTGTAAATCCATTCCAAATTTTACAGTCGTAGCAGATGTTGAAGGTCTTCCGCCACCAGTTGAAGAATTGCTGAAAATGTTTCCTCTTGTAAACGGAAGCGCCGAAAATATCGGGGTCGTCCCATGTGTTATTAGGGACACGTACTGACATTGGATAAGAAACCCGTCCTTCCAGCATAACGTTCGCATCGTATTCGTAGGAAATCATCAAAAATTAGATGACGATATACGAACGTCCAACCCATTATTCTCTTTTACTTTATTTTCCGAAAATTATTACAAATTCAATTCATTTCGCTCGTTGAAAGAACGAAATTTTAAATAAACTGAGTTCCAGGGCACTAGACCCTCTAGAGCTCCGCTAAGAATACAAAAAAATTATAACCAAAAGTCCCGAACGAAATCAAAAGAGGCATTGCAAAATACAAATCAATTATTCCGACTTTCGGAATCAGTTGACTACTTCAAAACTTGAAATTCAAAACAAATTATATTTCTACGACGTGTATTCAAAGTAGATACATATGAGGTTTTTTTTTACTAAAGATGAATTTGATGGCAATTTTTTTTGTGTTCCTGTATTTATTCTGCGCAGTCACCATTTCCACCATTTCCAACATCATCAATTCTTTGATTTGCAGATATGCAACATCTAAAAAAAAATAAACTCAAAAAAAAAAACGAGTGAATTGGATGCCATTTGTTGGCCTTTCCAGCACAGCCATTTAAAATACAGCTTATTCCCTTGAATATATATATTTCGGGAGTAGTCTCAAGATGGAAAACGATGGTGGTTCCATCTTCAGAATTTTTCACAGAAGCAGTTTTTTTTACTCTATGTCCTGTGGATTCCTGATTTGTTCATGAAATGTGTCGAGGCCGACGAAGATTGGTCGGTCATGTGTGCGCACAAATGTCCCGGATTCCACGACGATTGCTGTCTGCAATTTGGCGTCGTCGATCGCTTTGAATGCTGTTGTCACGCCACAGAAGAAATACGATTTCAAGAAGCTCAAAGAGTGACGAAAAATCTCAACAAAATCATCGATGTCAACTATTATAGAGTGGAGTCCAATATGCAACATCATCCAATTGAGATTGGAGTCCAAAGTGATGCTTTGATAACTATGCGTCATCCGTTCGAGAGTGAAGTCGCCTAGTTACTTAACCAACAGATCTTCGAGACCATCTATTATAGAACTCTGAAAGCCAGTTGCGAACTGGCCACCAAGGATGGCCCCTATTAAACATACGAATTCTCTCCGATGAGCAAGCAAATCCAACCGACCTCTGGGAATGGGCTGCTCTGAAGGAGAAAATTTCGAACTTGGGTGTAACTAGATAAGTTTATTTTGTGTGTTCTCTGCTTGGTTTGACTGAAGATCTGTCTGCAGAAAACCAATCTTGGTAGTACTTGTTGTTCCATATACAAAGGCTCATTCTATGAAGGTCAAAGGAAGTGTGCTCTAACTTTTCACTTTCCATATATTTATGGGGACGATTTTGTGAATTATTTAACCCATTCAAAAGAAAAAATTAAATTTGTTCACAATATATTTGGATTAAAATCTTAAATTTCTGTACAACTAGTGTTAATTTTGCATGCAATTGATTCAAAGGGTTGAATTGTTATGTCCATTTGAATATGAATTTATGTACCTCCGATTAAAAAAAATGTTTGTAGGGGCTAGTGATATCAATTTCCGAATTCTGAATTTCGTAGCAAATAATTGTATTACGACGGGATCTATGATACTTATTTTCGGGATTCGTAGTACGAATCTATTACGTCGGAGCTGTGATAAGGGTAACTTACTATAACAAAGTTCTAAATCAAAGTTCTAACGCGAGAGTACTTGTAAAGAACTGACTTAGAACTCATTTGAAATGAGTTCTAAGATTTCAATAAACCAAGTTTTAAGGGGTAGAACTTTTTCAAGATATTAGGTGTTACAAAAATTAAAGGAAACTTAGTCGATTGTCGAAAGCCAAATACTCTGTAGGTACTGTAAGTTTCTCAGGACCAATTTTTATTTTAACAAAAGTGGCAAGTGCGGTTTGAATTCATAAGTTTGCTACTTTAACAACTACGTATGAACTACCTCTATTTGCCAATTGTAAAAATCATTGCGCCGCCGCGGCGCATCCCTTTGTTACCTCGTGCCCCCAGGCACATGCCTAGTTTGCTTTTAGGATAATACGGCACTGATGCAACCTGAAAGCACGCAAAACAAATCACCGCATACCATATGAATTTTTTCTTGCTAAGTTTTTGAGATTTTCTGAAATTATTATCTTATTTTCGCGTGAATTTTAAGCTATAATTTTGTATTTTATTTCAATAAAAGCAGCCAAACAAACTGGAACTCACTGATTAAAATGAAAGCAATTTCTAATATTGAATCATTTGAACGAAGAATTTAAATGGTTCGTTCTCCGTGATTCTCAACATTTGGTGTCTGTTTAAATATCTGTTTTTTCAAAAATGGTGTGGTAGAGAAAGGAAGGCTTTTTCGCGGTCAAGCTGCATTCGGGAAAAAGTGCTTTGAGATCAAATGACTTGCGGTCTTTTTGTTTGCGAGATATTAGTTTTCGGTCTTCCAACCCCAACCCAACTCAATATTAAAGTCCTATGTTTTTCTTTGACAATTGTTTGCTCTCTTGGCAAACTTAATGCCAATAATAATGAAATGTGTAATAAAACTTGACGTTTGGTTAAAACATAACACAAGCGTGGTGAATAAAATGGGTTAAAATGTCCTGCCGTGGACCAGCTTAAATGGGTTAACATGTTGACGTGTTATTTTTTTCTCATGAATGATAGAGAAGTTTGCTTCTGTTTGTTGTTTTTTCTGTTCTAATCCGTTTTATTTAGTATCTGATATAATTAATAAATAATTGCATTGATATTTCAAAAGATTGAAATAAAATACCTTAAATTATGCATAACATCTAAAAACGAAATAATTGTTCTGTCTTTTGAGAATAATAGCAGATAGCAGCTATGAAAAAAGTTTTGCAAACATTCATGGACAGGGAAATTTCTAAAATCAAGAGGGAAATTTCTTAGTTCTACTCAGAAATGAAAATTGCTTGAGCGTAAAACGTTTCTCTACTTCCGATCTCTTCTTTCAGTAATCTCTGTGCTGTGGATGAATGTAAACTGCCTGAAAACTGATCGTATTTCAATACGAAATACGAAAATACTATTATTTTCTTTTTCAAATGATGAGCGATATAAGCTGTGAACATTTGTTTTCAGTGTTATCACACCGAATAAGCCAACTATTCAAAATGTGAATTTTTGTTACTATTTTTTCGAAAAATCAGATTATTGTTGTAATTTAGTGACTCTTTATTAAAGTTGTTGTTTTAAAGTTCGATTTTGTATGCGAAATCAATTTACTTAAAACAGAGTAGCGCGACAGCTCTTGAAGAGCCATAGGTCTTAGTGGCTTACTCTCATCAACAATTCTCTGAGTGCGTGTGAAGAATTGAGGGGACCTACAATTTAACGCCGATTCCGAACAGCGAAGTTGAGAAGCACATACTTTTTCATGTCAGATGATACTCTTGGAAGTCTTGTCAGTATTTCGCAAGAGGCAGTGTCCGTGAAAGATGAAATAAAAACTATGGACACGAGTAGGACTCAAACCCACGATGTTCTGCTTAGTAGCCTACACACCTAACAACTAAGCTACGGACACTACAATCAATTTACTTGGAGAAATAAAATCATTTTTACTGAGGGAAAAGATGGTTAAAAAATCCTTCGTTATGCAATTCTCACAGCAAACGACTAAATTTGTTCCCATTTTTAATCCAACGTCAAGTTTTAACCAAACGTCAAATTTAAATACACATTTGAAAACTTTTCACACCTTATCAGAATATCAATGCCATTACTGTTAACTTCGTGACGAAATCATCTGAAAAAACTGAGTTCATTTTAACACTGTTATTATCTCGCAATTTAAGGAAATCTATCAAGTTCGTCGCCCCATAGCAAGGTCGATTGAAGAGGAGTCGTAGAAACATTTTCGTGGAAACTGACAACTGAGTCGCTAGCCTAGCCTGCAAACCTTGATTCTGTCATAGCTACAGCACTGTGTTGTAGTATTGCTCTTTCTAAAGTGGTGAAATCTAGTTCCCACTAAAAACCACATCCAAATACACATTGGTGTTGTTCTTTCTATCAGGTGTCATGTCGCCCAATTCCCATCGAACATGGAGCTTAAATTCCAATTTTTTGCGAGGGTTTTAATCGGTCTATCCATGCATATTTTATAATTTGTCATACTGAGCCAGTTACCCCAACGCAAAATATATACATAAGTTCTTGATTCTTCTGATAACTTTTGCGAAATTAAGCGCACCGACGACGGAGGCGGTTGATGGCACGGTCAGTGCGTGGGGAGCGTTTATATTATAAAGGATAGCAAAGATGCTTACTCTTTAAGAATGAAAATGTGCTTGCTTCATGAAAAAGAGCCTGTCGCTTTCTTCAACATTTGTTTGCCTTGAAGATTTCCTGCGGTGGCAGTTTGTTGTTTTCAGCTTGCAACGAAGAATTATTATCATTTAAAACAAAATTTCTTCAAAAATATGTGCTTACTACTTTAAATTCTCTTAATTTTCAGATCCTAAAACAAGACAGCTTATTCAAAGAAAATATAAATCATCAATGGTAAGTTTAAGTCGCGCTTTAAATGTGTATTTATATATATGTAGATTGTACAATAGTATGTTGCTTTAAGTAATGCTAAAGTCAGTTAATAGACAAGCACAACATTTAGTTTTGTATGATTGAGTTTTTGTATGCATTTCCTCAATTTATGTCTGTAAAATCTCTCAATAGTTATAAAGTAGTTTAGTCTATTTAAACTTTCCTTATATTTATTTTTATAATTTAAAAATCTTTTTTTATTATTTTCTCTGTTTTGATGTGTTGTTGTGCGTTGTTGTTAAAAAAAACATAAACTCCTGATTGACACAATTAAACAAAAAATGAAAACACTAAAAATCAAAAAAGGCATCTGAGGCTGCACTCTGTCTGCACAGGCTGTTTTCAATACAACTGGCTCGTAAGCTAATGGATATCCCACAAAATCTCAAAGAGCTAGATGAATCTCACAACGAAGCAGTGCAAACTTAAAAATTAAACAAAATCCAACTCGAAAACTTAAAAAATATGTGTTAATAAATGTACTTATAAATGCATGCAGCTATCTCTTAATTGTTTAGTTTGTCATAAATATTTTAGTTTGAACGGAAAAAAAAGTTTAATAATAAAAAAAATATACAGAAATATTTTAACTCAATTCTGTTTGTTGTTGTAAAAAATCTACACAATAATCTCTTAATAAAAAAACTTAAATTTTTAATGTAAGTGTTAAATTGCTTTGTTTGCGTTTAATTTACTTATCAAATTGATGTCTTGAAAATTGTTGGATATTTTTTTTCTCACTTTTTACCTTTCTTAAGGCCGATCAAATTTGCTATTCGGTACTTTGTGTATTCTCTTACGTCGCCGCTGGACAAGATCAAAAGAAAAATCCAGTTGTGATGACGCCCCAAATTCAAGACATCCACTCTCAGCAACAGCATCAGCAACAACAACAACACCAACAGCAACAGCAATCTGGAGCTACAAGTCCCCGAATGCCAGCTCCACAATCATCACCCAAGCCAACACATCAACAACCGTTACCTCAGCAGCCAGCTAGCAAACTTCAAACTGTCACCATAAAACACAGTGTACAACCCCAAAAGCCAACCATCACCACATCCACCGTTCAGCCGCAAACAAAGCATGTAACATCGACAACGGGCAATGGCTCCCAACAGAGACCCACGCATTTGCCCTCTCGCAGTCCTATCTCACCGAATGCAAAGAACCTCCCGCAGCTTCCGCCAAGAGTTCCATCGCAGGCCTCAGTTGAGTCGTCGAACAAAGGTCGTGGAGGACAGCCACCCGCCGGGCCACCACCAGGCCCACCTCCGGCCATACCGCCCCGAAGTGGTAATCTCTCTCGATGCGGATCGGTGCAGGTAACTTCAGCGAATGCGGGTGGTCGAAAACTAGTTCGACAGGCTTCGGCTAACTCTATTCCTCCTCAGTATACTCCCCAGCCTCCGCCACCATTTGTAATCCCTCAAAGGAGGAGCTCAGTCAGCAGGCAGAGTTCTGTTAATAGTTCTGGAAGTTCTGGCAAATCGAGTTACGCGGGTGGTGGAGGAGGTGGAGGAGGTGGCGGTGGTGGTTATGGCGGTAATGGCCATGGATCTCCGTTTGGTCATCGAAAGCACTGACAGCGAGAATCGACATTTCAGTTGCGATCCGATAATCCAGCTTGTACCTCCTACTGTCTGCCTTGGCTTTAAGTAAATACTATTTATTATACGAACTGTTCAGAAAAATACCCAATATTTATTTTTCATTGCAAATTAAACATTTTTGACATTTTGTTTTTGTAAGAATCGATGGAAAGTATTAATTTAACAGTACCTGGAAACTGTATTAATTTTTTGGTTAGAATTTTGGAGCATAAATTGAGTAAAAAAAAAAGTTTTGATGTCAGACTCTTTCAATCTTGAAAAAAAATGTCACTATTTTTAGTAACTTAGTTTCCTCAAAAGCTTTAAAAACTGTTAAGCCCTTAAATTTAAAATAAACAAAAAATCGCAATATTGGTGTTAAATTAAATATAAATTTAAAAATAAAAATTGTTTCGAGAAAAAAAAGTAAAATTTTTAACTAGCAAAAATTATATATTTAAATACTAAACCAAAGTTAACTAAGAAAAAAGAGAAAATAGAAATATTCAAGATGTTGTAAATTACCTACGTATTGTACTTTTTTCGTGTTTCCAATCACAGAAAATAGAACAGAAAGAAAAGAAAATAGAAATTTAGTATGTTTTCTTATATAAATAAATGAACAATAACTAAATTTAATCTTTTTAAAAGCAAATGCAATTTGAATATATAAATGTTTTAGTATGATTGAATTTAATCTATAAAATAAGAAATCAAGAAATGCAAATAAATAATTGTAAAAGTGGATAGCAAGAAGAGCACAGAAGGAAAAGAATATTAAAAAGCATCAAACTCCTATTGAATTACATATTATATGAATTTGTTAAACAATTAAAATATAAGAAAACTTAAATGTGTCTATTGAGAAAAGTTAAACACAAATTTGAAAAAATAACTTAACTTTTTTGTATTATAAATGTGTAAATGTGTATTTTGTACTTAGAATCGTAAAGTCTAAGTTTAACAAAGAAGATCGAGGTAAAACTTAAAATAAGGAAGCAAATTAAAAGGAAAAGAATGAAGAAAAATTGATGATGTAAAAGAAACAGCTTAAATTTTAACTAGACAATTTTTAAAGGTTATAAATAGTTATTTTGTATTTTGTTTAACTTTTAAAGACTTGATTTTATAAACAAACAAACTGGAATGCATGATTTTATTTTAAGAATTTAAATTTAATTTAATTTGGAAATTTGTATTTTGTTATTTAATTCGTTGACATTATGGTTGAAATAAATGTATTTTCATATTTCATTCAGCAAAACTATCGTTTTTTTTTTCACTTGGGTTGATGCTGGTAGGTCGTAGGTGAGAAGAACTGTGCGATACTTGAAGCTGCTTAATATTGGATTTAATTCAGGCAACGTTAAACTCCTATATAAACTTAAAGATCTTGGATAATTTACAGCTGTTGAGCTGTTTCTTTTTCTTTGCAAATTTTATTTTCATTCAATTTAGCTTTTTACTACACAAAAATAAGTAGTTTGAACCTTATTATCTAAAAACTTATATCAAACTAACTGGCTCCAACTGGGCACTCTAAGCAATTCAAGATATATTTATAAGTAATGCCTTTCGGTGTATGAAATATTTTATTTAACTTTAAAGTTTATTTTTGGTAGAAAAAAAAACTAACGTAATTTTCCCTTTTTTATAAATTATTTTGTTTTGTTTTTTTGTTTATATTCTTTTTATTTCCTTTTTATATTTTATTTTATAATTGTTGTCTTTGTCAATGTATGTGCCACCATGGCTACTTTACTTAAACCTAAGCCCAAACCATTAAACTAAAACAAGTATATGCAAGCCGACAAATGCTCAAAACCCCGTCCCGACTACTCATTGTCAAGTGCAGCTTGAAGCCACCAGAACTGGTTCTTCTGCTACATCCAATCTATTCAGTTCCGTTTGGATCTACTGAACCGAAGGAGCTCTACACCGTCTTTTGCGAGTACGTCTTAACTGTAAAGGAGTCGCCGATCCACGGTTCTTCGCCTGATGTGGTAAATGAGCGGCACCGCCAATCTGTCCAGTATCAGACCGCATCTATCTAAATAGAGGAATGCTTCTGGTAGAATGAAGAGGCTCAAGCGTGCACTATCAAAATATTCGTTCGTCGTCAAAGTCATAGCTCTGGCAATGTGACTTCGAACAAGTTTTATCATACGAAATTGTCAATTCTGTTGATCCGAGCCTCGTTGTATAGAACCTCGTAGGAATAATAATGTACATAAGAAGATTCCGACGTTCGATGCAAACTGAGACGGCGTCGAAGACACTGCCTCTCGAACATCCGACTCTTCTCCATTTGAAAGGGTGCAACGTTGAACCCCACTGGCCGTATGAGAGCCATGTAGCAAATTACCTTCACTCTGGGGTCAAGCCGACTGCTATAAAACAGCCGTTTTCGTCAGGGCGAAAACTCTGTCGAAATACAAATACTGATCTAAACAGATACCGAGGTACTTCACTTCACTATTGACGTTAATCGCTGTCCATGAGGCCCAACGATGACCATCCTGCTCCAATAATTATGCGTATCCCTGGTGCCCAGAGCCAACGAGGTCTGGAGCAGAATTGTTTCGCATTTTTGGACATTTATTTTCAGTTTCCAGTCATCGCAATATCGCTGATTCTTCTCGAAGTCACGTTGTAAGAGAATTCTAATGACATCGACCATTGGGGCAGTTCTGTATACGCATACAGGTCGTCGGCATACGCAATTGCCTGGAAGTGGATAAGGCTACCTATCAGACCGGAGGTGTAAATGCTGAAGAGGATCGGCGAATTATATGCTCCCTGTTGCAGAATATTTTTAATTTCCAAGGTTGTGGTATAGAAGTTGCATTGCCAGTTTTGACAACAATCTTTCTATCGTTGAGCAAATCAGAAAGAATATACAATATTGATGCCTAGTCTGGTGAGATTTATATACAACTCTTCTAACCATAAGGTGCCGAAGGCCTTCTCTAAATTAACCATAACAGCACTCGTGCATTGTTTATTGGACTTATTCCATCAGATATCGGATATGTCCGAAACGAGCTTAGACATGGTGTCATGTCCCGCCTTGAACCCGAACTGGTTATTCGGAATTCTTTTGTTGCCGCAGCCCACTTAGAGCTCTATTGATACTTGGTAGAAGACTTATCGACCGAAGATTTGATGGATTGGAGTTGTCCTCTCCCTTTTTCGGGAGAGGATGAACCACAGCTGTCTTCCAATGCTCTGGATAATATGCATTATATTCAGCATGTTATTGAACAGTATGGTATAAGTGTCTTAGTTCAATGTTGGATATATACCATCCACACCTGCTGACTTCTTACTCTTTTGATGAAGAAAGGCTCTGTTTTCCAGGTCGTGGTTCGGGTGAATGCTAGCATTCCCCTTGTAGTTCTCTGGAGTTTCAGGCACAGAAGGTCGTTCTAATTATTTTTTCTTAATATCTTATTGATCTGGGGAAACATACTCAGGTCACTAGAATCAACGGCCCGAATTTTGCTGTCCCAAAACAAATTGATAGATAAGTCTATAATTTTCTTTACTCAGTTGATTGGTGTTTTTGATCGACGACTTCAGTACGCTAATCTCCAGGTAGCTTAGACAAGAGTACATTACATACAAAACGTCAGGTCGAAATTTCATTGTGATTGCATGTATTGAATTCCTATGGTTGAACTCATAAGGGTCAGGCAGGCGAAGCCGAAGCGTGTTTGTGCTTAAAGCCTTAAGCCATCATAATAAGTTTTGACATATATTATGTTGACAGTAGGTACATGATAATAAGTCATTTGTTTGACTGAATCCCCACTTCTGTTCTTATACTTACGATGTATGTATAAGTGACTCAAAGTTGCAGGGCGGCTTTTGTTCATTGCTCCTTATTGCGGCCCCTTTTACATCTATCAACTCATTATAACAAGGAACTTAATAAAATGGAAAAGAACAGAACAAAACAACAAAACAGAAGCAAACTTCTCCATCAAGTTTTAACCAAACGACAAAACGTCGAAACTGAAGATAATATGTTCTTAGCTTAAATTTTTTAACGATAAAGAAGTCCGTTGGTCCGTGAAGGAAAAAAACTTCCGAACAGTTACGGTAATGAGAATGACTAATGAGGTTCGATATCACAATTCACAATACCATTTTTCTTAGGTTCTCAGCTTCTACCAAGATTTGTTCAATGTACGCTCTGGTTCGCTCTGTGGCACTAGATGTCGCTTTTTTCGGGCAGGTGCATTTCCACCATGTGCGATATATATTCCGTTTTTCGAATCAGTTGTTTCTATCCAACAAAGAGAACAAAAAGAACTTTCTACATACGTCAACATAAAAACTGAGCAGCAATTCAATGTGCTCCCGCTGCAACAAACAAAAGCAAGGGATGATCAAAATTTTGTTCAAAAAACCATTTTTACAAAATTTTGATGTTTGTATTTAAATTTGTTTGCAAGTTTTGTGAACAATTTTCACACCAAACTAATGAAACTGTCAAAGTATACAACGTATTCTATGTGACGGTTCCATACGGTAGATACGTTGACAGCAACGTTTACATTGACTCTGACGGACTGACGATTTCTATGGGTCTCCGCCTTAATGCGTTCGATGTGAAATCAAACCCAGAGAAATGTTTCAGTTTTTGAAAGCTCAGGGAAATGACAAGCACTGTAACGTCCAGCACTGCAAAACATCGAACGAACCTATTATCTCGCATGGAGAATTTCTTCTGGTGAAAATATCTCTGTAGCCAGAGTTTGAAATTGGGTTAAGCTCGGTGATAGGTTCAGACAAATACAAATCAGATGTTTTTTCAATGTTAGCCCCTAGTCGAAATTTTTGGCAAAAATAATCATTCTTGCAAAACTAGTGATTTGATACCTAGGTAAATGAACTTTTCTGTTGTGGAAAAACTAGTTAAATTATCCCAAAACTACTTCAAACAGCAATTCTTAAGTTTTTGCCGAAAAAAAAGAAACAGAACAAACGACACGAGGGTAACATTTTTTTTTTTTAATTTAAAATTATAAAAGTACATTCATACACTAATGTGTTAAGGACTAACGTTTCCTTAACTTAACTTGAATTCCATTATCACTTTTCATAACCAAGTCAGCTAATAGCACTGGAACAAATCCCTCCACTGGCAAAATTTCATAAGTCCTTAACAAATTCGATAAAATACACTTGAATTCCTGCATAGCATACTTTTGTCCTAAAATAACAGAAGAAAATGACAAATTTCAAAAACAACCATTCTGAGCACCAAATAATGTAAAATGAATCTATACCGATACAATTTCTTGGTCCAGCACTGAAAGCAACAAACGCATAAGGATGTAATTTAGTTTCTTCCTCTAGAAATCTCTCAGGTTTGAAACGGTGTGGTTCAGGAAAATATCTCTCATCTTTATGCGCCGCGAACGTTATAATACCAACAGAAGTACCCTTTGGCAAAACATGACCTCGAACATCAACATCTTCCATTATCTCTCGACTGTAAAACGGAACAGATGGATATATGCGAAGGCTTTCCTTAAAGACAGCTTCCAAATATTTTCCTGGGCCTTCGGCGGAAATTGTTTCTTCGTAGGCCTTTTGTTGTTCGGCCTGGTTTTGGGAGAGCAGATAAATTGCAAATCCTAGAAGGGAGCTTGTGGTGTCGTGACCCTTTTGTTTTTGCAATAAATTATTATGATTCTCAAATGATTTTCGAAATTTTGACTCACCGCGAACATAAATGTGTCAACCTCTTGTCTTATGTCATAATCAGTCAAGGCAGGATCTTGTGCTTGAGCCTCTAGCAGGATATCCAAAAAGGCTTGTCGTTTCTTGATTCCTATTTCATCGGTGTTATCTTAAAATGAAGAAAAATATTTCTTAGCAACACTTGAATTTAACGACTGACACCTTCCTATACCATCAGATCTCGATACGAGCTCAGATTTTCGACTTTCTTTCCGCAGTTTGATAACCCTCTCCGTTTCGCCATGAAGAACTGATAAGGCTTGTGTTCGTTCCTTGTAATCGTTGGTGAACTTGTATAAAAATTCAATTCGTCTCCAAGTCGAAAAAAACTGTTCATGGCACAGACGGCACATACTGGAAAAAAATAACACGCAAACATTAAATCAATTCTGATATCCTTGCTTAAATCACTAAACGTTTGAACAGCAGTTACATATTCGGAAGTACTTTCGAGTTGTGCATTAATTTGAATCCCCATCGCTGTCTCACAAATTATATCCAAAGCCATGAGAGTCAAGAAAGGATAAATGTCAAATGCTTCGCCATCGGCTTTTTCCTTCAATTTTTCAATTAAAATTTTGCAATTATCTTCCATTGGTTGTTTAAATTCTTCCAACATTTTAAAGTGAAAAGCTGGTGTCAACATTTTCCTCTTTTTGTGCCATTCTTCGCCGCCACTGGTCAGAATTCCCTTACCCAACCATGGTTCAAGGACTTGATAGGTTTTGGACTTGTATAAGATTTTATTACTCCCGATGATGCATTTTATGTCTTCCGGATCGCTTAGAAAGACAGATAGATGCAAACCCAACCGTATGTAGTACACTGGACCGTATCGTTTGCGGAGGTCTAGTAACCAATTGAGCAGTGCTGTTCCAAACATACAAATTTATAAACTCAATTTTTAAATTCAATTACTTGAAAAAGCTCTTAGCCTAAGTCTTAAGCATTTTAGGTATTGTTTTAACTCACCTCCTTTTCGCATATTTTGCTTTAACTCCCATGCTCCAGGTCCTTTTAACGTTGTCGAAAATTTAACAATACGCAAGAAACTTAATATATTTGGCAATAACCTGACCAAGCAGATTATTATCAGAGCCACTAAAATAATTACAACGTCCATTTTCAGAACAAAACTAAATGGAAACAAATGCTTTCCTCTTGAACACCAATTCAAAACTAATCGAGTGCATTCTAATCTTATTTAATTCTGCACTCAAAATAGATTTTAAAATGGTTAGTATTCATAAAATAACAAATTTCGATTACCATCACGCATGTGGGCGCTTAAATTTTCACATGTCATTGTATTTATTTCTAATTAAACAAAACGAGAAAGAAAATCATTTGATGCCGACTTGAAACCATGGCCGTAGACTCCCTATACCTACCTACTTGAAAATCAAACAGACCTTATCACCGTCACCGAATAACCGTATTTGCACTTTCGCCGATGTTGATTTTTATTTATATTATCACTGAGAACATAAGTGTAATTTACAGTGTTATCACTTGTAATAGTCTGTGATATAAGATTTTAGTTTGATGTGTTTTTTCTTTGCTCAAATTGTCTGATTTTTTTTTATCTAAAAACAAAAATCGACAAATTTAGTTTTAAGCAAAGGATAATAAAATTCAATACGTGATGATGCCGGAAAACAATCGTAAAAAAGTTGGGAAAACGTTTTTTTTTTAATTGTATTCATCTCCATTGAACATTAAGCCCAAAATATTTGTCATGAGGGTTAACTTGTTCTTTTTTTCACCCCCTAAGGCACGACCCTTACTATGCTTCATTTTAAATCTCACCAAAAATGCTACTTGTTCGGTCGTCCAAATTCCGGTTTCTTGTACATAAATTAAGTGATAATGAAAATGACATAATAAATTGGCAAAAGAGAGTAAAACAAAATAAACAAAAGATTTTTGTTTTCATTTTTTTGATGCTATTTTTGAATTTACATTTTTCGAAGAATTATGGAGTTGATCTACAATGATTGTGGATTAAAATCTTGCATATCGGCAGTGAAGTTACAAGGTGGAGGGGGCGTGTTAGAAATGTTGTTTTCTTCAATTTGTTTTTGAAGAAATGGTAATGAAAGACTGAAAATAGATAGTCTTTAAAACGAAATCCAGGATAGTACTTTCCCGCACTGCATGTACGTGTAACGTTTGTCCAAAAAAATCCTACGTTTTATAATGAGAATCTACTACTTTTCATGACTCAATTTTAGGAAAATTTAAGAGATCGAAATCTGATACGTTTTTCGATTTTCCTAACAGTCCTGAATTAGGCCACACCCTTTATCAAAAACAGAAATTAAATGAGGCACCAAACGTTGAGAATCATGGAGAACGAAGTATTAAAATTCTTCATTCAAATACTTAAAAACCATTTACGCCACTACCCGAACGTTCCCTCAAAATTCGGTGCGTAAAACTCCATTGATACAAAAGTAGTGGGTCGAACTCAATACCACAAACACAATCAAAGGTCTTATAAATGTGCATTTTATACATTTTCATCAATCATCACATAGTCCGGTTAAAATTTGAAATAAACCTTACAATACGAAAAATTGAAAATTTCATCGCACACCATAATGATTTGATCTGAAATATTCAGTATTATTAAATTATAATCACATGAATCAAACCACAGCAGACTTCGAACTGCCTCAATCGATAAAAAAAGACCTTCACTTTTGTACCCCGCTTCCACACTACCCGCTACCCTACTACCCTCGACAGCTACCTGCTACCCTGTTACCCGCTAATCGCTACCAACTACTTCCTACCCTCTACCCTCTTTACCACGCTACCCACTACCCGTCACCACGCTACCCGCCACCCGCTACCCACTACCCCGCTACTCCACTTACCGCTCCCCTGACTAAACATATCTCAAAAGAAACAAATCTAAAAAAAGAAGACAAAAAATGTCAAGTCTAGGTTGTTTTTTTTTTGTCGATGAAAAACAATATTTGGTAAATTAAAATTTTTCTTCACTGATAATACTGTCATATTTAAGTAATATAAAACCCCAATTTGCGGAAAAAATTTCTGTATACAGTACAGACACCTTTATTACGGTACTGTTATGAAGATGTGAAATATCGCCATTGATATAGTGCCGGCGAAAAAAACGTAATGGTGGTCAAAAGGTCGCGAAATTCAGTTTTTCGTGAATATTTCGTGACCTATTGCCAGGAGGTCAAAAGTGGTCTCGCTCATTCGATTTCATTAACAGTGTCTGACACATCGTAATCTTCGTCATTAGTGGACTCTTTGGTTAAGTATGATTGGCTACGGCCATTTCCACAAATTTTTGAAAATGTCAATCCAATTTTGTTTGCTTCCACCCTTGCTTCCACAACCTATTGTACAATTATAAAATATTGACTTTAGACTTTTTCCGCGCGGTTTTCTTAAATTGCAGGTGTATTCGAATAATTCGAAAACCAATACGGTTTTCAACAATATCATAATCGATGCCATGGCCTCATGGGTCAAATGCAGTCTTATTTATGCGCCAAAATCATCGAAAACTTGGGTGCAATTATTAATGATTTTTTTTTATTGTTTGTTTTTTTTTTTTTTATAAATGGCAAATTAGTGATCAAGAAAAATTGAACAACATTTAAAGTTCAATATCTGGCAACCCTAAAATCATGTCAGCTCAATTAAAACGCAGTTTCAAAGGTACAACAATGAAGTATCTACTGACAGAGAATTTTTTCTCAACACGATGTGTCAGTGCTCAGAGTACACCAATTTTAGCCTCTTTTAAATCGACGAAAAGTGATGTCAAAGTTCAGAAGATTTTCACCCAAAGTATGGCAGTCGAACTAACGGACACCATGTTTTTCCACTTCTACTTTAAATGGTTCCTTCGAACATCTTAATGTAGTTGGCGCAAACAAATTATACCTAGTGATGCTTTACTGGAGATAGAAATTCGACAATTAATCAGTTATCAAAATCATAGCAATTTTTTTTGGGGGAAAAATTTTTTTGAATGCGCCAGTGTTTTTGTAATTGCAACTATTTATTTCAGTTTCTGCCGGAAAACAAACTTTTGAATTTCTTGAAGTTGTTTCTGTTCAAAGCTTTCATGGTAGAACCAAGGAGTTTGAATGACAAGTTTCGTTCAAGAATTATTTATTACAAAGCTCTATGTACCTAGCAATTTCGAAAAAAATATTGATTTTTTCAAGTTTAGGACCGTCCATAAAATACGTCACGCTTAATTAATTTAGGTGTTTGGATCAAAAGCCATTTTGTTTCAATACAACAAAAAATGTAAATTCTCCCAAAAAAAATAATCTCTCTTGACATTTTAAACTACTGTGACCAAAATTTTTCATGAATTTTTGATTTTATATTTTCGTCAGAATCCTAAATCTGGGGTGGAATCGGCTAACGCGATTGTTGATTATCACTTTATTGATAGTCGTTTTTGATTATCAACTTTATTTTGCTCTGTGTAAATCGATCAATAAAACAATGTGAGTTTTTGGCAGCACCTACAATAAGCAATGTCGCTTTGCTCAATCTTTGCTTTTTTTGTTGCCAGATTGACAACTAAAATAAATTAAATTAAAATTGAAAGTAAATAAATAACTTCACACAGAAGTTTTTATTGTGTTGTTTGTGTTTTAAAATTGGTGTTTAGATACAAGACTATCATTGTAAATTGGGCCCCGGATTCAACCTTTTACCGTGGCTCTAAGTATAACATTATAACAAAATTGGGACCCAGTGTTTATAGAGCATTGATGTCAGTGAAATATTCCAGGACAGAAGAATATCTAACATTTTAACTTAGTGGCTCGACCAATAAAAAGGGGATGTCGGTTTAAAATGAGAAAGTAAAAGTGATAACCAAGGGGACTTACCAAGGGAAGGAGGAAGTTATTTCTCCTTTTTGTGCAAGTGGGCGGGCGATAAATTCCTTCGGGGAATCGACTACCTATGTTCTCTAACAGTGTGACGATCGAAACAAATTGTCAATAGTCACTAGATTTCGGGTTCAACAATCAATCCTCTAATTTTTGTTCATTATCTATTTACATCTCAGATGACAGGTCTGAAAAACGTTACAAGGGCTCGATTTTATAACAAGCACTTCACCCGTCCGAAGAGCTAAAATGCGCACAAGGAAGTAGAGCTGCATGCTGGTACAAAGAAACTGGGACACCCTCTCCGAAGATTGGCCTAGATGGTCTGATCGAATAGGCGTATACCTAGAGCTAAAAGATTCAAACCAAAACCATTTAAAAGCCTTTTATTGAAGCCCTAGTCTTGGGAATCGTACACTCTGTTGCATCTATATTTTTATTCCAATAATTTGAGAGCCAAGTTAATGGTAAACCATCCAATCGTATAAAATTATTGTTTTTCAAAAACGCATTGGAAAAACAAATATTTTTTCTTTAACCCCTATTGGTTTTATATATTACATTATTTCAATGAACTTAAATGTATTCGTTTTATTTTTTAACACTTTGTAACCCACAAATAATTTTCCTAAGAAATTGATTGAAGCCAACCCAAGGTTGTTGCTTACAAAAATATATGAAAACGACATCAAAATAGCTATCGCTTCCAAATGTATGGAAAAAAGTGATTATCGTTTTGATAATCACCTTACGTGGAGCAAAAGCAATTATTTTGACTATCAACTATCAACTATCAGCTTAGCCGATTCCACTCCTGGATAAATGGGTAGTTGATTTGTATCATCTTCAGTGTTGCCGCAGTTTGAATTTGAAACGAATCCCCACTGCCGAAAAAAAAATGCCTTAACTAAAAGCATGCAGAAATTTTAGATTAGATTTTTTTAGATTTTTTTTAATTCAAAAATTCATAAAAATATACATAGACATTGAAATAAAAATTACAAGCATGGCATGATAGCTGTCTGTCGGAATAAAAAACTAAACATTTTTATGTTAAGAAAAATAGCAAGAAGTTGCATCATTTTATATTTAATAATTTATTCATCGATTTAATTTAGTTTGATAAAAGAAATAAAAATCAATTTTAATTCAATTTTAATTCAATTTGAAATGAGTGACAAAGATCAGAAAAGTGTCATATATGTACACAAATGATTAAGAAATGCAATATCGAAGAAATCTAGTTTACAATGATGTGGTATTGTGATAAGGGCTTTTAGTTTAGCTAAAACAAAAACAAGAATGTATGTGATGTGTTATACAGTATTGATGCTTCAAAACATGTTCAAATATGAGTTCCTATACTTAAATGCATGAGAGACATCTCGCACAAGCAGCTTCCAATCACGTTCACCATTTAGAATCCCGAAACATTCCGCAGAAGACAAGAAGCTTTTATCGAAGTAAAGTCTACGTATATTTCCTGCAGAATAGGACATACTGCCAGAAAGTGATAAACGTTTTCATTTTGGTTAAAATTGCATAGAGAGCATATGGGATTGATGTCGGTTCTGTGTGGTCTGTAGTTTAATTCGAGATTTTCAGTTCTTACTTTAAAAATTAGGCTCATATCAAATGCTGTCAGGTCGTCTCTGAAATAATTGTTTTCGTTCAAAATATGATTGAGAAGGCTGTACGTAGGTCTAGAAGCCGATTCCCTGGCCCTTTCAAGATTTACTTTGAACATTTGCTCGTCTACGTTAGAGATGCAGTTATAAAATATATTTCCTCATTCTTCTTTATTGCTAGCGTTAAGATTCATAGGCATATTATTTTCCGAAGCAAGTGTACTCCAAATTATAAAACACTAAATGAGAATATTTTTATACACATTAAAAAATGAGCCAAACTAAAAAAACATATGTATAAGTCATCTTATCGAAAATGGGTCCTAATGGTAACTCTGATCATCTGGACGTTTAGAAGTGCATAAGGAATTCGGTGGCAGTTCTTTTTTTGTGTATGCAAACAGTGATGATTTAGGTTATGTAAAAAAAAGCCCTGATGATCTTTAATAAAGCTGGGTATGTGAAACTACATGCATATTGACCTTGCACCCGCAGCTATTATTTCGTTTTCTTAATCGAAATAAAGCCAAATTGAGAATTTGGCGTTTTTTTTGTTTTTAAAAACGAAGTCAATAACTTATTCTTGTATTGAAATTAAGCAACGAAACGTTCCAAAAGATTATTCTAAGTAATAATGACCAATTGTCGTTTTGAAGTAAATTAAATTAAATGAAACTGAACTAAAATCATAGTTTGAGCATAATTATATTTATTACATTTTTCAAAAGGAAAATACAAGATCATCTTTTTCTTAGCCGCACTTGAATTCCATTCTGACTCCTTATTACCACTTCAAGCACTGGTTGGGGAGCAAAACCTTCTACAGGCAGGAATTCGTAAGTCCTCAGTAAACTTGCCAGAATACATTTTAGCTCCAACATTGCAAATTTTTGTCCTAGAATTTTAATCTCAAACCTCAAAAATTCAACTTTTAATTCACTAAATCTTACCAATACAATTTCTTGGGCCAGCACTAAAGGGCGTAAAAGCATACGGACCAGCCTTATTTGCATCCCCCAGAAATCTTTCGGGAATGAATCGATTAGGCTCTGGGAAACATTTCTCATTCCGGTGCAATAGAAAAGCAGCAACTGCTACACTTATTCCTTTGGGCAATTTTATATTGCTTAACTGTAGATCTTCCATAACCTTACGTCCGTACATTGGCACTGGGGGATACAACCGAAGGGATTCTTTGATAACAGCTTCCAGATACTTCATCGACTCGTTTTCCTGGCCCTTTAAAGCAACCGCATCTTCAAAAGCTTTCTGCTGTTCAACCTTGTGTTGTGACAACAAATAGATAGTAAATGATAAGGCTGTGCTTGTCGTATCATGACCCTAGAAATTCTTATTTTTTAGCTTTTGCTTCGAAAAAAAAACATTGTTTCTTACTTCAAACATAAAGGTGTCAACTTCATCGCGAATGTCAGTGTCACTAAGATCGTATCCTTCCATCTGGTTAAGCAGGAGAATATCCAAAAACGCCAAACGATTTTTAGCGCCATTTTGGTAGAATTTTTCTTCAAATTAATAATAATATAAAAAGAATCACTCGTTTTTGCACAATTACCATTAAAAAGGAGCCCCATTCTTACCAGCTTCCCCTAAACTGCTTATATTCATTTTTTTAAAAAAGCTTTTTCGCAATGCAATAACCCTATTTGTTTCTCCATGGAGAATTTCGAGAGCTCGTTTTCGAATTTCAAATTCCTTGGAGAATCTAAATAAGAATTCATGCTTCTTCCACACGGAAAAGAATTGAATGGAAAACAAATGGCACATTCTAAAAAAAAAGCAAACAAAGTTATAAGCAATAAGTTCCAAATATTGAAATGTCAAAAAAAGGAAGTCACATTTTAACAGCGTTCACATATTCCGAAGTACTCTGAAGTTGTGCATTCTGCTTTAGGCCCATGGCAGTTTCGCTAATTACGTCCAATGTCAAAAGGGATATATACGGACAGATGTCAAATGGTTCATCATTCAAGTGCATCTTTAGATTTTCAATCATTATGTCACAACTGTCAAAAACTGACTGTTTAAACTCAGTAAACATCCTGAAGTGAAAGGCTGGCGTTAGCATTTTCCTTTTTTTATGCCATAAATCGCCACCACTGGTAAGGAGTCCTTTGCCCATCCATGGCTCAAAGATTTTATAATTTTGAGATTTGAATAACAAACGATTGCTGCCGAGAACAATTTTAGCATCGTCAGGATCACTTATGAAAACGGAAATATTCAGGCCCATCCAGATGCCAAATGTTGATTTATGTTTGGAATAAAGGTCCATAAACCAATTGTAAGAGTCTAAAGAAAATTGAGTTATTAAAAGTTTATTAAAATGGTTTAAATTCGTGGAGTGAAATAATATATATGTAAGTACATTTAAACGGGTGGATGATGCATAAAAAATAGAAAATAGGATCAAATACTTTTAGGAACTCTTAGCTCCCTATGTCAATGATTCTATAACATGACTAGCCGACCCACGGGACATTGTACCCGGTTGAGTGTGCAGTTTTCCCGTAATTTAACGGAGTTAGAACAGTTACTAATTAACCAGATGCTCTTACTTTTGCCAATATCAAATTTGCGAAGAATGTTTTCCCAATTACTTCTAGTTTGCCATTGTAAAAAATTTTAATAAAATATAAATGATAAAACCAAGAAAAATAAGTCCGCGTGAATTTAGTTAACTGAAAAGGCCGCGAATATCTGTTTCAATGCAGTAACGACAGTGAAATTTCTCCATCATCACGGATTCCATATTTGTTTCTTTCATTGTATGCGTCCTTATGTTAGATGTATAAATACCTTGGTTTGCTTTGACCAAAAAATTTAAAATTGAGAGCTGGCCATCATCCCACTATAGTCCGAAAAACACAGATTTGATTAAAAAAAAAAAACACATTCAGCCCAATTCTAAATATTCCCCGGGAATAGTTCACCCCGGGAGATGTGTTCTCCCGGAAGTGATTTCCTTTATTCTGAATTCCCCGGGAGATTATTTTTCCATTCGAAAGTGAGAACAAAAATTTTGAATGTTCGAAACAACTGTTTGGCAATATTTGTCATATGAAAGGAGGGGAAAGAGTTGCCAGAAGGTCTTAAAGGAGTGTATTTAATCCTTTGGACTTTGGAGTTGCCAGAATGGCTGTACATTTGTTTTTTTTTTTTTAACATTTTAATAAATATTTTGGTCCAAATATTTCAAAAATGTTAAAGAGTGAATGAATATTGTCATAAGAAACAATAAACAAGCTGAAAAGTGTTTGTTTGCGTTTTTTTCGCAGAGGGATCATACCAAACGGCAGGCGTTGGAAAAGACTCTAATGTTGGTTCATCTCATCCTTGTTTCAGTAAGGTGTTAGTTCACTAAGCTGGAAGAGCAGCTGTGTCAACAATGGAAACAAATACATATGTCAAACAACCGCAGATAAAAGAAATGTTGCCGCAGGCTGCACCTGTGACTGATAAGGTGTTTAATGCGTGAAACAGATTAAATCAGCAATAGCATCAGCGCCGTCAACAGCAAACAACACGCTGGCCAGCAAATATTTCCCAAACACATTGCCACCAGCGACCGCGACGTCTAGGAATAATAACCAATCAATGACAGTCATTACATGTTTTTTTTATTTGTTGTAGTTTGGCGCCTCTGATTTTCGTACATGGAAAGTTGTCAGCAATGGACCAGCAACAGCAAATTTAGGACTTGGACCAAACGAAGCTGTTGACGTTCCTGGTGCTGGTTTAATCTGTGCCCAAAGATTAAAATACATTGGGCTCTAAAACAATGGCAATTACAATTATTGAAATTTTAATTAATTCGATGCAAAAAACAAAAACTTCCATTTTCGTTTATAATCCTCCAACAAATTTCCGGGGAATGATTCGGCGGGAGACGAGTAAAAATGTTTCCTATTTTTGACATTTAGAATTCGAATGCGTCCTTTTTTCCCGGAGAATTTTGTTCCCTTTTTCGAAGATTGAGAAATATAAATAGGAAATAAATTCCCGGAGACTTTTTGTTTGTAGTAAGAGAGAAGGAAAAAGGGAACTAACTCCCGGGGAATTGTTTTTTAGAATCGGGCTGATTTAATAGCGGCGCAAACGAAAATAAGGAAAATCACTGTTTGTTGCGCCAATATTACTCCTAAATATTGTAATTTTCTGTGAAAGACTTTTTACAGCGTTTGCTGGGTCAGCTAGTAATTAAATACACCTTAAATTACTGCTATCCTTAGTATTGCGCTTTCTGTTAGTGAAAGAATCATTAAAATCGGTTTATTTTTTTTCGAAGACTAGGCATAACAACAATACCTATACAAAATCAAAACAACGTTGACAGAGTCAGCTAGAAGGATAAAAAGTATCTATCCTAAATTCCTAACCGATTCCTGGTTATAACTACCTTTACTCCAATACTGAGCCAAATTGATTTAGCTGTGCCTAGAAAACAGGACTCGAAGGACACAAACCAAGAAAAATGGTTTTTGGATCATAAACCGGGTACCAGACCTCGCAAATAGTGTGAATGATAGAGAGACTGAAATGCGCTGTTTAAGCCCGTATTTTTGCTTAAAATTTCACTGAATACCAGACCTTAAATTGTTTGACAGGAAACTGTTCTTAAACCCATTTCGACATAGAGGGTCTTATTTTGTCATATTTTTTCCCAGCCTCTTTATTTAGCAAATTTATTAGTTGCCTTGTCCTTCCCTCAATATTTAAAATTCCTATATGCTCCCTAAATATTTTCATTTACAGTACTAATAAATATTTTTAATAGTGAGCATTTCCTTACTTTTAACCCTTCTGTCAGCAGCCACCGGTATGTCCTAATAGCCACCTAGAATACGATTTTTACCCTATTTTTGAATTAAAGGACTATTAAAAAAAAAATTAATAAACAAATAGAGTGGCGCGACAGCTCTTGAAGAGCCAAGGCCTAAGTGGCTTACTCTCATCAACAATTCTCTAGGTGCGTGTGTAGAATTGAGGGGACCTACAATTTAACGCCGATTCCGAACGGCAAAGTTGAGAAGCACTTTTTCATGACAGATTGATACTCTTGGAAGTTTTGTCAGTTCTTCGCAAGAAGCAGTGTCCGTGAAAGATGAAATAAAAACTATGGGCACGAGTAGGATTCGAACCCACGACATTCTGCTTAGCAGCCAACGCACCTAACCACTAAGCTACGGACACTACAAGGACTATTTAAGAGGCGATATTATCATAAGCTGCATACAAATCTACCGCAAAGCAGACATGTAGCAAAAACTAAGCTTGTTAGACTCCTTTGGGCTGGACACATATCTATGTAAATGTAACTCATATGAGTGAAGAGGAATTGGCCTGGAAAGTCCTATGCGGTTCAGTTCATGATAAGAGACAGCGCTCAAAGCCTTGGAGTGCAGAACTGGATGGTGTGGGCCAACAATCGAAAGAACTCCCTACAGGAGGACCAAACTAAATGCCGGCTGTTGCGCAAAGGAAGTGGAAAACTTCATTGGCCAGGCCGACAATAAAGATGATGATCAGTTCTTCAGCAACTCCATTAGAAACGTCTTCTTCACTGTAGTCAATTTTCAATTAAAAAATTTTTCGATTTGACATTCATAATTTTCAACAATTGATATTGATCAGATTTGTTTATATTTTATTGTAGTGGAAAAAGTCTGATTTTTTAACATTTGTGATTTGAAAAGTATAGATTTATTTTATTTTTTGTAAACCTTCTACCCTTAATCCCCTTTCATAAAAAAAAGAAAAATGGACAAATCGGTCATGCGGTGTGGCATATAGATGTTCTCTTATATAATAGATATCACTTGTAAACAAAAAATCTAAATTGAGATATTGACCAGACATGATATCACCAGATTAAAGAAGTCAAACAAATTTGATCCGGTGATTCCTCCCGCTTGTCTGTCTGACCTTTCATTTACCGCTGTGGGTCGAGGATTATCGTTAGGTGTTTTTCAGAAACATGTAAACAAAGTTATTATTGGTCAATGTGCATTTTTTGACACTTTGTACCGGTGTCGTATTCACAAGATTAAATGTCATGTACCACGAATTAGATTGATCTGCGAACTGCTATAACTTTACGTCAATCGACCAATCTTATTTTAAATAAATTTAATCAATGTATTGCTATTGGCACAATGATTCACAAATGCACCCCTAAAGATTTTCACTTTGACACTCACCTCCTTTTTTGCCATGCTCCAGAGTTTCCCTTAATGAAGGAACTACAATTGACTTTGAAAACTTAAGCACTTTTGAAAATTGATAAAATGTTGACACACATTGAATCAAACAAAATAAACCAAGAGCAAGAACAAAAAACAAACCAATCATAATTGGTTAGAATTGCAATAGATTAAGTGGGTTACTTCAAAGATTTAGACTTGAGTCTTTAGCATCAACTAATAGATGTTTGCATCTTTTTTGGAATGCGAGTCTGCTTTATATAAGTTAATAGACTTTTGAAGATAAGAATATTTTTGTTTTAGGCTTACCTATGCATATATGTTGTCTAGAGGTATTGATTATGACCGTGTGCTTCTGCTTTGGTTTTTGTTTGTTTTAATTTTCCTTGAAACTTTTTTTTCTTTTTAACTTTCCTATGATAATTCAAACTGGCCGCAATAACATTGCTACTTGACATTTACTTACTTATGGTGCAGTGTGCACACACTGAATCCCGGTCTTCCTCTTCTGCGACGTCCTTCCGGGCTGGTTTCGAACACTCTACGCAGCGATTGGCAAATGTGATTCTTTGTTTGATTTAAGCTCTGTTGTTGTTGTCTGAGTTTAAAGCGGATCCTAGGAAGACGAAGTCCTTTACTAGCTCGAAGTTAGATCTGTCTATGCTGACGTTTGCTCCATGACGTTGATGTTGGTTGTCCTTTCTTGTTGACAGCCTTAGCTTGGTCTTACTTTCGTTAACCGCTAGAAACATCTTCTTGGCTTCCGCCTCAAGACTCACAAACGCTTCACTCTGTGTTCTCCCAATTATGTCAATGTCGTCTGCGTATCCTAGCAGCTGGAAGGACTTTTGAAAGATTGTGCCTATGGTGTTGATGTTGGAGTTTTGCACAATCTGTTCAAGAATGATGTTGAAGAAATCGCTTGACATGCTGAATCCCACACCTTTGCCTAAACGCATAAAAATAGACACAACAATTTTAAGAAAATACCTCATTAATTTGTTCGGAAGAAAATAAATTTTAATTGCATACCTTTGGGAAGAATACATTTTACTCTATAGGGTATTACTAAGAAGTTTGGCGATCGATTATAGCAAAATTTTATTTTATAGTGCATATTACAATTTTAAGGAAGTTATCACTTTTTGTTTGCAAGAAGTGATAGAAGTCTTAGCAACTGTTCAGTTCAACAATATGCAAATTTGTTTTATTTTTTTATACCTGTTGAGCTGTCAGTCCTGAAAAATGGAGATCCTCTAAACTGCACCAACTACAGACGAATCAGTCTACTTAACATCGCCTACAAGATCCTCTCTGCCGTAATATGTGAACGTCTGAAGCCTTTCGTCAACAATCTGATTGGTCCTTATCAATGTGTAGATTTTAAGACCGCGTATGACAGCATTTACAGAGACGAACTGTACAAAGCTACAATGTCTAGTTTTGAATGACGATGGAGAACTCGCGCTGCTCCATCAAGGTTGGCAACGAGCTTACGGAATCTTTCGACGTCAAAAAAGGATTCAGACAAAGCGATGCACTGTCATGCAATTTCTTTAACATCGTTCTTGAGAAGATAGTGCAGAACTCCACCGTCAACACCAGAGGCACTATCTTCCAAAAATCTGTTCAACTTCTCGCGTACGCCGATGATATTGATATAATAGGAAGAACAGAGCGTGATGTCAATGGCGCCTTTGAGGGAAAAACGAAGTATATGCTGTCTTCGAGGAAGGACGTCCTCTCTCGAGCAACTAAGGTAAAACTGTATAACACACTAATCATCCCAGTCCTGCTGTTTGGTGCAGAAGCATGGACCCTGACAAAATCGGATGAAAGTGCCTTAGGCTGTTTCGAGAGGAAAGTTCTTCGGGTCATCTTTGGCCCCGTGTGCATTGAAGGGGAATGGCGAAGAAGATACAACAGCGAACTGTACGGGTTGTACAACGACATGGACCTAGCCAGAAGGTCCAGAGACTCAGATGGCTGGGTCATTTAGAGCGGTTGGACACCAATGCTCCTTCGACACTATTCCCAAGGGACGTAGGAAGAGAGGAAGACCGCGACTCAGGTGGCGCACTCAAGTGGAAGAGGACCTCAATCAACTTGGAGTGCAGTACTGGAGACAGCTAGCTAAGGACCGAGCCAGCTGATGGAGACTGTTGATTGAGGCCCAAGTCCACAAAAGAGCTGTCAGTTAAAGCAAATGCTCAGCATAGTTGAACTGGAGCTTCCGTTTGCAGTCACATTGCGTAACATTACGTACGAAACGTGAGGTCGAAGATTCATTGTTATTGCAAGCATTGAATTATTTTGGCTGAGCTCGTAAACGTCAAAGCTAAAGCGTTTTTCTGTTTAGAAACAAGATGAGCGGAGAAGATCTTGAGTCTTGGCTAATAAATTACAAATGTGACAAGAAAAAGAAAAACGTCTTAGCTAAAATGAGAGAACACACCGATCATAACATTAAAAGTTTTATTTGTAAAGGAATGACCTTCAATTTAATAAACGGTTGAGTCCATCACAGATTTATCATAGTGGAACTGCATCCAGACAGTTTCTTCGTTTTATTAATATATTCGGCCCTGTCGATGAATGCATTCATGAATAAATTAATAATTTAAGTTGCTTACACATTTTTCATTCATAAAACTACTGAAATCTAAATATTCCGATTGTGCCTCGGTTAAATAAATTTAATTCTCGTTTTATGTCCGCAGATACCACTGCCGCTATCTTTTCCATCTAAGCCTACTTTGAATCAAAATAACAAACAGAAACAAAAATAGAGAACTGCATTTCGTGACAAGGTCGTTTAATTTCGATAATGAACCCAACTCAAGGTCTCATTGATTTTCTAACCCCACGCAGAGCAGTATTGTATTGGTCTAAGAGAGGGAAGGAAAGATTTGAAATAAAAATACACACCTTATCGCTATGTCAGTGTCAAATCTCGTCATGCACAATTTGCGATCAATTTGCAATAATCTAATGTTTGACACAAGCATTCGATCGTCGTTGCCGCCGAAAGTTGTGCCATAATTAAATCAAAGCCTGAATTCCAAATATAATATCAAAATAAGTATCTATGTATGTGTACCTTAATGTGTAGTCTTTTATGGCATATAATACATGTGACAGACTGCTTGGCTTATCAAAACAAAACCTCTCTAATACTAATTCATCAACATCGACCAGCAAAGAAAAATAATAACAATTTAGGCTTCTGTCACTGTCATGTCGGTCGGTGGAAATTTGTTTTTGTGTAACAAAACCAATCGAAACCATCAACTGTCATTCTCCATTCTCATTATGTATTCAAAAGGTGAGAATCTTGAGCAAATTGTTTTGGAGCTTATGAAAATGGGACAATGAGGTAAAAAAAAATGTACAAGAATGACATAAGAAGAAAAAAAACCCTCTAATGGTTGTTTTCATTTGTTGTTAGTTGATTTTTTTTGTTTGTGGATAAAAATTTAGCTAACCCGGAAAAGTGTTCAAATGCAAATACAAATTGAAAAACAAACTTAAGCTTTTGTAATGTAATTTACTTTGTTCTGATAGTTTGAAGGTGTTAAAATACCACATTGGATTTACCAAGAAGTCACATTCCTATTGTATAAATAAGTGACCGATTGATCATGAGTTGAAATTCTTCTTCTGATACGTTAATATTTGCACTTGAAATGGTTGACTGAAACACCACACCTTTTCTTAAAAATTCGAGTGATGAATGAATCGTTGAAATTCATTGGAATCTGGATGAAGAGGAATATGCTTTTGTGCTTTAGTATAAAATCCAACGTTTATTGTTATTTGTTTCTACTTTTAAAATCAGATGTAACTGGTCCAATTAGACCATTTTCCATGGCCAGCAAGTTCTTCACTAATGAGTTCATTGTTTGAACTGAACTTGTCACTAGATTACTTTGTTACAATGCAGCGATCACATTTCGTTAAATGCGACGAAAATAAAATACAAGATCAACTTGATTTGGCGGATGTAAATGAAATTTAAGCTACAAATAGGTGGGGAATCCCGATTCTTAATGCATTTACCTGCATACACTTATAAATGGATTCTCCGTTTATTTGTTTTCGTTTTCTAGAACGGAACTAAATTCTTCATTGATTTTCGTCATGATGGCCCTAATGATGACTCTGCATAAATAGGTTTAAACGGTTTTTTATGATTCATATAAGCCGTTGCCACCGTAGCAAGTCACTTTTTGAATGATTTTGAAAGTAATTTTTTTTTAGACTGAAGGGCCTATCAATAATATTACAAAGTCCAATAAAGATGCATTGTCTTCTGCTTCATCTTAAGAGTGCATAGTATTTTGTATAACAAAAAGCTCTCTTCCAGCAAACAATTTTTCAGCTCTCCATTCAAAGGTTAACTATTTAAAATATATTCTCAAGTGGGCTTTTTGTTACTTATGAAAATGTAGTTGAAGGCTAGCCGAGCTTCGTGGGCTCAAGTCACGCCAGTGACCAACTATATGGTAGAATGATTGCCTTTTGCTGTTTCAGTAGCATGTTTTCTTTTATTTATCGGAACGTTCACTGACATGACGTCAATTTAAATGTCAATTTTAATCAAGGAAATATTCAAAAGAAGATGAAAAAAGTACAAGTACTTACTCGATAGCAGCCATATCAATAAAAAACGCCTATTCCACTCTTATTCCACAGGTTAACTAACCCATTTTATATTTAAACCATTGGAATAAACATATCCAAATCAAACAAGTATTAATACTTTCAAGCACTTCAGTACTAGACAAGTAAATGAATTCAAGAATAGCGTTTACATATCTTCTGTCAAATGTAGGTGATGATTCTTTAAACTGCTTTTGGTTTAATTTTGGTAAAGAACTCAAATAATATACTATCTAGACTTTTTGTACCAGTTTCAAGGGCAAATCTTTTGAACTACAAGAACCAGTACTCTGTGCTGAGAAATTAAAGGAAAAGTGAGAAGAAATTTCAAGAAATATCAACAATCTTATTCATTCATGCATCGGAACTTTGTACTTAGGGGTATCCCCTATTTTCGTTGTCGACTTGAGATCTTTCAACAAATTAGTCATTTTCATATCTTCTTTATTTTGTTCCTTATGCCAGGCATGGTTCGGGCGTGGTTCAGACTTATAAGACAAACAACCTGCTTCACTGATAAACCATTACAAGAAGGTATTTAAACCTTCTCAAACAAACTGAACAGTCTTGAAAGACAGTCAGGCATTTCCTTAGAGAGGATAACAACCTTTAATGGTTTAAAATTACAACCTATCTCCATGATCTTAATGTCTTTAGATTGCCTTGAATATTCACATTTGCGGGTTTATTTTTAACATCAAAAGAGTTATTCTGCATACTTGACTTAATTTTGGCAAGTGGTAATTATTTATTGTTTCAACTCTTTTATATTGAGACCGCAATAAAATTCTGTCAAAGTGTCAATGCAGTGAGTCACTTCAGTTATTGTTTTAGGAAAAATGTTATCAACACCTTATAATCAACAAGCATCCTTTTTAATAGTTCTTTGAAAATAAACCGTCAGGGGCAGTTAAGAACCTAATGAACAAAAGATTATAAAAAGTGATTGGTTGACCGTGAAGTCTGCAGTTGCTTTGAATTATATTTTGAAATGCTTAAAGCATACTTAAAACGACTCTAATTATTTCTGGATTTGAGGAAACTACGAAATAAATTTTCAAAGGTGTTAAACATTTCATACCCCAAAGTTATGACATATTTAGTCGTTTTGTTGATAAAACTGCTTTTAATTTACATTTACAGCATCACACTTCAATTATGGTCATAAATTAAGATTCAAACTTAAGCTTCCAGGTCTCTTTCAACTTAGAGGTTAATGGTCATTAAATAGCACTCACATCGTCACTGACCAAAATCATATAACCGACCATTTGATGATGCTAAGTGCTTTGTTTGCTTTTCTCATCAACATCACAAGTCCATGATGGCAAAACCTCAAAATAGGTACGTTAGAATGTCTAATAATGTTCAAAAATTATTCAAGTGTAAATAAAGTACACATCAATTTTTTTATGCTAACCAATAAATTAAACGTTCGTAAAAAACAGAAACAGGAAGTGATAACTCCCACAGCAAAGAGTTATATTTTTTTTAGGGTTGATCTTGAACTTGAAGTACTGACTACTGACATTCACTAGCGGAAAGCTATTAAGTTTTGACTTTAATATGTACCTACACTGTATTTTTAATTGACGTTCAAATGACATTAATTTTTGAGTGTTAGGGATTTTTTTTTTATGGAGATTTATACGCCACTTTGAACACTATGATTGTTGTTAAGACAGATAAAGAAAAATACATATTTTACTAACGAAGTTACCATTCCATACTGAAAAATATATGTAAATAAGCGGCAAAGACAATTCAAAGAAAAACTGGAATTTTCGAATTTTCATTTGAACTAATTTAAGACCAAACATGTTTCCAAACGTCATTTTGACTAAATTGTATGTAAATCGCGGAGCCCTTGAAATAAAGAGACTAACTGCTTCTTATATGCATAAGAACGACCTCTTTAATTTTTATTGAACTTAAACCATGCACTGCTTTGATTGATAAAAGAAGATTGCATCATGGCTACTTTTTGTATGCAGCGTTTAATTTGTTTTGTTTATTGTGTAATTTTAGTCTTTTTTCATCTTTATTTTTGTCTAATTTTAAAAGCAATTTATGTTTCTCATATATTCAAAAGTCGTGTCCGTACCTTCGCTCCCTTAAGTTGCCATAAATTATCATCATTCCAGAACTTCTTCGCATGTCAATGGTTTTATATTCGATTCATCTGTGTATCTTAACATTCTTGGATGAGGCTTTTATATTTCTTCACGAAGTGTTTTTGATTGCTTTTATACTTCAATTCTTTGCATGCAAAATCCGAAGGATTGGACCTTCTATCTTGAATCTCGATGTCAATAAAATCGGAAGGTAATTGAAAAGGTTGGCCGGCGAGACTCAAATGGATGGACAAATAGATTCAATGAAAGAATTTCGAAGGCTTTTATTGAAACCTTTTTCCCTGACTCAGCAATCAATGATCTTTAAAGAGAGACACAAGTGTCTGAAAGGTTTGTCGAGCTATTTTTTTATAAGAGGACTTAATGTTTGACTGGATGCCTTTTTTTATTTAGAATATTAGGGCAATGCAGCTTTTGCAGGTTTTGTTATCCAAAAAAATGTATTTCCTGTCAATCAAAACTCATAATAAACTGGAGCAATATGTCAATAAACTTGAGCTACAACTTGGCAAAAAATCAAATTTCCTTGTTTATGACCACAAAAAATTGCAAATACGAATGCATTTCAGAGCAAAAACTGGTGAATAAACAGATAAAGAAAAATAATAAATAAACAAACTTGAGGCAAGGAAAAAAAACAAATCAAACATAATTACATTCGAAATTTCACAATCAAAACCTCAGCAATTTCATTACAGGTATTATTCTGTTAAAGCTCGTCTAATTGAACTGCTTTATCGCTTGTCGCCTACTGTGTGGGGTTACCAACATATGTATATGTGTTAGCATTAAGTGTAAAAGCAAAATAAAAAAAAACAAATCACAGGCTATGAAAATATGTTTAGTCGGCACATGGTCAATTTAAAACGAAATTTAAAAAAAAACGCCGATTCTGCTCTTATTCCCCAGGTTAACTTACCCAACGAATAAATGTTAATCTACTAGTTAAAGTTGCTTATTTATAAGGCAAAAAATTCTTCTTGGAATAGTAAAGTGACATTTTCCCTAAATTCCCTTTTATACTGACAACCGAATTGATGTTTGTGCTATATATGGCAATTGATGTGGCGCCATCTAGTAATTATATTTTTCTTATTCCTTCGCTTAACCCTGCTCCATGATGGAATAAATCAATAAACTCCAGTTAAGAGAACTTTTATATTATTAAATGCATTTTCTACCTAGTCCATAGAATAAAGGTTATCCTTATCCCGTCACTGTCCTGTGTTTGTTAATTTAGCTGTAACTAAGAGAAATAAAAGATGGAATTTAAATAAGTTTTATTGCGAACCTTTACTGAAACATAACAACATTGAGATTGTTTATTAAAAAATGTAATGATCGATTTTAAAAATACTTTTCAAACTATGTGAATTTACTATAAAAATAATAATACACTGAGACATTTTCAAACAACCACATTAAAAATTCGTTCCAATCTCTTACAACGCTTCGATAAAATTTCCAGTAAAAAAATCATCACCGAAAAACCAATCAATGCACCACAAATCGAATACAAGGATGTAAGTCGCTTATTGTGCAACGGAATCCTCACACTAGCTCCTGACGTATAATCTAGAAACGCTTGGTCAGTGTCACTGTCCGTAAATTTGAACCTCCAATTTGATTGTATTCCCACAGCAGCAAATTCTTTCAATTTATTATTGAAAACTTTCACAAAAATCGAATGTTTTTGCATAAACATAACAAACCGATGCCTACTAAAAATTTCCTTTGAAGCAAGAAGATCGCTTCGTTTCAAACCGCAGATTTTGTAATAATAAATGAGATTATCCATACTTTCTACTAGAGAATAATTGCCGTCGAGAATTTCCAATTGTTGCAAAAGGCCTTGAGTTGTTTCACTATTTGTTCTAATTTTATATTGATCGGGAATAGAAATAACAAGATCGTTTTCCATTTGTCGCAGCACTAACATTGAAAATTTGTACTTCATGAGATCATCGTAACCGGCTGGACGATCAATGAAATAATTCTTTCGAAATGCATCATAAAGTGATCCCTGGAAAGCATTTCGCAAAAGTAAAGCAAGCAGTGCAAAACAGTATGAAAACGTATCGCGCGGAATTACGTCGAGGAGTTCGGCAAACTGGATAGCCAAGAACAATTGCGCAAATATTTGTCACCGGACTTGAACTTTCTTTGCCAAAAATAAATCGACAAACTTTTGGATTGATTTTTGTAAGATAAAAGCAACCAACATAATCTGGACCAAGAGAACGGCAATAAAAAGCCAAACTTCCATCGTAAACGGTTTGGCAAGTCCAACCGGTTTTGGAAGATTTTTGTTTCCATTATAAATGAAGTATGGAGGAGAAGAACGTGCCGTTACTCTTAGAGGACATTTGTGAAAATTTAGAAGTTTCTGTGGAGAAATGTTGCCAAATCTGCCGAATCCATTATCGAATTTGTATAAAAGTACAGTACACACTGTCCGAAAACAAATTATAGGTGAACATTGACACACCTATTTTCAGGTGATGAGTTATGATATGTCGATCACATACAATTTTTTTGGTCAAAAACAAAAAGTTTCAATTTCCTCAAAAAAGGTTCCTACGATTTTTTTAAACTTTCTAGAACGTTTTTTTTTCAAAGCACTGATGTATTTTACGTAAAAAATATTTTTGTATTGCTCCAAAACGGTACATCTCAGAGAACCGTTTTTTTTTTCTTTTTTTATAATATTTTTAGTCTTTTTTTCAAAAATTTGTATTTCGAAAACGGATTAATATTAAAAATTTAAATTCAAATATATCTAATATGTATATTTATATGTTCTTGAATACTGTGTACCCAGATTAATTTTAGGACATTTGTAAAAATTGACGTGTACAGATTTAATTACAAGGAAAAGAATTATTTTTTAAGAATTTAAAAAAACACTTTCTTAAAAATGTTATGGCATATATTTATTCAGACAAAATTTGTTTTTCAAAAACATATTTCAATTTAAATTTTTGTTTATAAATTTTAATTACATGTTTTTATTTTTTAAGTTTTGGAATACAGGAGCAAGTTCATACGACCCAGTCGTGCACATTTTTTGATTATTTTCAGAGTCTTGAAAACAAGATTTGGAATGACTAACTAGGTGTGAAATTATTTGACACAAATTTCAGGAGACATTATTGCTCACTTTAGGTGGGGAACAACTTCTAACGATAAAAGTGAAATTATTAGTACATAGGTTAAAATTTCTAATTACATAAAATAATTTATTCCCAGAATAATATACCAAAAATTCCCTTAAGAAATTTTGTTGTTGTTGGTACTTGACAACCGATTTGTTGTTGTCGATTGTAGCGCCATTCAATGAACTGGCAAGGAAACTGTGTTTTTACATTTTTTCATTACTTCGCTTAACCACATTTCTCGGTGGAATAAGTTATTAAAGTTAAAGTAAACTTTACTTTATTTATAGCATTTTCCACTTAGTCCACAGAATAAGGGTTAATCCTTCACTATTCTGTGAATTGTCTGAAAAACCTTACAAATCTTATGATTATATTTCTGTGAAGCTTAGCATGTTCCTTTATTTTCTCTCAGAATGGTCACACTTTAAATTATGCATCGCAGTTTTTTGCAACATTTCAACGTTTAGACTCAAATTGCATTGTAATCATAAAGTCATCATCACATTGTAAAGTTGATGCCATGTGGATACTTGTGGAATCCCTTAAGAAAAAAAAAACATGGAAATGTATTTTCAACGATAAGTTGAATTCTCAGCAATAATTTGATTTTTGTTACAATTACAATTCTATCAACGGCAGTAGTACCAAAAACTTAACGAAACATAAAAACCAGTCTACATGCAGTGGCAGAGTGGACGTCAAAGTCTATCTAGAAGCGCAACAAGCACTCACCACACGTCCGTCCAATCACCTATAACGATCACAAACACTCTGACTTCAATGTGTGATCGAATTCACCTGACTTGTCGTGCCGTCGTCGTCGTCGGTGTCTTTACTTGTGTAAAGCTTCCCCTTAGAATTGAATTAACCGCCCGATCGTGTGTAAGATTTGTTAGGCCCAAAGAAGTGACTTTGCCATAAACTATACGATTAGCGAATTTAGTTACCTGCGCGACTTCAAGCTAGTCTCATCGAAAAGCGAAGCTTTCCTCGGTTCGAAGAGTCTTCTCACACAAGACATTATTCAAACAAGTCGGTGGCCTTAAGTCAAACAAGAAAAAGAAAAAAAAACGGTGGAAAGCGTTACAATTTTTGAATTTTTGTTACACCTTTGGCAATGAGATTAGAAAATAAACTAATTTGTTAAGAATGAGAGATTGATTTAATTTTTTTTAATTCATATCGAACAAAAAAACAAACGAATGAAAAATGCATTCCACACTTAGTTTGGTCTTAATTGTTGGACTGTGTATTTTTTGTACACTCAGTTCGGGTACTTTAGACAGTTCGACATCATGCCAGTTGAAAAATAATTGTGATTTAAATGAGAAATTAATTGCTAAAGATTCAAGTGTTGGTGATAAATTGGAAAAGAAAATCACATCGATATTTGAGGATAAAGTTAATTATAGTTTGAAATTGTCATACGAGAGTGATGAGATTGACGGTGAAGACGAACAGCGAATTATTGGTTACACCTCGGTGGCTAATTTGACGCAATTTAAAAAAATAACTGACAAGGAGGCTGAAGAAGAGCAATATGAAATTCAAGAAAAAGGTAAGGATATGAGGAAATGGAATATTTCTAGTTGTTACTAAATTCTAAGAAGGAAAAAAAAACAAAAACAAATTTTCAAATCAACTTGCTCAAAAAATCTTCTACAAAAGTGTTTGTTTTTTTTTTTAATAAATAATTTAAAATGAGATATTTCCAGCAAACATGTTGGCTTTGTTGGGTAGTCTTCCTTCAAAGTTCATAAAAATATGTCCTAAGACGTGTGCGCGCATATTTTTCCATTCAATTTTTATCTGGTAAATTAGAAAAAAAGCTAAACTATTTTTGTTGAAAAATGGAGCATCCATTCGTTTCGAATTTTATTTTTTGAAAACAGAGATTATGTTCAAAATTCAAATAAAATAATTAAGTAAACATACTTAAAAATTGTCTAGCCCTAATTTTAATTCAAGACATTTATTTTGTTTAATTTTAATTTTGGCAACCGAGAATAAAGTCCCATCAATTGACGGCTAACCTACATTTTATCTTAAATTATAAAAATAAAAGAATTATTATAATTTTTTGAGCTTTTTTAACTTCCTGGAGGAAGTTATTGTAATGGGTCCGATTTTGTGAATCTCCAATTTTGTATTGTTGTTGGTTTTTTTGTTTTTGTTTTCTTGTGATCAAGAATCGTTGGACCAAATCTGTTGCACCCGCAATGGCAATTTGACTTTCCTGTTTTTAAATTTTATTTAGATTATTGAAGAATATTTAAAGAACATATTTGGGGTTAACAGGAACTTGTTTTCCAATGATTTTTTTCTCATATTCGAAAAATTGGTATCGAGAACTTTTCGAAATAGGGAAAAAATCCTATGGAAAAATACCTATCTCCAACTTTTTTTCATTTGAAATTTTGTGTTATTAAGCTGTCAGATCATGATCATGATTCATGATCATGAATGCAACTGAACCGGAGGAGCAGAGCGATGAAACCAATGATTCCCAGATGAACAAAAAAGCCCCAAAAAGGCATAACTTAACTTGTGACGTTGCTTTGGAACGAGAAATTGAATTCCAAAAAGAACTCTGCAATAAGGTTAAAAAGGCAGTTGAGGCTATAAAGAGACACCAAAAAGATATGGAATACCATTTCAAGAAAATATACAGGTCCATTGATAAAATTAGAGAGTTACAGAAGAAGACGTTGGATAAAACCTCGAGGCACAACTTGAAAGGGAAGCAATGAGAACGCAGGAAGTTAAGGCAAAGCTTAAAATCAAGGAAGAAAAACTAGGAAAGTTATAATTTGAACATTTCTCGTTGTATTTCATCGATTAATATTAATATTCTTTGCATTCTTAGTTAGGAAAAAATAGAAAACAAACATTTTTTCCACTAAGAACCGACTGTCAATTCATTCCGAACATATGTTCGAAAATTAATTTATTATTTTCATGTTGGCAAAATTTGTTCCCAAAGAAAAAAAAAAAGGTGAGGATTTCCCGACAGTAGGAACTTGTTCCCGGGAACGCCCAAGGAATTCCCGTCAAGCAGTTTCCGTAGCTTAGTGGTTAGGTGCGTTGGCTGCTAAGCAGAACGTCGTGGGTTCGAATCCTCGTGCCCATAGTTTTTATTTCATCTTTCACGGGCACTGTCTCTTGCGAAGAACTGACAAAACTTCCAAGAGTATCATCTGTCATGAAAAAGTGCTTCTCAACTTTGAGGTTCGGAATCGGCGTTAAATTGTTGGTCCCCTCAGTTCTTCATACGCACCTAGATAATTGTTGATGATAGTAAGCCACTTAAGCCTTGGCTTTTCAAGAGCTGTCGCGCCACTATATTTATTTTTATTTTTTTTTTTAATTATGACCTTTCAAAGCTTAGTTCAATTAAAGCAATTTTGTTTAATTACATCAAACTCAAACTGCTTCCAAATGTTGCACCCGTGATAATGGAAAAACAAATAAAATTAATTTTACAAGTAAAAACCACGTAAGGTACTACAGTTGCAAGGAAGGACCCGCGGCGTAGTGGTAATGTACGTTGTCTAGTTACGAAGATGGCGTGGAATCGAATCCTACTTGCGTCAAAAAGGTTTTAATTCCATCTTTGACGAGTAGGTAGTGCCCCTTTGCGAAGTACTGATAAAACTTCCAAGGAAATCATTTTTCACGAAAAAGTGCTTCATAATACAGCCGTTCGGAATCGGCATAATATTGTAGGTCCCTTCAACTTCTTACACGCACTCAAAAAATTGTTAAGGCGTGCTTCCGTGCTACCCTATTATCAAGCAATATTATTGCTTTTATTTTTAAAAAGATGAAATAAAAGAACATTTTTGACTAAGCATGAACAGTGCAATGATAAAAGTCTTAAAGTATGTACTTTTTCTCATTCCTTACAAGGAGATAAACTAATCTGTCAAAAAAGAATTTTTGTGCTCACATTTGTTCATGCATACAAAAGGAAAATAAAATGAAAGAAAATACGAATTTCGGGACTAAGTTAATAAAACGTAAGTCTTCTTTCTCTAATCTCTGTTCTGAACTTTCCCATTTTTTCTCCCTTTAGAGATAATTTCATAGAATTAAATTTCATTGAAATCGGTTCAGGAGTTTACATTTACATGCGTACGTGAAGGTTTTATATACCTAAATCTGTTCTTATATTCTTTGGAAAGTAACAGATAGAACTTTAATTTTCAAAATTCCATTACTTCATTTTTTAAACATTTTTATATTCAAATTCTTCTTTCGTCGACTTTGAGTTTTTCAGGTTTTTTTATTGGCTTTGAATTTCCCTGAAGTAACCTACTTCCAATTAATAATTCAAACCAACCAACGGTTATCTACCAAACGATAAGAACAAAAGCCAAAGATTCCTTATAGGCCAAAAAAAAATCCATAAATATTTCAGAATTCCGAAAATGTGTGTCAAACAAAATATTGGCATGCAAAGTTAAATTCTTATTTATTTGCTTTTTAAGGAATACAGAATTGTAAATTAATGAGTACGATTTAAACCAACAAACAAAAACAAAATAAATAAAATTATGCAAATATAGGTAGATGCATGGTTTTTCTTTAGTCCAAAAGCATCATAAATATATTTAAATTTCTGCCCTAAATTCTCTGAACATCAAATTTGACCTACAAACGTATTTATGAACGAATTTGAATAAAAGAAAATAAACCAAATTGATTTAAATTTTAAATTTAAGAAACAAGCATTGAAATAAATTGTGTACATTTTGTAGCTGACAGATTTAGTGATCCAGATTCTTCTAACAATCCCTTCATATTTGACATACATTTATGAATATCAAATTAGATTATAGGATAACTTAAATTCAAAGCCTAACGTACTTTTTCTTGATTGTGAATAGTCTCCAGAGCGTGTCTGAGGTTTTCAATTTCAATCATAAAAACATTTACGCCACTTTTATTTCAAACTAGTTCAGTATTCTTCAAACTAAAAAAAAAACTCGGCGTATTCTTCAAACTCATTTACGTATGTCTAATCACATACAAAAGAAAACAAAAGTAATCCTACCTGACGCATAAAAACAAGTTTCCCTAAGTGGAGAGATTATAGGTTCAATTTGTCTGATCTTCCAAAAAAAAGGAGGTAAATATTATCAAATGAACTTGAAAAGCAACCGATCCACAAAACAGTCTTTCCACGTGTTATCCACCATGTCGGTAGACGCCTAGACGGTTCCTTAGATCATCTCCTTCGTGACTCTTGACTTGACGTTCCTGCAACATTTCAACAACATCAATTTCAATTTCAAAGCCTGTCCGATGTGATCTTCGGCTGCTTACAGATATGTCAGTAATAACTACTCAAAAAGCAGGTTACTGTCAGATCAGGAGCGTGCATTCGAGTGTTACCGTCAGAGCAACACGCAGTAGCGGCGGAGGAAAAATCTGCAGTGTTACATAAACGCCTTTCCATTCTCAATTATTCTATTTGTTAATAGCTAGAGGAAATCAAATGATGGTGAGACTAGACTTTATGAGCTTATACTCACCATAACTTCTTTGTGGCGTGCTCTGCTGACTGCTGAAGCAAATGATGCAGTTAATGTTGTTATTGTAGGTAGGTGCATTCTCGAGACACTTAAAGCTCCACAAAACCAAACCGGCAAATCGACAAACCGACACAAAAAAACACAACTCCTTCTAGGTTGTTAAGTGGAAGTTTACAAAAATTTTGTTGGCCGGTAGATGGATGAAAAATTGGCTAAACTGCAAATCAAATATACCAATAGCAACTCTGACGACATATGCTCAGCACTCATTATATTGGTGGTGGCAATGCAGCGTGTTTGGTGAATGTTGTTAGTAGGCCAATTGCTTGAGCTTGGATTTTTTTATTTATTTCAGTTTTTTTTTTTTTTTTGAACGGAACGACGAAATGTAACAAATTGTTGAGGTGTATGAGCTATGTTTGTGTGTGGAAATGTTTAGGTCATTTCGAAATAAAATGCGTAAATGCTGAACCAGTATATGATAAGTTTTTTTTGTTCTTTCGATTTTGTTTAAATAATGTCATAATGTTAGGAGCAGTTTTTATCAATGTGTGAGGTTCCTTATCAAAATATAAGTAATCGTTTGAGCAAAACCACCCAGAATGCAGAATTTGATGACAATTCTCGAAAGAAGTTGTTTGTCAACTGACAGAAGTCTGTTCGGATTATGATTAAATTCATGTATAAAACACGTGTCTAAGTAGTGTTTCTTTGTTTTTATTTGTCAATTAAATAACCATTAAACTGTAATTAGAATATTTACTTTCTCCGAAATGTCAAGGGACTTACTTAAGTTGGGTTTTGATATTAGACTATTTGCTCGACGCTTTGTCTTACTGATGAGAAAAATTACACACTTGTTTAAAATGCGAAAAACCACATAAAACTACTTAAGAAATGATATTCATTAGCTTTTAATGAAACAAGATATCAGAAGGCACTTTTATTGATAAATTGTTGTCCAGTTCACTTGATAAATTACAATATCAAGCAAACAATATCATTCAAATGGCCTCCACAGGAGTTTTCGCAGTATGCTATTCCTTAGAGTAATTTTGGTTTTTAATGCGTCTAGAGTTCGGGGACTATTCGCGTAAACACGGTCTTTTGTGTAGCTCCACAGAAAAAATTCTAACGGTGCCAAATCGCATAATCTTGGTGGCGAATCGATGTCGCCAAAACGTGAAATAACGCGAGCAGGAAACTTTTCACGCAATAAAGCCATAATTGGTCGTGTTGAGTTGTTTGTTGCGCAGTTTTGTTGGAACCACATATCGTCCAAATCATAATCTTCAATCGCCAGCCAAAAAAAAAATCGGTTATTATTCGACCAAATTGCTCCGAATTGACTGTAACCGAAACCGTCTGCCCATTGGCATCGTCAAAGAAATATGGACCAGTGACAACTTTCGATGAAAGAGCACACCAAACCAGTCACTTTTTCTGGATGCAAATTAGTTTGATGTATATTGTCTTTTGTTTCAACACCCGCTGTTCGATTGTTAAGCGACTCATTATCGTAAATGTCAAACAACCGACCGTTAAGTTTGACACCTGTCAAATGCCAGCGCTGCCAACTTAAAACTACAAAATGATTGAACCTTAAGATTCTCAAAAATAAAACAAAAAGCATACATATGAAAAGGGTTTTCCAATAAGAGGTGTTATTTTGATATTCAAAAGAAAATGGCATTTTTTGAGATAAATGATCGGATGTTTATTTCATTATAAAGAGGAAGGTATGCCGTTAATAATGGAACACAACATCAGCCAAATGGCGCCACGATCACGCTTACAGGACCATATCCTTTTCATGAAATTTTCCATAACCAAATCGCAAAGTGGCTGCCCTATGTCCTCAATAGCCTCACGAATTCCATCTTTGAGGTCTTGAATCGACGCTAGGATGTTGGCGTAGACCTAATCTTTCACGTGGCCCCAAAGTTCACTTGATAAATTACAAGTCGCAAGGTCGTTAAATCACAAGATCTCGGTGGCCAATTGTGATCACCTCTTCGAGAGATAACACGGTCCGGAAACTTTTCCGTAAAGATCGATGGTTTCATTGCTTGTGTGGCACGTAGCGCCGTCTTGTTGAAAGTAAACGTTGTCCAGATCAATACCATCCAATTCCGGCCATAAAAAATCATTAATCATCTCTCGATAGCGCAATCCATTGACCGTAACTGTTGCTGCAGCCTCATTTTCGAAAAAGTAAGGTCCAATGACCCCGCCGGACCATAAACCGCACCAAATAATGGGATGGAGAGGCTTTTCAACAATAACTCTTGGGTTTTCCAAGCCTCAGATGCGACAGTTTTGCTTGTTGACGTAGCCACCGAGGTAGAAATGGGCCTCATCAGTCAAGATGATTTTTCGATGAAATTCCGGATCATTTTCATGCATTTCAAGGACCCAATCAGCAAAGACACGACGTTGTTGATGATCAGCCGGCTTGAGTTCTTGTGTTAACTGAACTTTATAAGCCTTAAGACCCAAGTCTTTATGCAAAATACGGTGTAATGACGTTTGTGGAATGCCTAATTCCAAAGAACGACGAGGAATGGACAAACCTGGGTTTTCTTCAACACTTTGGGCTACAACAGCAATATTCTCAGTTGTTCTTGAGCGACGTGCACGGGTTTTATTCTTCACATCACTAACTTGTCCCAACAGCTCGAATTTGTCCACCAATTTCTGTTTTGCGGTCCGACAAGGTGCTTCACGACGACTCCAAAAATGTTTTAGTTTTACGAACCGTCTCTGCCAAATTTTCACCATTTTTATAGTGAATTTTAATAATTTTGATGCGTTGTTGAAGCGTGTTTCATTCCATTTTGTTAATGGCGTAGTTTCTTCTTGTTAAATGTCAATGACAGCTTCAAAAGTGGCAGCTACCGAAATAGCGGGCTATTCAAAATAATATCTCTTTGTAAAAGAAAATTAAATTAATAAATAAATGGATTTATTTTTTAAGTCAATCGGCAAACTTTTAGAGCTATCTATGGTTACAGTGAGAGGGAAATATACACATAGACCTTATCTCTTTTGCTACCTTTCTTCTCAAATAATTAAAACAATTGTACGACCTTCTACCCTCTTAATGTTCCCATTAAAGGTCTTCACCATTTACAGCAACTTGGTTAGCAAAAAAACTAATAAGCAAAAAGTTCAGTCCACTTTTGCCAACTTAAAAGGGATACACTTTAGATAGGAGCCTAACAATTAATAAATTGTTTAATGAAATACAAAGAAAACGTACAAGCGTATCCAGTCCATGTGAGGCAAGTTTATTTTTTCTTTTAATTTAACGATTTACTTATAACTCACTTCCTTGAGTTGATTTTAAATTGAAAGTCAGTCTGGAATTAGAGTTAGGTTAAATAAGATCAAAAATTCAACGCCAAACCAAAACGTTTCGATTATTTGTTTAATGAACTCAAAATAAATAAAACAATCTTAATTCTCAACCAAACACAAAAGGATGTTAACCTGCAATATGTCTGGAGATAAAAATTTACTGAAAAATTAACATACCAATAACTCAACATAGTGAAGGTTCTTCTTCTGCATACTAATTATATCAACCAAAATCCAACCATTTAACACTTACCTTTTTTAACGTGTGTGCAATTTGTTTAATCTCCACAAGCACAAAGCACGTTTCAGCAGTTAGAACATCTTCAGAAGTGTGTTCTTAATTCTTTTCACAAGCCTTATATGGCAAGAAATAAACTCTTATGCAACATGACATTGGGGTTTCTTTTGAGACTGGGCTTAGCAAATATTTGTAGATGTATCATACAAAGAAAATAATATTTGTTTAACAAATTTTCATTTATTAGTACATTTTCAAATCAGAAGGTAGAATTTTTGAGTTTACAAAAAAATTAAATACACAAGTTTGCAAATGTTTCTTTTTTCAAAATACAAGGCAGACACAACTTGAATTTCAATTTGATCCACAAACAAAATTTATTTGTTAACAGAATATTAATTGTACTTTTTGAAGAGTTATCTTCCGCATTTACTTAAAATTTTAAGTATGTCAAAATATTGACAGACAAGTCGTCAGCGAAATTTAGCATGTGGAGGTTCTTTGACGTTTACATTCGTTTTGGTGTCATGACGGCGACTTCAATGTCACAAAGCCAAAATTCAGAATGGGAAGGTTTATGTATGAATTGTGAAATATTTCTGTATTGCTGCGCACATATTTTTTTGCAAAATAAAAAGAACTGAACTTTAAGTTGGTCAATGATAATTTTGATAATTTGCTTTAGCTTGAACTTGTATAAAAACAAAAACGACAAGTAATCGTTTTCATTTCGTCTTACAAAGGTTACCTTTGAAACTAAGGAAAATCTGAAAATTAAAAGACGACAAAATAATTGAATACTTAATCTTGTGTTTGACTTTTTAACAGCAATGAGCCATGTCTAAACTCACAACGAAGTCAACATTTTACACAGCAGCACAACTACTCCGTCAAAAGATTCGATCTACTCACATTTTTGTAAATCTAACAAACTGGGGGGTCATCGATAAAATGTTATTGCCTAACAGCACAATCATTGAGACTATGTATTTTCGCGTCAGTGTTATTGATCTACATCTATGTAATTTGCGTGACCGTTGTCTGATCACGACTCCGCCTTGTTATCAGATTGGAATGTCTGTAGCATAATTCAACAAAAGAGTCAACCCTGATCTAAAAAAAAAAAAACACTGTAGTCTTAAAAACCTACTTTTTCTGAACTTTTTGCGGTAATACACAAATACCACAAGATCACATAATAAATATCAGCGATCTCAGCGCTATCATACAAAAAAAAAACCTCAGCTGTCTTTCAAGTATCACGCACTTTTTTTTTTGAGAAACTTTATTACATGACACTTGTACCTACCTGCAGTATCTTCAAAAGCAATTTGCATTTAAAGAATGCAGTTCTGCGTCAACGAGTCTGGTTTAGGGCCACAACCGCAGCTGTGATGGGCATGTTAATAATAATAATTACGTTGCATAGGTGATTGTTTTCCTCGTGAATGATTTCACTTTTGTTTTCTGCAAGACCTTCCGAAAATGGCGAAAAAGAAGTACATAAGTTTTTATCGATCGAGGCGGATTTGTTGTCGGTATGCAGTTACAACTTTACTGTAGTATAATTGTGAATGATTTTATTATGCTGTATGTTTTACGATTTTTAAATGACATTAAAAAAGGCTCGAACGGCTTTTAAATATTTTTAGCCAAAGGTTAATGAACGACATATAAATATGTTTCAACTGTTCAACTCAAAATCTCACATGGAAGAGGTTAAAAAACGAAGCAAAAATAAATAATGAAAAATGAGAATAAATTTGCATTATTTACTGTTTGAGCAATTTATCATCTTGGACTATCATTTTTTTCTTAAGGTATTTATGTAGCTATACCTCATAAAAATTTGTGTACTGACCAGTTGACTTTAGGAGGGATGTCAAGACATTTGGACATTTTAAGAAAATCATAAAAATACACATTAATTTGCCAAATAGACTTATGTTGAATGCTTAGTGCTTAGGTGCGTTGGCTGCAAAGCAGAACGTCGTGGGTTCGAGTCCTACCTGGGCCCATAGTTTTTATTTCATCCTTCACGAGCACTGCCTCTTGCGAAGAACTGACAAAACTTCCAAGAGTATCATCTGTCATGAAAAAGTGCTTCTCAACTTTGCCGTTCGGAATCGGCGTTAAATTGTTGATGAGAGTAATCCACTTAGGCCTTGGCTCTTCAAGAGCTTTCGCGCCACTCTGTTTATTTATTTTTTAAATTATTTTGCCTTAGTCAAAGTGACGTTGAGATCTCAGTGATATATTTTTAGTTGGAGCTGGCCTAATGCAAGGCAATTGGACACGGAATCGGGACCGGTCATTGATTAGTTGGACAACTTTTATTTTGACTTTGTCGTACTGGTTTGAGTTTGAAAACTAAGTTTTGTTGTTTCCTTTTTTACGTTTTTAGTTTTCTCCGTAAATTCAGATGAGTTCTAGATGGCGTTAGTATCTTTGTTCTTCTTTATTGTACCATAGTATAGACGTCAAAGATTTAAGCAAAAAACAAAGCGGTAACTGACTTACGCTTTATGGTGGATTTACATGTATCTGCATCATCTTGATCTGTAAAAATCAAGAAAAGTAAGGCGGGTGAGATATACGTCGTTATACAAAAGAGTGAAAGAGTACACTATATGCCTACTTTTTTTAATTGCCATAATTTTTTATAGCTCAGTGACAAATGAAGAGTAGCCATTTTTTGGTAACACATTTATTTATCAATTCCTCCATTAATTTCTGGTTGTAGTATCTATACGAAATGAAGTTTATCAATAATTTATTGAGTTTATTTCTTTTCGCAATCGCACATAATAATCAAACGAGCGGAAAAATTGACAATTATAGACTTTGTTGCTTTTTAGCGTTCAGGTGAGAAAGGGAGATTCGCTGTTGACCTGAACTCAGTTACATGTTCGTCTTAACCATAATCTTGATCTTGATTTCTATTATTTCCTATAATCTTGATCTTAACAAGATGTCTGCATTTTGATTTTGCCTCTCTATCGAATGAGAATGATTTTTGTATTTTGCATCTCTCTTTTTTGCAGAACTAAAAATGCAGATACGTGTAAATCCACCATTACCATCAAGATACTAGAAATTTTATGCTTCGTGTATGTGACAAAAAAAAATTAAGTGAAAGATAGAGAATCTATCTGTCAAGAAAAAAGTGCTTCTCAATTTTGCTGTTCGGAATCGGCGTTAAATTGTAGGTCCCCTCAATTCTTCACACACACTCAGAGAATTATACGAGTTTGACATATCCGAGTTCTTTTTGTGTGATAATCATGTACAGAACGATTTTACAGCTACCAGACAACATAGACATTCAAAAAAGGGATTGCTACGTTATTGCAAATTTCTTACACACCAAAACAACAGTGAATTTTAGTAGCAATTCTTCAAAAACCACGTAAGCCTTTGAAGCCCGTGGCTCCCGACGACGAAAATGACAGCTGAAACGTGTATGGATTCGCGCGACAAGTTAAACTTTTTAAATTTCAGGTGTCATTTTTGTCATCGGGCGATCGACTACGCACAGGCAACTCATTCTGTTCTGGTCTCTTTTCAAGTACCTACACGAGGAGAAAATAAAATAAAATAGCTGATTTTCAGGGGGTAAGAAGTCAGATTCCGATCCTCTTCTTTCTCTTATTTCTGGTTCAGGTAGTAAAGCGAGGCCGGAGCAGTCCGTCCGTAATTGAGCTGCGCTCCCTTAAGCTTTTTACTGGCGAAAATGTGATAGGTGACTGGTTTTATTTATTTTTCTCATTGAATAAGAAGTACAGGAAGCGGTGTTAGCTACATGTACACTATACGTGAGTGAAGCAACAAAAATGTCTGATGATGTCATTGTGATTTTTGGGGTATGTGCTGTCAAACTTTGACTGTGTTGTCAGTCGAGTTCAGGGGTGTATTATTTCTGTTAATAGAGGTTAACCATTCAACTGCAGACCAGCCTTGTTGTAATGCGTTTGTGTTTGTGAAACTCATACTTCTTAGAAAAATGCTTCAATTCTTTTTCATAAGACCCCTTCCTGTACTTCTTATTCAATGATTTTTCTAAAGAGTAAGTTGATTTGTTGTTGATTTCAAGTAATTCAACAAAATTCGCCAACTATTGTTTAAACGAAAAACAAGTTTTATTTTGAAAGATAGTCCCGTACGCATCCGTCCATTATGGCTAACTTGCTTACTTGACAGTTCGGAAGGGAACGTTTCGCTCGGCTCGGCTCTGACACTAGCTTCCTTTTGCTTCAGTTCATTAAAATTAGCGCTTAGATCGGCATTTACATTAAACGATTTTCCAGTGCCAAAAACCTACAATTTGACCTGAAAAAAGAACTAGATAAAAAGGAAACTAACCCTATTGTAATCGTTATGTTATTCGGTAAACATCAATATTGGAATCACGAATAATGTAAAAAGCGAGGGCTTTGATCACAAGTTAAATATAAGCTTGTTAGCGTCATTCAAATGTATTACACAAAATTCCCAACATACCTACTACCATTCAATTCAGATTCAGACTCAGAAAACGAACAAAAAATGTCGATGTGACTACTGGCATGCGTAATAAAGAAGCGACAATCAACCGCATCTAGAATAATTATATTCTGCCCGGATACATGAACGTTCATACTTTAAAATCAGCAACAGAAAATGTAATATGCAAAATAATTTTTTTTTCACTGTTTAAAATTATTTATGGGCGAGTCTACCGAATTGGGAATCCTTTACCGAATCCGTTCATCTAGAGCTAATAAACGTGCTTGAAATTTCAATGCTTACAAAAATATGAAGCGCTTTGCTGTTTAGAAGCAAGTGTCTTCCTCATATTATCTCTCATCATAAGACAAAAACAAATAAATATTAAATGCGTGAGCCGTTTCCAGCATAAACGACTTCCAAAAGGGATTGACAATTACGTCAAACTTGTCATTATGCATCAATATCAATTTACCATAATATCTAACTTATGATATTGAAATTAAATAAATCGTTCACTGTTTTTTTTTTTATATTTTTCAGAGTACATGAGGGCGATAAGTGACAGATTCATGGGCTTGTCTCGTCCTTTTGATGCCTCAATTAGTCCTACTGCATCGGCGACTTGTCGAAAACATACACGAGCTTTCTTAGAAGGACTTCAAAACTTTGATCTTTGGGCAATGCAAAGTAAGTACTTGTATTTCAATGTCAGCACTTATGAAAACGAAGAGAGTTACATCACTGATGTTACCATAGTTGGTTTAGTGCCTCTGCCTACTCAATTGGAATATTAATTGATATAAATTTGTCACACTTACAGTCGAGTCTTCAATTACACCATTCCTAGAGTGACTTGTGATTGGTGATTTTATTTGAAAATTTTCGCATACGTGTCTATTGCTTTGATAGACTGATGGTCTAATTGCTTAAACTTACTGTACCTCAATCCAATTCAAGGACAAAGCGTGGCTCGGCTCAGGTAGAGTTGAGTAATTTAAGAAGTGGTTGAAAGTTTTGTTTTGGCTGCGACGACGACGTGCGAAATACTTGAGTGGATTCAGAGTGTGAACATGATTAACCCATTTTATCTTGATCTTAAACGCTTTGACACTCAAAAATCTCCATAAGATGTCGACTTTGAAATAACAATTCACTTAAGTTTTGATGGGATCAAGCATAGATCAATTGCATGAGTCTTTCACTTATAATTGCCAAATGTTGACAGAGTGGCATCACATTTGACCTATTTTTCCTCAGCCCCAATTTTCACAACCTTGTTTTTTGTTCTAAAGGTCCATTACAGAATGCAATTATCTTCAATGTAAGTTCGTTCAAAAAAGCATAAATATCAAATCAATTTTAATGTGAACTAACAAAGACGCTAAATCATCCAATTTGCAATAAATTCTGACTCACTCTGTCTAAACAATGCAATCAATTTGCCATATGTCCGATTTAATAATAATTTGCTCAAAACCAAAGTTACACCTCGAACTTTGCCAGAGCTAAACAAGTCTAGTCACCATTGTGCTAGAATTCCTCACTTAATTTTGCCCTTGATAGTGATACTATGATTCTTTGCCTTCATTCTGTCATGTCGATGTGTTCCAAAAGTCCGCCCAGCCAGCAGACACTGGAGAAACTCAACGAAAACAAAATAACTAAGACAAACAAAAAACTAAACAAACTTCGAGCTTCTAACTATGCAGCTCTAAGTGGCGAAGTATGTAGTTAAAGTTTGGCAGATGTCCTTGAAAGTGCGATATTCACCTGGCCATTCGGGGCTGGCTGCTGCAAGTGTCTCACACAGAAGACAGAACTTTAAGCTGCATAAATGCATTTTGTTTGTTTGGACATTAGATTTGCAAGAGGCCAACGATATACTCGTACCTTCTGTACAAAGTCGTCGTTGTTTTCGTTGAGTTAGACGGATTGCAGGGTAGGGTTCGAGCGGTAGAACAGAAACCATGCCAAAGTCATTATCGCTTCGTTCTACAAGCAATTGCGAGTCAAGTCGCTAACATGAATATATTACAGTATACGAATAGAGATATTAGAGCCGGTTTTTGGTGATGCTATTGTCGTTGACCGCCAAAGGCCAGACCTCACATTGCAAGGTTCAAAATTGCGAATTGCATGCGAGACTTGATATTCGATGTTTTTGTTTTTTTTTTTTTTACTCTATGGCTTATCTGTGTTCGAGATTATAGTGCATTTGGGAGTGTGTGCGTTCCACTCGGCGGCTCGGATCGGCGCACGCCACTATTGCGCAATGTGACTTTTTGTGGTTCATGTTCACATATAGGCGCTTCCAATCGTGTGAAATTATATTATTATTGATGTTGGTCAAGATCTATTTCGTGACGTAAGCATTGTTTTGGTTTTCTTTTCTTGGTTTTGAAAGTTCAGTGATCTTCTATTGTGGTTTTGAAGACACTCCGACTTCTCTAAGGAATATATATTGATTACAGAGGATTGAGAAAAACGATATTAAAAGTGGTTGGCTATAATAACAAACTGGTGGTTAAGTCTAGATGTGTTGGAAAATTCATTTTATGCATATTCATATTACGTGTTTTTTTAATGAAAAATGTGTGGTCTTGAATTAATAATTGAGGTAAATGCGTGTGAAATTTGACGCCTTTGGAAAGAAAAAAATTTAAAGTAAACAAGCAGAAGCCATTATTAAACCAAAAATGATGAGAAAATGGTTGGAATTCAACCCAAATTAATTAATCTTTATATGTACTACGTTTGCACCTTCCAACCGATTTTATTTCCAATGGCAAAACTCGCATTTAATTTGGCATTCTGAGTTTTATTGTTTCTTTTGATGACGCTTCACAGAAAGAGGAAGAGAAGTTGGATGAAAGAAATTGAGTTTTCATTTCGAAACCGTTATACTGTTTTGTAAACTGAAGCATATAAAGATTATTCTGACTCTATAAGATGCTTGAAATCATTATGCAAAGTTGTATTACTTTTAAGAAGTATTATCTTAAACAGGTGTTTAGGCTTAGTGTAGGTACTGTATCGGATTATGACGCTTTGAAAGGACTTAATTAGTTACTCAATAACGTAAATAGATGTCGCTTCTCTCTTTTCAGTTAACAAAGTATAAAAAATAATTTATGTCACAAGAAATTGAATTTGTCAATTGTCTCTGATTTCAAATCTAGAATGAGAATTCTCACTTTATCTCCAATGTCGTTTTCCATTGGTTTTTCTTTTTACGTTTCTTCTTATACCTCCAATGGAATGGGTTAAATTTCATTCTGAATGTGTTAAAACATTTTCGATTGTCATTGTGTTACAAATTCATCATCCGATGAAGGTGAAATTAATTCACTTTTTTTAAATTTATTTAAGTATTCAACATTTTCAAAGGACTTGTGATGCTCGTTTTCTAAGGCTGAGGTATGTTCAGTCTTTCCAGGGTGTTCTCAACTAAGCGCCTAACGTCGAGTTAAAGATCCAAACCAAATAATGCAACCAACCTTCAGTTTTCTTTTAACAACTGTTTGTTTAATAATAACTTAGGTCTAACAGAGTTTTAAACGAATGTATTTTACAAATAGTATAGCATACAGTACTTAATAATAATGCCAGAGTGGCGATGAGTTGTCTCCTGCCTCTAGGCTCGATGGTTGGATAATCACGACTCCTCCTCAGTGAATAAGATTATACGAATTGCAGTGTTACCACTGAATAAAACTATGGCTTTCGCCCTGTCTTTGAAACGCACGGACGGTGTGGGTCAAACAATAAACCGAGTCTAGTCAAAATCAGACAATTATTAGACTGTTGTTCACAACGGACGCTGTGAAATAAACGGCTGCGCTTACGCTCCTGTTCGAGTATTTTCCAGAGGGAAAGAATACACGAAATAAGCAATCGAGTTGAAAGTCCTGTCAACGAGCAGCAAAACTCTACTGAATAAACGTTCGACAAAAGCCTTGTCTTTGATACACTCACAAGGAGAGGATCAACGAAAAATCTGAGTTAGATAAACGGTCCAGCAACAATTACTCCTGGTTTGGTTATATATTCTGCAGAAGGGAAAATACACAAAATAAACGGTCGGCAAAATATCGGATCGAAGAGAAGACCCGGTCGGTTGAGAATATATTTTGAAGAAATATTTTCCCAAGGCAAAATATAAGTGGGCAGCTCTAAATAAATAGTGCCTCCCAGCAAAGATTTAAAAATAAGATGCTGGTTAGCAAACTTCCTCTAACGTTCACTCTACCCAAGCGGAGTAAGAACTGATTTTAGTTGACTACAGCACTTTCCCTAGTACATTTTTCTGGCGACGTTGGGTGTGAATCGTATCAGATCATTATCACTTTTTTGTGTTCGGTATTATTGTTTCTCGGTGTTGTTGGTTATTGGTTCTCTTTGTTTTGTTCGCTCTTTTCAGGGACGGATCACCATAGGTAATTTTCCTATGGGGCGCTTGTCTTTTTCATACCTTTTCGGGTTTTGTGGTGGGTCCGCACCTGAATTTTGTTGAACAAAATATATTTATTGTAACGCTTAAAGGGCTAACTATAATGAACGGAACAAAGCGGACGGAGCCGTCCGTAACTGAGCGAATACAAGGAATTCGTATATGGTGCCCTAAATAGCGGATTGCTCCGTTTCGTCAATTTTCGTTCAGTTTTACTTACGGACGTAAACTGCGCTCCTCTTCGCTTTTTACGGACGAAAATTTGAAAGCTGACTGGTTTTGTTGATTTTTCTGAAGAGGAATTTGATTTATTGTTGGTTTCAGGTAATTAATTTCTTGAAATTGCTTGTTTGTTGCATGGCAACCGAAATTCACAAATTATTTGGAAATAAAAAACAAATATTTTATTTTGAAGGATACTTCCGTACACATCCGTTCATTATGGGTAATGGCAGTTCGGAAGGGAGCGTTTCGTTTGGTTCTGACACTAGCTTCCGCTTGCTTCCGCTCATTTTAGTTAGCCCTTTACTTAACTTAAAATAAAAATATTGAACAAATTTGATTCGACGTATCTTTTGACATTTTGTTTTCTTGTGTGATTCTTTGGACGATTCGCATCTCCATGATTCGAAAAATTGAAAAAGTAAAGAACTGTCAAATTTATCGCCTAGATTCATCGTGAACATTGTGTATTACAAACGATTTTATTTAAGCGGTCTCGTCTCGTTGCGACACCATTATGTAAGTGGGACATCAATAGCTTTATTATTTTTGTGTCAGAAAATGGAAATGCGTATTTGTACATTTTTTTCTTCAGAGTAATATTTGTTGTTGAATTGCGTTTTCTTTTTGGTCGTTCTGAATCATTCGGAAACATTCCGTACGATTCTGAATTCTTTTACTTGGCACAAGATGGCAGTTCTTGTTCCAGAAAGAAAGGAAAATCGATTCCGTACTTGAATTCGGAACCACACATATATGCCGATTTTATTTGTCTGGCAAAACGAAAAATATCATCTGACTTCTCCATTTGTCGTTCCTCAAATACATACATAAACATACAACCATTAGAAAGAAAAAAGTTGGTTTGCATTTTCTTATGGTATTCGGAATCGGAGAGTTCTGTGTACCGATTCCGGATTACCAAAAAAAAAAAAAAAACGCTATTAGGAAATTTGCAGCGTTCCTTTTTAAAATGTTTCATCTGTGACAGTAACATTTTTCATGAACGATTCCACTATTGAAAAGCGGAAGAAATTATTAGATTCTTGAATAATCTTCGGAATTATTGTCAAGGTTTCGCTATTTGCAATAGAATATGGCACGAATTAAATAATTTCCTGGATTCAAAACATTAAATATTCGTCGATAAAAACATACAACGAAAATCGAAATACGATGAAGTTGTTCAGCATCATAATTTTTTTTTTAAATCTATGTTTTCTTGCAAAGTTGAAATCTCATATCTAAAGGGTTTTCCAATAAGAGGTGTTATTTTGAATAGACAGCGGTAGCTGTCACTTTTGAAGCTGTCATTTTTTGACATTTGTATATGGAATCAGCTAGTATAATCAAAAATGGTATTTTCGTTATTTTGTGCTACATCAAACCCAAAAAAAAAATCCCCATACAAAACTTATGTAAAAAAAAACAGCCCTGTGCCAGGTCTCAAGGTGGCATCACAATCAGTTGCCAGGTCGCATGTACTAGCTAGATAGAAATACAATGGTAGAAACTAGCCATTAATAAAAATGAAACGATACACACTTTAACAACGTATTAAAATTTTTAAATTCACTATAAAAATGGTGAAAATTTGGCAGAGACGCTTCGTTAAACTAAAACATTTTTGGGTCGTCGTGAAGCACCTTGTCGGACCGCGATACAGAAATTGGTGGACAACTTCGGGCTGTTGGGACACGTCGCTCAAGAACAACTGAGAATATTGCTGTTGTAGCCCAAAGTGTTGAAGAAAACCCATGTTTGTCCATTCCTGGTCGTTCTTTGGAATTAGGCATTCCACAAACGTCATTACGGCGTATTTTGCATAAAGACTTGGGTCTTAAGGCTTATAAAGTTCAGTTAACACAAAAACTCAGACCCGCTGATCAACAACAACGTCGTGTCTTTTCTGATTGGGTCCTTAAAAATCATGAAAATGATCCGGAATTTCATCGAAAAATCATCTTGCCTGATGAGGCCCATTTCCACCTCGGAGGCTACGTCAACAAGCATATCTGTCGCATATGGGGCTCGTAAACACCAAGAGTTATTGTTGAAATGCCTCTCCATCCTCAACGCGTGACTGTTTGGTGCGGTTTATGGTCCGGCGGGGTCATTGGACCTTATTTTTTTTTCGAAAATGAGGCTGTAGCAACAGTTACGGTCAATGGATTGCGCTATCGAAAGATGATGAATGATTTTTTATGGCCGAAATTGGATGGTATTGATCTAGACAACGTTCGATCTTTTGCGGGAAAAGTTTCCGGACCGTGTTATCTCTCGAAATGTTGATCACAATTGGCCACCGATATCTTGTGATTTAACACCTAGCGACTTCTTCCTTTGGGGCCACGTGAAAGATAAGGTCTATCGAGGACATAGGGCAGCCACTTTGCGATTTGGTTATGGAAAATTTCATGAAAAGGATATGGTCCTGTAAGCATGGTCGTGGCGACCATTTGACTAATGTTGTGTTCCATTACTAATGGCATATCTTCTTCTTTCTTATGAAATAAACAAACGATCATTTATCTCAAAAAATACCATTTTTATTTGAATATCAAAATAACACCTCTTATTGGAAAACCCTCTACCATTGTTACACTGCAAATTCTTATCAGATAATTTTAAATTTTATTTAACTAAGGAAGTTCGGCGCTCGTTGTGTCTATTCTGAAAAATGAATGTAATTGCAAAAAACTCTCACACTTTTCTTTTTACGAAGAACAATTAATTGTGTTTAAGTAAAAAAAAAACAAGCACATTAGAAGATAAATTAAGTTTATTTATTCAATTTAGAAAACATAATTAAGCAAAGTTCCTTTACCCATTTAGAAAAATATACCACTTAATCCACATTTAATTTTCCTCTCACTAACAAATAAAAATCAATAATAATCATTTAAGCATGTAAATCGTGACTATTGGTAAATTATTTCCCATTATTGCATAATTTTTCTATTTAAACAATAAACAATTATTTATTCATTTAAGTATTTATAGCAGACAGTTTACAAAAATTAATTGTCAAACTAATTTTCTTTTGTTTTTCTTATTTTTTTTTATAGTGCACGATTCCACTGGAAAGCTGACATCTGGAATTCTCAATGGAAATATCAATCAATACGGTGATTTCGATCAGTGTTTGAATGTCAAAACCCCATTGGGATCTGATGAATTCCAAGGACAATATTGCCTGGCATACGCCCAACCTGTTTGGTCTCATAAATCGAAGAAAATCAAAGAAGTATTTGAACTAATTCAGTCACATAGTCCGTTCCGAAATGAGTTCAATGATGTGAGTATGAGTCGATTTGATCATGTTTGACGTTTATGAGTCATTCTTGATCTTTGGTCAGAATGTTGGTGACGAAAAAAAGGCGTTTAATATTTTCTATAGGGCACTGAACTATGTTGGCTTTTTGACCTACAGCAAGTTTTAATTTATTCAAAACGATTTTATTTTGCATGTCGATAGTTGAATAATTTGGGTTACTAGACAAATATGGTAATAGGGCACCTAATTTTGTTTATTTATAGATAATTATTAAATTTTCTTAGAACTTATTTACAGTATTGGAGTAGGTTCTTAAAAGCACCTGTTTTCATAGAAATTTGATTCAAATTCATTGCAAATCCATCAATGAATAGGCAAATGTTTATGTACATAAATTAACATCTTCCATTCAAAGATACAAAACTGAATGCAGCATGCAAAGTATTTGAGTTGTAAATCAAGTAAAGAATCTTCTTTTTATTTGCAAATAAATTTTTATAGTAGAGACAAATGTCACAATGATTTATTTGATTGTTTAACCGATATTTCAAATAACAACGAGTAAAGTCACGATTAAGTAAATATGAAGAATCGAAGATGTTCAAGATTGATTAAGGATTTACAGAGATGACAATTATTCAGTTTGGATACCAACAAAAATAGATTTAATGAACCTCGTGTCACCCTCATCATATTGACTCTTTGAGTATTGAGTAATATTTTGCAATTGAGCTTGAAATTTAGAATTTTGTTTGTCGAACAATGACTAACCAACAGCGAATGTTTAGAATGGCTTCAATCTTACCTCAAAGAACTTGAAGGGTTGTAAATGTTGTTTGCTTTCTTAAATACTTTGCTGTGTGCTATTAACCATAACGCTTACTTTTAAAAATAAATTTTATAGAGCAAAAAAATAGAAAATCTCAGTCTATATTAATGAAAAAAAGGTTCCACATACGCCACAGTAGGCCCTATAAGATAACGTTCTATTTTTTGAAAAAAAAGACAAATTTCGTTTGTATTTTTAATTCAAACCAATCTAATGTCAATTCCAGCCTGGTCATCGTGTTCCCCGGTACAACATCATCAACTGGGGAATTTGTGTACCCTCGTCCTGCAAGCCACAAGACGTCGAATATGCTGTTAAAGAATTTTTAACAAACATGACAATGTCAACTGGAGTGTCATTCAAAGTTCGAGTCGAACCACAGCATTGCCAAATCAAACAAAATCTGCCTTGGGATCAAAGCACTAAACTAGCAGTGTAAGTTTTATGCGCCATTCCAAACCTAATCCAACTAAACGTTACCTGAAATTTTAGACAATTCTTCTTATGCATGATATCGATTGTAATCTTATCAACGATCTACGAACTACGATCAAACGAAGGAAAACAAAGTAAGAACACTTCATTTTTTATTTTGTCAAACAAAATTAAAGTGGAATACCTTATTTTTAAGATGAATGGTTGACAGCATTTTCCCTCCACAAAAATGCCAAATCACTGTTTAGCACTCGATCATCTGCAGACGACATCGAAGCTGTTCATGGGATACGATTCTTGAATGCAATTATGTTGCTGTTGTCGCACAAGTCAATGGCGGTTTTCTTCAATGCCTTCAATAATCGAACGGAAATGGCTGAGGTGGGTTTGGATTTCATACAAAAAAGTCAGGAGCGTATTTTTCAAAGTTAAAGTGTTTTAGAGTTTGGGAAAGCCTTGGACTGTCATCGGACGAGCTGCCTCTCTCTATACTGATCCTTTTCTAATGTTCAGTGGTATGTTGACAGCCTATTCGTTGTTTGGAAGACTTCTGAAAGGACAACCCGCTCGTTTGAAAAATGAATACATTGGCAGATTAATGAGGTGAGTTTTGGAAAAGTAATGATTTCTAGAATGGAATTCGTCAAGAAATAAAATATTCTTCTGCAGAATTGTCCCGCCACTGGCAGCTCTTATCGTTTTTTGCACATTCATCCTTCCAATGTGGGGTTCTGGTCCACAATGGAACCTTGTTGTTGGACATCATTCAAATATTTGCAAGAAAAATTGGTGGAGGAATCTTTTGTTCATCCACAATTACTTTGGATTTGGAGAAATGGTAATCCAAATATCGAAATTTTGAATTTAAGTTTTCTAAACCTCTTTTTTACAGTGTTTGACTCATACTCACCATCTCGGAATCGATACGGAACTATTTGTAGTTGCTCCTCTGATGATCTTCGCCATTTGGAAGTGGCCAAGAGGTGGAGTTATTGGTTTAATTTCAATAGCAATCATTGGAACCGCTGCCCGTTACTACACAACAGTGGTCAACGAGCTTTCAAACTATGTTTACTTTGGAACAACGTAAGACTTAATGAACTGTCGGTCGAATTCAAGTTTTTTTATCGTTTTTGTTTGTTTCAGAATACAAAGACTCTTCAGAACAGCCGATTACATGTACTCCTTCCCACCACACAGATCAACGGTTTATATCATGGGCATTTTCCTAGGGTATGGATTGAGAAAACTTCAAGGCATCAATCTGTCAAACACTCAACTCACTGTCGGATGGACAGCGGCGATAGTGTGCGTTTTGGCGTCACTGCTTGGACCAGCTCCAATGGGCGATGTGTCCTACGTATACAATTCCACCCATGCGGCGATATATGCGGCCTTTGCTCCCGTCGCGTGGTGCTTCTTCTTCGCGTGGATCGTTTTTGTATCACACATGGGATACAAAAGTAAGAATCTTCAAAAGCAGAGATTCCCTATCTAATGGATTTTGTTTTTGGAAATTTTCAGATCGACTGACGAATTTCTTCTCGTGGAAGGGTTTCCAAGTGGCGACGAAGCTATCGTACGCCATCTATCTAACCCAATTCCCTGTTTTCTTCTTCAATGTTGGGCGAAAGCGTCACATTCTCCATTATTACAATTTTGTGTTCCAGATGGTAAGGGATTTCTCAAAGCCATTTAAGAGTTTTCAAACTATTTTTTCTATTCACAGTTGGATACCAATGAATTGATCAGCATCTTCATAGCGTCAACATTGCTAACCCTTTTCTTTGACATACCATTCCAAAATCTCAAAAAACTCATCTTTAATCGAACGCCAAAGAGTAAAAAGCCCGAAATAACCTGCCAGAAGCAAGTCTGTGATCAATCACCAATCAACAATAATGAACTTAATTCAGACACTGTGAATCGAGAGAGTATCCAAAGTAAAGTGCATGCCGAATAGAGGATTGAAATGAATGCGTCCAAGGCATGGCACCCGATTTTTAGCCACTAACGCTTATTTTTTAGAATTAAATTATTATTTTATTTAGCTTAATTCCAGGAAAAGAAATATCAATGATTCGAAGTTGTAAAATAATGGAAAAAATGCTTATTTTTAGTCATCCTTGTATAGTAGATTGTAAGTTCATTTATTATTTGTCTAGACTTTTCTAGTAAGATTGTAATTCGAAAATGTAACTGTAAATTGAATAAAAATTAAACCTAGAATATATTTTAGAAATAGCCTGTAAACTGAGTATTTAAGTTTTTTGAAAATCGCTGTCAGAAAGGTAGTGTTGAATTTTTGGTTGTTAGACAAATTTAAACCATAAACTTGGTCCGATACCTTAATGGCTAAAACACAAACACGCTATAGCATTGGCTTCTTCTGACGTTTAGGAGTTTAGCCAGACTTATTCAATGCATGCTATCACAATATAGCTTATGTTAAGTTGTAATGTTCCGTAATGTGACTCTAAACGGCAGTTCTTGCCCCAATTCAAATATGCTGAAAATTTGCTTTGTCTGACAGCTCAACAGCCAAAAAGAGGCAAAGCCAAACGCGCGTTTGTGCGTATACTTCTCAGCTGTCGAAACCCATACTGTAGTTTAGGGTTTAGGGTTGAGTTGAAGAATGTTACAAATAGTTACTGTTTGACATTTCAACAATTAGTTGGTGAAAAAAAACTGAAAGTGTAAGAAAAATTAGTTAAGCAGCGACGTGATGACGTCATATTGTTAAAGTTGTAACAATCTTGATTCTGAGGAATTTTAGTGAGAAGAATAAAATTCTGGCAACAGAACTTTGTACTTAGAGGTATCCCCTATTTTCGTTGTTGACTTGAGATCTTTCAACAAATTAGTCACTTTCATGTCTTCTTTAATTTGTTCCCTGTGCCCGGCGTGGTTTAGACTTATAAGGCAAAAAACCTGCTTCACTGATAAATCATTACGAGAGTAAATACCTTTTAAAACAAACTGAACAGTCTTGGAAGACAGTCAGACATTCCTTTAGAGAGAATAACAATCTTTAAAGATTAAAAATTACTACTTATCTCAATGATCTTACTGTCTTTATATTGCCTTGAATATTCACATTTGCGGGTTTGCTTTTAACATCAAAAGAGTTTTTCTGCATACTTGACTTAATTTTGGCAAGTGGTCATTATTTATTGTTTCAACTCTTTTATATTGAGACCGCAATAAAAGTCTGTCAAAGTGTCAATGCAGTGAGTCACTTCAGTTATTGTTTTAGGAAAAATGTTATCAACACCTTGAAATCAACAAACATCCTTTTTAATAGTTCTTTGAAAATAAACCGTCATTGGCAGTTTAGAACCTAATGAACAATGGGACGGTTGTAAATTGTGATTATTTGACCTTGAAGTCTGCAGTTGCTTTGAATTATATTTTGAAATACTTAAACCATACTGAAAACGACGGTAATTATTTCTGGATTTGAGGAAACTACGAAATAAATTTTCAAAGGTGTTAAACATTTCATACCCCAAAGTTATGACATATTTAGTCGTTTTGTGGCTAAAACTGCGTTTAATTGACATTTACAGCATCACACTTCAATTATGGTCATAAATTAACATTGAAACTTAAGCTTCCAGGTCTCTTTCAACTTAGAGGTTAATGGTCATTAAATAGCACTCACATCGTCACTGACCAAAATCATATAACTGACCATTTGATGGTGGCAAGTGCTTTGTTTGCTTTTCTCATGAACATCTCGAGTCCATGATGGAAAAACCTCAAAATAGGTACGTTAGAATGTCTGATAATGTTCAAAAATTATTCAAGTGTAAATAAACTACACATCAATTTTTTTATGCTAACCAATAGATTAAACGTTCGTAAAAAAACAGAAACCCAGGAAGTGATAACTCCCACAGCACAGAGTTATATTTTTTTTTAGGGTTGATCTTGAACTTGAAGTACTTACTACTGACATTCAATAGCGGAAAGCTGTTAAGTTTTGACTTTAATATGTACCTACACTGTATTTTTAATGGACGTTCAAATGACATTAATTTTTGAGTATTAGGGATTTTTTATGGAGGTTAATATGCCACTTTGAACACATTTTGAAGACCTAAACAAATATGATTGTTGTAAAGACAGATAAAGATAAATACATATTTTACTAACGAACTTACCATTCCATACCGAAAGAGATGCGATTAAATATATGTAAATGAGCGGCAATGACAGTTAAAAGTAAAACTGGAATTTTCGAATTTTCATTTGAACTGATTTAAGACCAAATATGTTTCCAAACGTCATTTTGACTAAATTGTATGTAAATCGGAGCCCTTGACATAAAGAGACTAACTACTTCTTATATGCATAAGAACGACCTCTTTAATTTTTATTGAACTTAAACCATGCACTGTTTTGATTGATAAAAGAAGATTGCATCATGGCCACTTTTTGTATGCAGCATTTAATTTGTTTTGTTTATTGTGTAATTTTAGTCTTTTTTCATCTTTATTTTTGTCTAATTTTAAAAGCAATTTATGTTTCTCATATATTCAAGAGTCATGTCCGAACCTTCGCTCCTTTAAGTTGCCATAAATTATCATCATTCCAGAACTTCTTCGCATGTCAATGATTTTATATTCGATTCATCTGTGTATCTTAACATTCTTGGATGAGGCTTTTATATTTCTTCACAAAGTGCAAAATCCGAAGGAATGGACCTTCTATCTTGAATCTCGATGTCAATAAAATAGGAAGGTAATTGAAAAGGTTGGCCGGCGAGACTCAAATGGATGGACAAATAGATTCAATGAAAGAATTTCGAAGGCTTTTATTGAAACCTCTTTCCCTGACTCAGCAATCAATGATCTTTGATTGCTAAGTCACAAGTGTCTGAAAGGTTTGTCGAGCTATTTTTTTTATAAGAGGACTTAATGTTTGACTGGATGCCTTTTTTATTTAGAATATTAGGGCAATGCAGCTTTTGCAGGTTTTGTTATCCAAAAAAATGTATTTCCTGTCAATCAAAGCTCATAATAAACTGGAGCAATATGTCAATAAACTTGAGCTACAACTTGGCAAAAAATCAAATTTCCTTGTTTATGACCACAAAAAATTGCAAATACGAATGCATTTCAGAGAAAAAACTGGTGAGTAAACAGATAAAGCAAAATAATAAATAAACAAACTCGAGGCAAGGAAAAAAAAGAGACAAATCAAACATAATTACATTCGAAATTTCACAAACAAAACCTCAGCAATTTCATTACAGGTATTGCTCTGTTAAAGCTCGTCTAACTGAACTGCAACATCGCTTGTCGCCTTCTGTGTGGGGTTACCAACATATGTAAATGTGTTAACATTAAGTGTAAAAGCAAAACAGAAAAACACCAATCACAGGCTTCGAAAATATGTGTAGTCGGCACATGGTGAATTTAAAACGAAATTTTCCATTCCACTCTCATTCCACATTGGTCAAAGTTGTTTATTTTTAAAAATGAATCTTCATGGAATAGTAGAGTGACGTTTTCCCAAAATTCCCTTTTTAATACTTGACAACCGAATCGATGTTGTCGATTGCAGGGCCATCTAATGAACTGACAGAGAAGTTGTTTTTTTTTATATTTTTTTTCTTATAACTTCGCTAAACCCCGCTCCACGATGGAATAAATTAATAAACTCCAGTTAAGAGAACTTTTATTTTATTAAATGCATTTTCCACCTAGTCCATTAAATAAGGGTTAACCTTATCCCGTCACTGTTCTGTGTTTATTATTTTAGATGTAAGTGAGAGAAATAAGATATGGAATTTAAATTTAGTTTTTTTGCGAACCTTTAATAAAACATTTCAACATTGAAGTATAAAGTCCACTGAAGTATAAAGTCCAATAGGAGGGTATTGATCAAGTCCGATTCTGGAGCAGTGTGTTCTTCAAACATGACAAGGTTTGACGTTAAGTCGAATAGATTTGCATTGTTGTTCTTTGAGGCAATGATCAAGTTGTATGTTGCAAGAGCCATAAGGCACAGAATAGTAGACTTTTCATGTTAGCCATATTAAAGTGAATGGTGAGGTGATGGATTTTCTTGTTCGGAACTAAAGGCGGTTGGTACAATGTTATTAAATTTAATATTTATAATTGTTGATGTTGGGTGATAAATTCATTTGAAAATGTTATAAGCATGGTTTCACTATTGATTAGACTATTGAAAGAATATTCTTGCATTTCGAAGGCTCTTTTGTCAATTTCTTTAGGTTTAATTACATTATATCTGTTTTTTTTTTTTTTTAACTTAAGCGAGGTTCGTTAAATTTTTCGTCATTTTATACTTGTATGGTCTTATTTGTTCATTGCTTAGGTGAATTTGACATTTTAATGAAAAGAAGGCCAAGCCTACTTCTTTTGCTTACTTAAAATGCTAACTATAATGAGTGGAAGCAAACGGAGCTAGTGTCCCTACGAAATTTTTTTGTTGTTGGTACTTGACAACCGATTTCTTGTTGTAGATTGTGGTGCCATCTAATGAACTGGCAGAGAAACTGTGTTTTGACATTTTTTTTCTCATTACTTCGCTTAACCACATTCCATGATGGAATAGTTTAATATAATCCTTCACTATATTCTGTAAATTTTCTGAAAAACCTTACATTTTTTCCTTACATAAATTATGATTTCATTTCTATGAAGTTAACATGTTCCTTGATTTTATCTTAGAATGGTAAACCTTAAAATTATGCATCGCGGTTTTTTGCAACATTTCAACGTTTAGACTCAAATTTCATTGTAATCATAAAGTCATCATCACATTGTTAAGTTAATGCCATGTGGATGTTTTTAGTTTTTGCCACAAAAAAAAATCAATGTATTTTCCAACGAAAAGTTGAAATCTCAGCAATAATACCAAAAACTTAACGAAACATAAATACTAGTCTACATGCAGTAGCAATGTAGCAGAGTGGACATCAAAATATATCTAGAACCGCAGCAAGCAACTCGCACAGCCACAATCACCACACGTCCGTCCGATCATATTAAACAATCACAAACACTCTGAATCCAATGTATGATCGAATTCATCGACTTATCGTGTCGTCGTCGGTATCTTTACTTGTGTAAGGCTTCCCCTTAGAATTGAATTTACCGCCCGATCGTGTGTAAGATTTGTTAGGCCCAAAGAAGTGACTTTGCCATAAACTATACTATTAGCGAATTTAGTTACCTGCGCGACTTCAAGCAAGTCTCATCGAAAAACCAAGATTTCCTCGGTTCGAAGAGTTTTCTCACACAAGACATTATTCAAACAAGTCGGTGGCCTTTAATCAGACAAGAAAACAAAAAAAAAAACGATCGATAGCGTTACAATTTTTGGCAATGAGATTAGAAAATAAATTAATTTGTTAAGAATGAGAAATTGATTCAATTTTTTGTTGCATTCATTTTTTAATCGACAAAAAAATAAAAACAAACAAATGAAAAATGCATCCCACACTCTGAGCTTAATTGTGTATTTTCGGAATTCGGGTACTTTAGACAGTTCGACATCATGCCAGTTAAAAAATAATTGTGGTTTAAGTGAGAAATTAATTGCTAATGATTCAAGTGTTGGTGGTAAATTTATAATGTCAATTTATTGTTTGAAATTGTCGTATACGAGAGTGATGAGATCGACAGTGAAGACGGACAGCGAATTATTAGTAACACATCGGTGGCGAATTTGACGCAATTAAAAAGTTACTGACAAGGAGGCAGAAGAAGAGCAATATGAAATTCAAGAAAAAGGTAAGGATATTGGACTGTAGAATATTAGTTGTTATTGAATTTTGACACTTCAGATGACAGTAATGAACTCGAAACAAATAAAACAATCTCAATTCTCAACCAAATACAAAAGGATGTTAACCTGCAAGTTAAGGAACGTTGTTATTAGTCGAGTTTTTTTCACTACTCAGTAGCCAGCACTGCACCCCTTGGCAAGCAACAACAATTTGGATTGCAGTCGATAAAAAGGTCAGTAAAAAAAAGTCAGTTGATGCGGCGATAGAACTTTCAAATATTGAAATGAAGGCAGCGCTGATGGCTACGCAAACCTAATATAATAATCTGAACTAATCTGAGTTATACACTCGCTTAGGTTGAAGTATTTGCTAATTTTGTTTATTCCGAGGCGCCACCCCAGGTCCATTTTGTGACGTTTTATGTAACAATTGCCTTACAAATTGAATTTGACAGATAAAGTGAGCTGGAGCGTTTTATTTGCACTTGATTCTTGATTACTGTTCTGGCTACTGAGTAGTGATAAAACACGACTATTATTGAATTATAATGGCAAACGTGCCTTCAAACTCAAACTCCAAAACAGCAGACAATTCGGGAGGTGTCATGTTGCTGGTCCCATTCCCACAGACGACAAGTAAAATAATGTAATGTGTAGATTCATTGATTTTACCTGATTCAAAGTCTCCAGATCAGGAAGTTCTTTTGTTTGATTGAAATCAATATATTTCTTTTTTTAAACTCAAAAAGTTATGTGATATATTTAATTTGCAATATGTCTGGAGATAATAATTTACTGAAAAATTATTTGGGTTTCTCCTATATTTGTATATCAAATAATGGAATGAAAATAATATTTGTTTAACATGTTTCCACAAATTCGTATATTTTCAAATGTGAAGGTAGAATTTTCGATTTAACAAAAATTAAATACACAAGTTTGCAAATTGTTTACGCAGCAGCGCAGCTAGCACTCAACTCGCTCAAAAACACTCTGACTTCAATGTATGATCTTGCGTAAAGCTTCCCCCTTAGAATTGAATTAACCGCCCGATCGAGTGTTAGATTTGTTTGGCAGAAGGAAGTGACTTTGCCATAAACTATACTATTATCGAATTTAGAACTTAATTTAGTTAAGATTTCCTCGGTTCGAAGAGTTTTCTCACATAAGACATTATTCAAAAAAGTCGGTGGCAATTAGTCGAACAATTTTTGAATTTCGTTACATCTTTGGCAATGAGATAAGAAAATAAATTTATTTGTTAATACTGAGGAATTGATTCAATTTTTTGTTGCATTCATTTTTTAATCGAAAAAAAAGAATAAACAAATGAAAAATGCATTCCACACTTTGTTCGATATTAATTTTTGGACTCTATATTTCGTGTACACTGAGTTTGGGTACTTTAGACAGTTCAACAACATGCCAGTTAAAAGATCGTAAAAAAATAAGTGACAAGGAGGCTGAAGAAGAGCAATATGAAATTCAAGAAAAAGGTAAGGATATGGGATCATTAAAAAAACTGTAGAATTTTAGTTGTTATTGAATTTTCCTTAAGAAAAAAAAAACCTTCAGACCAAGTTCTTAAAAAAAAAAAAAATCTTCTTCAAAAGTGTTTCTTTTTTTTACTATAATAAATAATTTATAATGGGATATTTGCAGCAAACATGTTGTCTTGTTGGATAGTCTTCCTTTCAAGTTCATTAAACTATGTCTATGTAAGACTTGTGCATGCATTTTTTTTTTTTTTTTAATTTTTTTAAAACAGTAATTATGTTCAAAATTCAAACAAAATAATTTTGTTAAAATACCTAGTAGTAGAGTGGCACTACAGCGCGTGAAGAGCCAAGGCCTAAGTTGCTTTTTCTCATCAACAATTCTATGAGTGCGTATGAAGAATTGAGGGGACCTAAAATTTAACGCCGATTCCAAACGGCAAAGTTGAGAAGCACTTTTTCATAACAGATTGCTACTCTTGGAAGTTTTGTCAGTTCTTCGAAAGAGGCACTGCCCGTGAAAGATGACAGTTAATTCTTCAAGGAAAAGCCTCGTAAGTACTTCAGTTGCAAAGTACCCGTGGAGTAGTGATAATGTACGTTGTCCAGTGAAGGCGTAGAATCGAATGCTACTTGTGTCAAAAGTTGTAATAATTTCATTCATTACGATTATATACTGCCCCTTTTGGAGTACTGATAAGGCTTCCAAGAGAATAATTTTTCACGAAAATGTGCCTTACAACTCAGCCGTCCGGAATCGGCACTATATTGTCTCAACTCCTTCAGCACACTCAAAGAATTGTTAAGGAATACTTCCGTGCTACCCTATGATTAGTCAACTTTTTTGCTTTTATTATAAAAAGATATAGTGAAAGAACATTTTTGACTTAGCATGAGCAGTTCAATGATAAAAGTCTTATAGTATTTTTTCTCATTCCCTGTACAAGCTTCCGTACAAGGAGATAGGAAACTAAGGTGTCCAAAAGGATTTTTGTGTGCTTATTTTTCACAAACACTTCTTATCACTCGTCATTTCAGTAACAAACATTTTGTTTAACACACGAGGGGAAAATAAATTTAAAGAAAATAAAATTTGATGTATTCAGGTGGTAAGACGTTAGTTAGTTTCCGATCTTCTTCTATCTTTAAATCCCTGATTCAGATAGTAAGTCGGCATGTATTTAAAGATTTTCCAGTAACAAAAGCCTCCAATTTAGCCTGAAGTTGGTACTGGATTTAGCGCATACTAACCCTATTTAATTGTTATACTATTCGTGAAATATCAATGTTTGAATCAGAAAGTTACCGAATTGGGAATCCTTTACCAAATCCGTTTATCTAGAGCTAATAAACGGGCTTGAAATTTCATTGCTTACAAATATATGAAACACCTTACTGTTTAGAAGCTAGGCGTCTTCCTCATATTATCTCTCATCATAAAACAAAAAAAAAGGTCTTAAATGCGTGAGCCGTTTCCAACATAAACGACTTCCAAAAGGGATTGACAACCACGTTAAACATTCTATAGCATCATTAACAATTTACCATAATGTCAAACTTATATCATATTAAAAATAAATAAATAAAAACAAATCGTTTGCTGTTTTTTTTTTTCTTTTTTTGCAGAATACATGAGGGCGATAAGTGACAGATTCATGGGCCTGTCTCGTCCTTTTGATGCCTCAATTAGTTCTACTGCATCGACGACTTGTCGAAAGCATACACGAGCGTTCTTAGAAGGTCTTCAAAACCTCGATATCTGGGCAATGCAAAGTAAGTACTTGTATTTCAATGTGAGCACTTTCAAAAACGAAGAGAGTTACATCACTGTGTTATCATAGTTGATTTAGTGCCTCTGCCTTCTCAATTGGAATATTAATTGTTATAAATTTGTCACACTAACAGCCATCATCGAGTTTTCAATAAAACCATTCCTAGAGTGACTTGTGATTGATGATTTTATTTGAAAATTTTCGCATACGTGTCTATTGCTTTGATAGACTGATGGTCTAATTGCTTAAACTTACTGTACCTCAATCGAATTCAAGGACAAACCGTGGCTCGGCTCAGGTAGAGTTGAGTAATGTAAGAAGTGGTTGAAAGTTTTGTTTTGGCTGCGACGACGTGCAAAATACTTGAGTTGATTCAGAGTGTGAACATGATTAACCCACTTTATCTTGATCTTAAACGCTTTGACACTCAAAAATCTCAATAAGATGTCGACTTCGAAATAACAATTCGCTTAAGTTTTGATGGGATCAAGCATAGATCAATTGCATGAGTCTTTCACTTATAATTGCCAAATGTTGACAGAGTGGCATCACATTTGACCTATTTTTCCTCAGCCCCTATTTTCACAACCTTGTTGTTTGTTCTAAAGGTCCATTACAGAATGCAATTATCTTCAATGTAAGTTCGTTCAAAAAAGCATAAATATCAAATCAATTTTAATGTGAACTAACAAAGACGCTAAATCATCCAATTTGCTATAAATTCTGACTCACTCTGTCTACAATGCAATCAATTTGCCATATGTCCGATTTAATAATAATTTGCTCAAAACCAAAGTTACACCTCGAACTTTGCCAGTCACAAACTAACCAAGTCTAGTCACCATTGTGCTAGAATTCCTCACTTAATTTTGCCCTTGATAGTGATACTATGATTCTTTGCCTTCAATCTGTCATGTCGATGTGTTCCAAAAGTCCGCCCAGCCAGCAGACACTGGAGAAACTCAACGAAAACAAAATAACTAAGACAAACAAAAAACTAAACAAACTTCGAGCTTCTAACTATGCAGCTCTAAGTGGCGAAGTATGTAGGTAAAGTTTGGCAGATGTCCTTGAAAGTGCGATATTCACCTGGCCATTCGGGGCTGGCTGCTGCAAGTGTCTCACACAGAAGACAGAACTTTAAGCTGCATAAATGCATTTTGTTTGTTTGGACATTAGATTTGCAAGAGGCCAACGATACACTCGTACCTTCTGTACAAATTCGTCGTTGTCGTAGTTGAATTAGACGGATTGCAGGGTAGGGTTAGAGCGGTAGAACAGAAACCATGCCAAAGTCATTATCGCTTCGTTCTACAAGCAATTGCGAGTCAAGTCGCTAACATGAATATGTTATAGTATACGAATAGAGATATTAGAGCCGGTTTCTGGTGATGCTATTGTCGTTGACCGCCAAAGGCCAGACCTCACATTGCAAGGTTCAAAATTGCGAATTGCGGATTGCATGCGAGACTTGATATTCGATGTTTTTGTTTTTTTTTTTTTACTCTATGGCTTATCTGTGTTCGAGATTATATTGCATTTGGGAGTGTGTGCGTTCCACTCGGCGGCTCGGCGTCGGCGCACGCCACTATTGCGCAATGTGACGTTTTATGGTTCATGTTCACATATAGGCGCTTCCAATCGTGTGAAATTATATTATTATTGATGTTGGTCAAGATCTATTTCGTGACGTAAGCATTGTTTTGGTTTTCTTTTCTTGGTTTTGAAAGTTCAGTGATCTTCTATTGTGGTTTTGAAGACACTCCGACTTCTCTAAGGAAGATATATTGATTACAGAGGATTGAGGAAAACGATATGAAAAGTGGTTAGCTATAATGACAAGTGGGTGGTTCAGTCTAGATGTGTTGGAAAATTAAGTAACTTTAAAGTCGAAATTTGTACACTACTTCGGAGAAGAAATTTCAACTCATTTCTTAGTTGTATTTGACCAATCAGAATGAGTTGACTACGCAGTGAATATACGTTAGTCATTAAGGGACCATAGAGTTTTCATTTGGCAATTCGTTATATATTGTTTCCATCCGAAATCCCAAGTTTTATGATAAACTGGTGTTTAGTTTTACTGTAGGTATTGTATCGGCTTGTGACTCTTTGAAAGTTCTTATTTAGTTACTCAATTCGTCCGTAGTTAGTGGTTAGGTGCGTCGGCTTCTAAGCAGAACGTCGTGGGTTCGAGTCCTACCTGGTCCATAGTTCTTATTTCATCTTTCACGGGCACAGCCTCTTGCGAAAAACTGACAAAACTTCCAAGAGTATCATCTGTCATGAAAAAGTGCTTCTCAACATTGCCGTTCCGAATCGGCGTTAAATTGTAGGTCCCCTTAATTCTTCACACGCACCTAGAGAATTGTTGATGAGAGTAAGCCACTTAGGCCTTGGCTCTGCAAGAGCTGTCGCGCCACTCTATTTATTTAGTTACTCAATAACGTAAGTAGATGTCGCTTCTCTCTTTTTGGTTAATTAGGCCGTGTGCGAATTGGATATGTTTTTCCCAGCTTTACTTTCGCTTTGAGTCCTTTCATGTAGGAGTTCGGAGGCTTAGAAGCTCATAATTGAGTATATGAAAAGTTACAAAACCTATCAGGTTTTTCCCTGTTTGGTATCGATGACGTTGAAATAATAAATCCGCAAACCCAAAAACTCTTTCCACCTATTCGGAGTAGCTTTGAAGATGAAATTACTTTTCAAAGTTATCCTTTTACAATCAGGGTTAAGCAGTCTGTGTTCCTGCATGCAAAATATCATAAATTAATCGTTGAGGAAACAGTCATCCATTAGAAAAGATTAAACAGGGACTCTCTTTGATCGAAATGAAGTAATCGATGCCTTTCAGCTTAAATGAACCAATGACTTTTCCGAGTTATTCTATTTTCCATTCGAAAAGCCATTTTGAAATTTTCCAGTTGTCCATTTGAAAACCAATGCACTTTTTCCACTCTTCCATGAGGTTTTTCAATTTTTCTTTTCACAGAAACCACCACTGAATACAACAGTTATAACCATGAAACCATAAAGCAAGCGAACGGCGCTAGATTTTTATAATATGTATAGATATAGATATAGATATCGATAAAGATAAAGATTTAGGCCGTGTCCGAATTCGATGAATTGTGGTTAAAAATGGATGAATTTTTAACCACTACTGTCATATTTTAACCTGCTCCGCAGCTAGTCTAATTTTTAACACATTTTATTCAATGCGAAGTGTCAAAATTTAACCAAACG
>CAKKXW010000001.1:16724038-16735846 GCA_920937365.1 Sphaerophoria rueppellii
AACACATGCTTGAAAATGTAATTTATTTAAGGAATAAGATCTTTTAAAAATCAAACAAATAAATACTTACTATTTTAGAAGCAAAACCAAAGAATCTTTCATTATTGCCTTAAGTGAATTAATTCACTTAACCTCAAAACACAAAACAATAACAAAGACAAAAAAACTATACTTTGACAGTTTGACAGTTGTTGTCATGATTCTGTTCTAGGTTACTCTTCCTCAAAAGCAAGTGCAGAAAATCCTGTTCTTTTTTACGCTAACCTACGCTAAACTGTTCTAGAAAAATTCATTGAACAGCAAACTAGACTGTTCTAGAACACTCTAGCACACTCATTGAACAGGAAAATGTTGTACTTTTCTGTCCAATACAGTCCAGCACAGACTCATTGAACAGACTTACTGCGTGTTATTGTGAAACCTAGATATTTGAAGTCCTTCACTACTTCTATATTTGAACCGCTCAAGTTCCAAGAACGGTCATTACGAGCACTACGATTATGGTGTCTAAATATCCCGATCTTAGACTTCTCAGTATTTATCTGGAGGTCCCACAAATCACAATATAGTTTTAACTTGTTAATTTCGAGTTGAAGTGTCACAGGATTATCAGTTAAAATAAAAAGGTCATCCACACCAAAAACAACATCAATGTCATTGATAAAAAAGCGTTTCTTGCTTGTCTCAAGGGCAGAGACAAAAGGAGATCTGAAACTGACTTACGTTTTACCATCCAGACACCGCAAATTTTATTTTACCGTTACATCTTAAATGGTGTATGTGAATAAATGAAAAAAGCAACAAAAATGAGATGGTTTGATTGAGATTGTGATTGTATTGGTAAAACACGCGTACTCTTGCAGTAAACTTGAACCATAGCTTGTAGGCATTGCTATTTTGACAGCTTAGTTTCCCATCTCCGTTTTAAACTCATTTGTGACCAAGGGAATCAAAATGCAACCTGTGGGACACCTGCTTCTGACTTAAATTGTTTCGCGTGCCATTATTAACCACAGCCACAGCAGTCGTATTTGAAAGAAGTTGCTCATATATTTTTATAAATTTTGTTGATAAACCGATACATGGAAAGTTTAAGTATCGGTTGATAGTATCGCTGCTTTAGATTCAATGAAGAATGCATTATGATCGGTTTTCTTCTCTATAAAGCGCATATCAAAACTATTCAGGGTAAGGATTTGGTCCACTGTGGAGAAATTAGCTCAAAACCCAGTTTGGAAGCAATTATTTTATTATTTCTTTCAGCCCAACTAGTAAGTCTTAAGTAAAGAATTTGAGTGAATAGCTTCCGCAGTCAACTAAGGACAGAAACTTCCCTGGACAGGGTCAGGGTCAGGGTCCTCTTTTTCAAAAATTCGGTTAAACAAAACTAAAATTTGTTCAAGGAATTGTGAGCTAGCATTTTTGTAAAACTCAGCTGGGACACCATCTATACCTCCGGAGCTTTGCTATCTTTGATTTGATTTAATGCAACCAGCCCAGCAGTTTATGGACTCCGCTCCATCAACTCGACGAAACGCTTCATCTGCTCTGGGTTGGTTTTTGGTTATTTTTATGTTGAATTTAAATTTCAATTCCAATTCCGAAACAAACGTTAAATTACCAGCACTATTACTTATGGAGGTCCCATTCAAGATAAGAAACCCAAAATCCTCATTCAAATCCATCATCCCACGGGGTGTCCTTTTTAAGTGGCGAGGAGCGCATGACTTCACGTCTCCTGCCTTCAGAAAATTCGGAATCGATGTCATAGTTGTTCGTATTATTTCAAAAACTAGCAAAACAAATACGAAATCGTACTATGAATCCGAGACTCCGTTCGCAACCAAAAATTCCATTTTTTCAACCGAAAACTTAGCAGCTTGCAAAGGCTGTAATCACCCATTTATTTTAAGAAGTCTTAAAATGAAACTAAGCTCGATTTTTTCTGTAAAAGTTCTCTTTAATCGTCTAATTGGCACGTTTACTTAAATTCGTGTAGCCAATGCCCACACATGTCATTAAAACTTGCTGAGCTCCCGCCGGCTTCTCATCAACATCGTCTTCTTCGGGATTTTCTAATTTAAATGTTATCGCAAAGAAATCTCGCAGGTGCTGCAAAAAGTGCACTGTGTACTGTGACAGCGGTCCTAGAAGCGAAAACAAAGTTAATTCTAATTAATAACAAAAAAGAAAAATCAACTAATTACCAGTTAAAAACTTGGAAACATTTTTCTGACTAAGCGCCATGAACAAAGCAGCCATCCATTGGAACGAAGAATCCACACAGCCTCCTCTGTAAATCTCGTCAAGCAGTTTGTGAGCGGCTTCTCTTCCTAAGTCTTCCGGAACTGATGGTTCACTTCCCTAAAGTTCAAAATCATTGTCAATCTAAACAAACTTTAAATTAATTTTGAAGAAACTCACCTCCGCTTTGACATTTGAAACAACCTCAGCTGAGAATACAACTCCCTCGGTCGTCTCAGCTACCAAATTGATACCGAAACCCGGACTATTGCCAGAAAGTTTGCCCTTATTCTGATCGGTGTAGATGAATACGTCTGTGAGGAAATTCAACATGACTCCTTTCGCCGATTCGACAGTTCGATTTGCCATCGCCGGCGATACTTTGCACGCGTACACAGTTCCTCGGATGCGCTTGACCATTCCCTGCTTGACACATTGAATCGACCGGAAATTCTTTCGCACTGGACATCTGAAAACAACTTCGCCACCTCCTTCGGGCATGACACCTCTTTTGGTGACTTTTAGTTCCAGTCCTTCGTCGACGATCAAGAAACGTTTGAGCAATGACAAAGCCGAAGTCTTAATGTTATCAACCGAAGGTGATTCTTTGCTATTTGTCACTCCTCGTAGCGTCGCATGTATGGGATTCTTACAGAACGGTGAGAGAACAAGCAGTGCATCCAAGTAATAACCGATTCCTCGTTCTACACAACAATCATGATGTATTGTACCTCCGAGCAGTAGCCCTGGTATGAAGATTACCTGAGATCCCGATCGATTTAATTCGATTTTTGTTCCATTTGTGATTTTGTCCAACAAACGAATCAGACCCACTTCGTATTCCCTTACACCCGGGAAGACATCATTGCTTCGAATGTTGATTATTTTCACAGGTTTGCCGCTCAGTATTGAAAGGATTAAACGCTGTTTGAAGAAATTGTGTCCTTGGAAGACGAGGAAATTATTTTCTTGTGCATACACTGGCATTGTTTTATTTTTAAATGTTTCTTGGGGTCGAGTTAACGATTTCTTTTATTAAATAAAGAATAACAAAAAACAACGTGCGATGCGGGATTGTTGACACCGTTGACATCTGTCATTGAGTTTGCAACAAGTGCTGCCAATAAATTCTTTATACCATTTGGTAGATGTCGATTTCCTTCGGTGTTAAATTGACTCTGGTGACTGGTTGAAGGAAAACACCATTGAAAGATATTTAAATTGAATACCCTAGCCTACTATTTCTATCCCTCACTGTGATGTCCTTGACGTCAAAAGGAAACAACAAAGATAAACTTTTCCTTTTATCTCCTCGCTTGACCGTAATTCCAACGGTACAATACCGAATATCGCATAGACTACATATATCGGGAGTAAACAAGATGTCAATGACCTTGGTAATCGAAGTTACTAAATCATTCGCAACTTAGCGAACTTTCGACTTTCATGATCAAGCAGCAACATGCCATAAAATTATGATTGTACCCGAATGTTTGTGCACACAGGTTGCAGTTCAATGTACCCAAAAGAACTGAAAAATCAAATCGAAAACAAGTTTTGTATTGTTTTTTTTTTTGTAAATACATCGAATTACATTTATCAAAAATAAACACATTAATATCGTCTCTTAAGGGGTGAAAAAAAGAAAATCAGGAAATTCATGAAGAAGTAAAGGCAGCAAACTCTAGTATGGATTTCAATGCTCGTAGCTTTTCTAATCCTCCAATCGGCGAAGTCGCAAATGTTCAGCCTTGCGGAAGATCTTTCGCTCCAATGGCGGTGCATTCTGGCACAAACGCAAAACGGGAGCATTTGCAGCGTATTTCTTTGGATCATAAGCTGGAACATCGGGTTCATCGTCCCAATTTTCGCTCGTCTCAATCTCCGGCATAACAGTTACTGGTGATGGGCATCGTGTTTTTTGAGCCACAGTGTATTTGAAGCTTTCAAATGACTTTCTGTCCGGACAAACCTGGACATGCCACTGCATGAAATATTTTAAGTTAGACAGAGGTTTGGAATTGAGGTCACCTTCATACTTACATTCAATTCGGGTTCGTTAAGCCGATGGGTAATGTTAAAGGGACAATCGACTAGGGGTACATCTTTATAGGATTTCCTGCAACGATTGAGATGAACTTGGAATCTGCCACGGTCAATTATGTGGCTGACATTATAGGGACATTGTATTTTTTCGTATTGTGTGCCGAGTGGTACGTTCATTTTTCTTTTTTCTTACTAGTAGTTATTTTTTTTTTCTTACAAAACTGAAGAATGATAAATTTGCAAATCTCAACAATAGACACCCACAAACCAAAATGCAATGCACAACACAAAATGATCCCAAAAAGAAAAATAAAGATAAAAGGTGCTGCCAGAACGTTTGTTTTTGAATTGGTATAATCATACAGGGTTGTTATTTTCACCGCAAAATCTGTTTGTTCTTTATTTGATTTAGTGACCCAACGAACCCGTCAATCTGTAGACTTTTTTATTACTGAAAAGCGTCCCATAAGCAAAGTACGTGACGGATACGACAAATAGAGCTGGTGAATTTTCTACATTTTGCGTCCGTTGATCACTTGACAACTGAAATTCAAAAGAAAAGCAGTGGACGGTTTTTGTTGTTTCAATTTAATTTTTTGCATGTTTATAATTTTTGTGAGTAATTTCTACACCAAGCAAATGAACCTGTCAAAGCATACAACGTTTCCTATGGGACGGTCCCAACTGCCAAATACGTGGCAGATACGTATACGTTGATGCTGACAGATTGAGGGCTTCTTATATTCAACTATTTATTTATGAAATAATTCGAAGCAGTTCATATCAACTTAATTTTTTGACGTAAGGGCCAGGTGTACAATAGAGGTTCAACTCTGAACCACAAATCAACTAAAGAACAAATTAATAAATGAAGATTTTTTACATTAAAATTATTTTAATCCATTTTTTAGCGTTGACAGACATATTCAGCCAACAATACTAGTGAATAATTGTATCCTCTAACTTGTTCCTTCGTTGATCCGTGGCTCAGAGTTAACCCTCGTTTGTACAACGCAAAAGTAAAGAACATCAACTAGTAATATATGGACACCTTCATAATTTTGGCAACATTCTTTTCACTACAGCGTTTACGTTCTTTTTACACCAAGAACTTTGAGGGTCATTTGCTGAATGAAGAAGTTTCACATAAACTCAACAAAATAAAGGTCAGTCCTTCAAATAAAAAGGTAGGTTTAAGTTTAATGTTATTTTATTATTTTTTCACTACCCCAATAATTCGAAATCAAGGACGATTGCGTAGGTGTTATTTTTAAGGATGCTTTACTTTTTGCATTTTGCTCAGTTCCCTCTTAACATTTTTAAGAGTAGAAGTTATCAGGCCAATAAGAACAAAGCGCAAAATTTCGTCCTTATGACTTTCAGAACAGCATGTGACCAAATAGACTTCCAGCTGTGACTTAATATCCATCGCCCATCTTTGATTGATGTTTGTAATTGTTTGGTATGCTGGTAATTCAACTTTAAAAATTGCCTGAACTTTTCTTACGGTCGCCTCAAAAACCACCGAGGGAATTTCGAGTTCTTCAGGCGTTGAAATACTCCTAAATAGATCTCTACGATTCCCATTAGTCTCGTCAATAAGGTAATGCGAGCACATTTCGCAGTTCAATTGTTTTGCTAGTTTCGCTGCTGCAGAAGCAGCATAGAATAACGTTGCTGCAATTTGTAGTTTTTCTGAGACCAAGTAACGCTTAAAATAGCTATGATCAAGATTAACTTGCTGTGTAATTTTTCTAGCTATGTTGATGTCCTCGTCAATTTCTTCTTCAGATGTTTCATCATAATACAAATCATGTTCCTCAATGTCTTGATCCTCGTCTTCGCTTACACCTCCTAGAACCTCATTTACTTTTACGACGTCTTTTAGTGCGTAAGTCATTTTGTATTTTATAATGCTAGGGGCTATTGTTTCCGTTTCAAACGTGTTTTCATCTTGTCCATCATTGTTCATAACTTTTTGTATCTCTGCCGAATTGAGCAAACCACCAGCTCTCAGGTACTCGAAACGCTCAGTCGAACAGCAATTGTAGAACATAATCTCTTTGAAATTTTTGACAATATTGAACGCTGGTAGGTTCCTCTGATAGCAACCCGAACCCCTACTCGTTCGCAGCTTTGCAAACTCATCTCTGCAAATGTCCATACTGAGGTGTGAAAGTAATACTAAATTCTGTCCCTTAAAACTCAGATAGCCCCACATTTCTCGGATGGCCGAAAGTGTATAGCAAAATCCTTTAAAACAAAGTGGGAATCTATTAGCGCCGTTCGAACACCAAGTGTCCACCCATTGATGGGCTTCAATAAGATCATTTAGAATGCGTTCTGAATTTAATAAGTCTTCTTGGCTAGCATTCCTCGAGTGCAATACTCCGGAGCTCAAATCATCCAACAAGCTGTTTAATTTTTCAAAAAACACAGCCGTTGATTCAGCACTTTGTTTTTCCTCATTGGAATCAAATATATTCCAAATAATGGACATTCTTATTGCTGAGTAAATTTGTCCGCTGAAAACTTGTGTTGCTGTCTTTATAGAGAGCTTTTGCAGGTTGTTGGGGAATATGTGCTCTTTTGTATGTTTGGGTAACAGGCAAACGGAATCGTTTCCTAACTCGTCCATGTCGAAGATTTTCTCTAGTATCTTCCAGTCTATCACTTCGTTGTGTATGTGTATCTGGTTTGTCAGCATTATATTTCTTAGGCTCTTGAATAAACGGACGTAGTCATAGAGCAAAAATACCCTTTGCTCTTCAATATCTACCCAGGGGCCAGCTGAGTTTTGCATAAGGTGTTCATAAGCTTGCACGTTGTTTGAACTTTGATCGCAGCATGTACCAACGATTTCCATTCCACAGCTGTGGACTGCTTTCACTACTGAAACTATCAGCTGGGATAGAACATCACCTTTCGGCGAACCGATATAATAGCAAATAGTTTGTCTCCACGTTGTGTTCAACCCTCTTAGAATAAAAATCATCACTTTAGAAGCTACTACGTCCGCTCTACCAAATTCTGCGTGGTCATGAAATCCGTGTATTATATCGTCCTTGAGGCTAAAATCTAATTGTCTTTTGATTGCCATCTCATCAAATACCAGTAAACACCTCCTTTCTGAAGGGGTCGTCGTTTTTGCTTGGTGTTTTAGCATATCAAGCACAAATTCGCTCAGTCCAGTGGGAAACGGGAGTTCCATATGCCATTGATAGATGGTGCTGATGGGTGGCAACTTGAATTTAAGGTCCAAAAGATACAAATATGTCGAAGCTGACCTGGAAAAAAGTTTGAGGGCAAAGGTTTTTGCTTTTTCATCCCATGGCTCTCGCAAAAATTGTGCTCTAATGAAAGTCTTCTGTTCGTCGCCGAAATCATCCATATTTTCATCCAGGAAGGTCTGAATTGAGTCATCGGAATTGTTTCTCTTTCTTATAGGAAAATTGTCTTCTGTGGGTTGCCATGGACAATGGACTGGATCCATGGATTGTGTTTCGCTTTCTGATAATAAATTAGGGCTAACAGATGTCGGTCTAACTCGAATTTGAGGTTGGAGATGATTTTGGCTTTTTGATTGAGTTACAGGTTGAGGTACAAGTGCTGACTTACGATCGCTGATACTGGCTTTCGAGTTCACCTTCCGATTCAAATATTCATTCATAACAAGACTGCATGAAGAATCTATACTGTTTTCTGAGCAATTGCATATTTCCGGATCGGATTTCGGCAATGTAAATTTCTTTAAGACTTTTTGCGTACCCCTTTTAACAATGTCTTTTTCATAAAAATGTTTTTCGCAGAAAGAGTAGATGAAATTAGAACGTTGGTCTAGACAGACGCGTCCATGTTTGATCCAAATTGCTCTTCGCTGATCGTTTGGCATTTGAAAGAAAGATAACGGTCCCAGGTTTCTTCTTTTCTCTTTGCAGTTTTGATACTGACACCTTCCCATTTTCGTGGCCTAAGGAAAGATAAATACATATAAAACATAGTCGGTTTTCATTGAACGTCCAGAAGCATTTGGAAGAGTCCAGAAGTCTTCTGAAACCATTCCATTGGTCTAACTTTGATAGACGAAATCCTTCTGCGAAGAGCAGGGGCCCTATTCTTGAAACCATGCGAAAATTTTCGCATACGTAAATTATCGCATACTGAATCTCGTATGCGAAAGCAGAGTTGTATTCTTGAACCAAATTGACTCGTACTCGACTTTGTGCATGCAATGAATTTCGTATACGAAAAGGCACACCTTGCAAAACAACTACTACCACAGATAATAAATTTATACAGATATCTCACCCTTATGGCGAGAAATGATATATGAAACTGAAAGCTACCAAAAAAAGCTATTTCCAAAAGCTTTAACACATTCACTTAAAAATAAATAGAGTGGCGCGACAGCTCTTAAAGAGCCAAGGCCTAAGTGGCTTACTCTCATCAACAATTCTCTAGGTGGGAGTGAAGAATTGAGGGGACCAACAATTTAACGCCGATTCCGAACGGCAAAGTTGAGAAGCAATTTTTTCATGACAGATTGATACTCTTGGAAGTTTTGTCAGTTCTTTGCAAGAGGTAGTGCCCGTGAAAGATGAAATAAAAACTTTAGGGCACGAGTAGGATTCGACCCCACGACGTTCTGCTTAGCAGCCAACGCACCTAACCACTAAGCTACGGACACATTCACTTAATGCATACAAAATCTATTTTGGCTCATCTGATCTCCTATAAATGAATACTAAGGCAAAGAAAAAAGCTCCCGAAAACTTCTTGTCTGTTAAGGCTTTGCCTGTTAAGGGCAAAAATGATTCATTTTTTTTCTGCAGGGATGAGACCATAGAGAATATATAATACCTAGAGTCACGACTTCGGGTGTTCGCTCTCTTTTTGCCTACAAGCTGCAATTTGGTCGTTTTGTACTAACCCAGTGAGAATGTGTTAGTTTTCCAATGCTTTTTAAATGAGAAACTGCACCCATACATTCGCACTGAGTTAGATACAATGCTCAGGTTGGAGTCGAGGTGGGTATCATGGGCTCAGATTTCGAAAATAAGATTCCGTTGAGCTCAGCATTTTCAAAAAAAACTTAAACACACAAAAAATGCATGTAATACGAAAAATAAATACGTTATATTGTTTCTTTGCACTTTTAACATATAATTGCACTATAATTTACCAATATTTGTATCAAAAATCTTAATAAATCTTAAGAAAAAAGTCGTGCGTTTAAGTCTCGTATTTGCTGTGGTGGAAGTCTGTCACTTTGGGTTTGTGCATCAGAAAAAAAAAATGTTGTCACTGCTGAATGCTCACTCTTTTGTCACCTCTTACACAGGTTCACGGACACGAAAAAAAGAGCGGATTGTGTGAGTTCACCTCTTACACAGATTCATGGACACGAAAAAAAGAGAGGATTGTGTGAGTTCACCTCAGAAAAATTTTGAGGGTGTTTTCGGCAAGGGAGGAAAAGGTCGCGACTCTAGGTATTATATATTCTCTATGGATGAGACATCGTATAAGTTTGTTATCTGTGCTACTACTGTAAAAATGAATGCGAACTAAAGCGGACGTATTTCATTATTTGTTTTTAGAAGATTCGAAGATTCTTTTTGCGTTTACAACCAATTTTCGTATAAGAGACGTTTGACAGCGGTCGAAAAGCGTTTAAGGGCCATTTGCTCAATCGGAACATAAATTTATGTTCTACTTAAAGTTCTCTTTTTGTATGGGGATTTTATGTCGAACTTAAGAATTCCGGAACGTTCCATATAAAAATGAAAACTTTTAGTTGAACATAAATTTATGTTCCGAATCCGCAAATGGGCCTAAGTATACTATTTTTATTTATGATCTCGCATACGATAAAGTATGCGGTATTTTATTTTTTTTGATGCAAGAATAGGGCCCAGAACACTTCCGTTTTGAAAACAGAATCGTCCGAAGAGCACATTCTTCATTGGAGGTAGAAGAAGAAGCTTTAAAATAAGACCAATGGAAAACAATAATAAACTAAGAAAAATCAATGTCGAGAATACCACTTTTTGGCGTTACATTCGTGTTTCTTCGGCACAAGTTTAAGACTGTTCACATGAGAACGACTGACGACCGACGAATAAATGAAGAAAAGTGGTTTAATTGCTTTACCGACCTCAAATCTTGCTGATAATTAACAAATTTTCAATTTCTCAATTTTTTATATTTTAAAATCTTCATAAACTATATCTCAATCATTTTGCTTAATATCAGCAAGATTTGAGGTCGGTAAAGTAATTTAAACCACATTTCTTCATTTATTCGTCGGTCGTTCTCATGTGAATAGTCCTTAAAAGAAAATCGTCTTTACTACATACCTGTCTCTTTTATTGAAAAAGAAATTCAGTGTGGATGTGAGTTTTTATAGTTGCACACTTGCACTGCAAATATTTGCGTTTTGCTTTTATGAACATTTGACATTCATCATTTGCATCTATGAAAGACATGCATTCGTTTCGTCAGACTTCCGCAACCATGCATTTATGAAAGCACCCAATATTTGGTATTTGAAAAAAGTGTGTGGCACCCTGTAGACAAAACAAATACACTCACGTCACTCACTCTTGTATTCTGTGTACTGTAACTCGCTCTATTGTTTTTTTGTTTTTGTTTATATTCTTTGTTGTCACCTTCTTGTAAGCACTCAATCTAATAGCGGCTTAATAATTTTAGTTCACAGAGTTTATTGAAGTTTAATTAGAGGTTTTTAAGGAAAAACAGCACATGAAGGGGCTAGAGTTTTCGTATAACATCATTTTTCTTTTTTTATTCTCTACTAGTCTTGTCAGCTTGTCACTGTCACACTCACAATCACAATCAAACTGCCACAAATGTCAAACTTTATTTGGCGGCTCAATAGTTATGTTCAATGGACAAACCAAAACAGTCCTCTGGAACAAAATTTAGAGAACCAAATATAAAAATGTTCATACTCTGAGCTAAATCTATTTGCTCAGGATAAAACGACCGAGCAAATAGACAGATAGCTGAGCGAAGACAACCTCACATGTTTTTTTCGAGTTTAACAGACAAAAAAAAAAAATAAAATAAAAATTGGATTCCCAGAACAGTTGCGCGTTGTTAAAATAATAATAAGTAAAAAATTACATTTCAGTGTTGAGGTTTGTTTCGTTATTATTTTATTAAATTGGAGGACGTTGAATATGATCGGCTCAGAGCTTCACTTTGACACATCCGTGGTCTGATCTAATCTGCTCAGAGGTAAAAAAGAAAAACGCCATAGGTATAGAGAAATTTGAACTACGATTATTTACATACTTGATTCGAAAATTCGAGACTGCCTTTTCTATCGATTACTGGATTAAACCACTATCACATGAGCGCGACTAACGAACGACGAATGAATGAAAATAAGTGATTATACGTTTGAAGCTGTATTTCTCTACAAATTCTCAACAAAACGATAGAAGATACAGTTTATGTTTGATTTATTATGTATCATTAACTTTTTAGGCCGTG
>CAKKXW010000001.1:16764872-16779416 GCA_920937365.1 Sphaerophoria rueppellii
GTAATATTTCGATCTATTTAAAATTTAATTAAAACTTCTTTGAGTGGAGGCAAAACTGTAAACTTTGTTGGAGTCGACTCTTATGTTGAGGGAGCCAGCAGAGTCGATGGTTTAACTATGGCTTTGGGCCTGATAACGGTCTTTCAAACGGGAATAAGTGGCGAAGTTGTTTTCAGATGTCCAGTGCGAAAGAATTTCCGGTCGATTCAATGTGTCAAGCAGGGAATGGTCAAGCGCATCCGAGGAACTGTGTACGCGTGCAAAGTATCGCCGGCGATGGTAAATCGAACTGTCGAATCGGCGAAAGGAGTCATGTTGAATTTCCTCACAGACGTGTTCATCTACACCGATCAGAATAAGGGCAAACTTTCTGGCAATAGTCCGGGTTTCGGTATCAATTTGGTAGCTGAGACGACCGAGGGAGTTGTATTCTCAGCTGAGGTTGTTTCAAATGTCAAAACGGAGGTGAGTTTCTTCAAAATTAATTTAAAATTTATCTAGCTTTATAATGATTTTGAACTTTAGGGAAGTGAACCATCAGTTCCGGAAGACTTAGGAAGAGAAGCCGCTCACAAACTGCTTGACGAGATTTACAGAGGAGGCTGTGTGGATTCTTCGTTCCAATGGATGGCTGCTTTGTTCATGGCGCTTAGTCAGAAAAATGTTTCCAAGTTTTTAACTGGTAATTAGTTGATTTTTCTTTTTTGTAATTAATTAGAATTAACTTTGTTTTCGCTTCTAGGACCGCTGTCACAGTACACAGTGCACTTTTTGCAGCACCTGCGAGATTTCTTTGCGATAACATTTAAATTAGAAAATCCTGAAGAAGACGATGTTGATGAGAAGCCGGCGGGAGCTCAGCAAGTTTTAATGACATGTGTGGGCATTGGCTACACGAATTTAAGTAAACGTGCTAATTAAACGATTAAAGAGAGTTTTTACAGAAAACATCAAGTTTCATTTTAAGACTTCTTTAAATAAATAGGTGATTACAGCCTTTGCAAGCTGCTAAGGTTTCGGTTGAAAAAAGGGAATATTTGGTTGCAAACGGAGTCTCCGATTCATAGTAAGATTTCGTATTTTTTTTTCTAGTTTTTGAAATAATACGAAAAACTATGAAATCGATTCCGAAGTTTCTGAAGGCAGGAGACGTGAAGTCATGCGCTCCTCACCACTTGCATAGGACACCTCGTGGGTAGGGCTGCGGTATAAAAAACAAAATTGTGGAGGTTTAAACAGTCGGAAAGGTGATTTCCAAAATTCTCCTTTTATAATTATGGACAAGTTTTCATCCAAAAGGGGATCTTTAGATGAATGTATAAATTTAAATGGAAAATGCCTGATAGATTTGATTGAGGATTTTGGGTTTCTTATCTTGATTGGGACCTCCATAAGTGATAGTGCTGGTAAATTTTACGTTTGTTTCGAATCAAGGTTGCTCTGTAATCGATTACAGCTTAGTCAAAGGGGATTGGCTTGACATTGTAAAAGAATTCGAGGTCTTTCCGGCTAATTATTCAACGTATCTCCCCACTTGTGTATCTTCTGAGTTAAAAACCCAAGAATGGAATATCCGACGCCACAGACTACGTTGTATTAGAAATAAATCGGATGTTTATAAAAGAAACTTAAACCTGCACTCAATTAATATCACAAATCAGGTTATAAACACAATTGACGAAGCAACAGATTTGACATTGAGCACTATGAGACAGTCAGCAGTTACGTTTTTAAACAATATAGAAAGCGTTTTTAAATCGTTTTGGTATGACGAGGAATGTAGGAGAAGTAGATAAAAGTCTTTCAAGTTTTTGAAAATTTTTAGCGAAACGAATAATTTGGCTTTTTACCCTGGATGGTTACCCTTATTTTCCACGCACTAAGGTTACCTTTCGTCGACAGAAATTGTGGATAAAAAAAAAATCACACAAAAGTTATCCTTTGTCGATTCGACGAACACTCCTTTAAAAAAATACAGTTGCGCTAAATGAAACGAAGGGTAGTAATCCATGGTTAAATCCTTGTATTTGAGGTCAAATAATGCGTTTAAAAATCTATGCAGCCATAAAAAACTACTTTTTTCCAATAACTCTGCATTAAATCTTGTACACAGCAGAGATCCTAGAGTGTTTTGGGCTAATATGCGTATTTTAAGTGGACGCAATAAGTCGGCTGTGATCTGTATTAGTGCCGATCAAATAGCATCGCATTTCGAAACACTTCTACTGGCGGATCCAAATCAAATATCTATAAACATTGCGTTACCGTTCATTCACATTGAAGAGTTAGATGCTCCTTTCTTCATGCTTGAACTGCTGGTTGCATTAAATAAAATCAAAGATGGAGGCATAGATGGTGTCCCAGCTGAGTTTTACAAAAATGCTAGCTCACAATTCCTTGAACAAATTTTAGTTTTGTTAAACCGAATTTTTGAAAGAGAGGACCCTGACCCTGACCCTGTCCAGGTAAGTTTCTGTCCTTAGTTGACTGCGGAAGCTATTCACTCAAATTCTTTACTTAAGACTTACTAGTTGGGCTGAAAGAAATAATAAAATATTCTGCTTCCAAACTGGGTTTTGAACTAATTTCTCCACAGTGGACCAAATCCTTACCCTGAATAGTTTTGATATGCGCTTTATAGAGAAGAAAACCGATCTTTATGCATTTTTCATTGATTTTAAAGCAGCGATACTATCAACCGATATTTAAACTTTCCATGTATCGGTTTATCAACAAAATTTATAAAAAATATATGAGCAACTTCTTTCAAATACGACTGCTGTGGCTGTGGTTAAAAATGGCACGCGAAACAATTTAAGTCAGAAGCAGGTATGTATGTATGTATATTTATTGAGTCTTTTCTTTCTTTATAACTTATAACTAGTTTTACAACACATATGACTGTTTCTTTTTAGCTTATATCGTAGAATATAATCGAATGGAGGCTATAATGTAAGGCCGTCCTGTTCAGTTTATGAAATAGCGAATGCCGACATGGCTTACTTTTTTTTTAACGATTGATTTAATTCTTGCTCATGGAATTGTGTTACTTTTTAATAGACGGTTGTCTCTCAGAAGCAGGTGTCCCACAGGTTGCATTTTGAGTCCCTTATTAGTCACAAATGAGTTTAAAACGGAGATGGGAAACCAAGCTGTCAAAATAGCAATGCCTACAAGCTATGGTTTACTGCAAGAGTATGCGTGTTTTCACCAATACAATCTCAATCTCAATCAAACCATCTCATTTTTGTTGCTTTTTTCATTTATTCACATACACCATGTAAGATGTAACGGTAAAATAAAATTTGCGGTGTCTGGATGGTAAAACGTAAGTCAGTTTCAGATCTCCTTTTGTCTCTGCCCTTGAGACAAGCGAGAAACGCTTTTTTATCAATGACATTGATGTTGTTTTTGGTGTGGATGACCTTTTTATTTTAACTGATAATCCTGTGACACATCAACTCCAAATTAACAAGTTAAAACCATATTGTGATTTGTGGGACCTCCAAATAAATACTGAGAAGTCTAAGATCATGATATTTAGACACCATAATCGTAGTGCTCGTAATTTCCCTTCTTGGAACTTGTGCGGTTCAAATATAATATATATGTGAAGGACTTCAAATATCTAGGTTTCACAATAACACACAGTCTGAATCTTCGAAGTCATATAAGAGATAAATTGACAGCAGCAAAAGCAGCTATTAACTGTATGTGGTCAATTTTTTCAGTAACAAAAAATAAAGGCTTCGAAGTTCAGTGTTTGATGCAATCGTCAAAAGCTAACTTTGCTATGGAAATTAAGTTTATGGCTACATGCAATTTGACGAAATTGAAACTATCCAAAGATACTTCTTCAAACGTATTTTTAGACTCCCATTATGGCATTGAGTCGGGACTACCCCAATTTTATTAAAAGAATCTAAAGGCGAATGCAGACTTCAATATAATAAAAGTCATGCAAAGAACTGACAACAATTTGCATAAAAAGATTCTCCTAACAGCGTTACGCTGCAGAGACCTACACACCTTTTAAAGATTGGTTTGAGTTGGCTTCAGAACATAACTTTCCTTTGACTTTTTGTTTGGATAATATAGATTCGTGGATGAATGAACTTTACGACTGTATTTCTGTTATAGATGACAACATTTTTCAGACATTCATCATGAAAAGTCTTGAGTTTTTTTTTGATCTGGCGTTGACCATCACGATGATGGGCTAAAGGTGAAACATTTAGGGGTGTGGAGGAGTCTACTTAAGGTAAGCCGAGCGATGTTTAGGAACCGAAGCAGTATAGGGGGATTCGAACCGAATTTAGCCACTCAGATCCCATGGAGTGGTGTGGGTGGCAGGAATTGCAATACCAGCAGCAGTTCCAAAGAAGGAGTTGTCACTTATGGACTCGCTCAGTGACAGAAGTAGTGGTATGTTTTTGTGTTTTGTGTTTTTTTGACGAGGTGAGGTTCGGCGGAGGGGCAAAACCCTGACCCAGTGATGGCTAGCCAGGCCATACCACGACCCTATCGGCCGAATATTCTTTCCCTAAAGGCCTCCACGGCAGCTAATCTTTCCCCTTTCCCTAATCCTATTGCCCCGTTACAAATGGTAAGGGAGTCCGTTTATCTAGATCATTATACAGTAAACATAATTTCTCTTTGGGGAAAGCAAATTATTTTTGAACCGAGTAGGTACATATTTAGGGAGATTAGTCTGATATATAACCTCAATCAAATTGAAAATGTTTTCCACTTCCTAGCGTTATGTACGATCTTACAAGAGATCCGGTGTTTCTACTTCAATAAGAGCTTCCCTCGGGTTGGAGTTTTGAATGGTTAAATAGGTTGGAAACTGCTTATCCTTTTCTCTCTGAAGCTGTCGCAAATTCTTTCGTTGGAAAGCAACGTTAAAGCTGTTGGTCGGGCCTGACTCTGGATATCCTTAAATTCGTTATAATTTAAAAACCTTAATAAAAATACAAAATTCTCTATGGTGATCTTAGGTTGCATTTTAATTTTATGGAATCACTCATCTTCTTTTGTTTCAAGCCTCCTAAAAATCAATTTCAAAAAGATGAGAACAAAAAAAAAAGGTATCAGAAACAAAAATTGCAACGATACGCAATAGTCTCATTAAAATATTATTTACCATGTTGAAGAATTAAGTTTCACATTCGCAAGCAAAAACTAAAAACCAAATAATTATTATGTTAACACTGCGTTTCCGTTTCGTCCAACCACAAACAACTATAGTCCAATTGGAGTCATCACTTTCCCATCAAATCAAATATCCAAAATCAGCACTGACAATGAACTTGAAATATTATATCCAACCTCAGACAAGAACTGCATCGCTTTGATTTAATGAATGAATTAATTTCAGGTGGAAACAAATTTTGCTTCAAATGCATATTTCGTTGTTTTCCTTTTATAAAAAAAAACAACAACTGGAGTTTATTTATTTCGATTCCTGAGTATAAATAAGTCACCTCAAAGTTCAGGTTCATTAGTTAATTCTTTACGTTCCTGGTGTAGCTTGCATTTGTATTCAAAATGATTTTCCACAAGATTGCTCTGCCAATCTTTCTGTTTGCCTGTTTAGGAAGTCCAAGTTTCGCCATCATGGACATGGATAACAGAATTGCCATGGGATCCCAACCAATGCCCGAGATGCATCAAATGGAGAACACCGAACAACAAGCTCCATGGACTCAAGAGGGTAACTCGAATTCACCAAGCGTAGAAAGTGTCACCTTTGAGAGCCTCGAAAACATGCCAGTGGATCAAGCGTCATTTTTATTGAAAACTGTTGGTGAGTTAAAAACATTAAAAGACCATTCTAAACCAGACACAAATTATAAACCTGCATTCCAGCTCAACAAAGCTACCTCCGACCAAATCCCGAGAATCTCTTCACACCTGAACCGGAACAGGTTAAAATGTATTTAATCACACCTAATGGCAACGTCTCGGTTCCACTTAACAATCCTGCTTCAGTCTTGAATGCTTATCCACAAATGACCACTGGAGAAGTGACCATTTTCGTAACCGGTGTTCCATCGACCTCAGAAGATCCTAGCGATGCAGTATTCGAAATTATCGAAGCCTACAGAGCTCGTTATCGTGTGAATGATAACCAGCTTCAATACACCAGTTCCTGGGATGCTCCAACGACTGGCAGTCTTATTGTAAGTTCCCAACCAGAGCAGTTTTCCTACAAAGTACATATCTTAAATGTATCGAATTCCCATTCCAAAGGTCATCGATTTAGGAAACGCATTGACAAACTTCCAAAACTGGGCCACTTTGGACATTGAAGAAACTGGACGACTTGTTGGCCAGGCTATCGTCAACATGACCGATATCGTTCCATATTACAACATTCACTTGATTGGCCACAGTGTCGGTGCTCATGTTGCCGGAGCTGCTGCAAGATTCTTCGCCCAAGAGAAGAACATCCAACTTCGTCGTGTGACCGGATTGGACCCTTCACAGATCTTCACCGGTGAACAACACATGGAATCGAAACTAAATCGTGGTGTTGCTGATTTTGTTGATGTTATTCACACAACTTCATTCGGTGCCGGATCTGATAGCAATGGTGATGTGGACTTCTATCCCAGCGGACCAGGTTCAATTCCTCCAGGCTCAACAAACATTGTTGATGCCATGTTGATGGCCGTTCGTTATTATGCTGAAACTGTGATGCCCGGTGGAGAGAGAAGCTTCCTGGCTGTTGGATGTAATTCGTTGAAGAACTACAACAAGCATCGTTGTCATGGAATTCGTGTGCCAATGGGATATACCACACCATATGATGTTAAGGGAGATTTCGTTATGAAGGTTAAGTCGAAGGCGCCCTATGGAAAGAATGCTAAGGCTTCCATGAAGGAATACTCCAGCAGGATGCGTGGATCAGTAGTAGTTTGAAGCTGATGCGCTTTTCTATGCCCAGTGCAATTTTTTGTTTGAATTCTTCAGAATTTTGTTTTAATTTTGATTTTTTTCAATAAATCATGTTCTTGTATAAAGTTTGTTGCAAATCGATGTCTTAATTGTTTCTCTCTCTAAGGCCCAAGTTTTTTAGACTCGGAATCAGTAGCTGAAGTAGAGTTTCTGATGCTTCCTTGACCTTATGGATGCATAATTTTCATATTTCTAGCATGTGACTTGTTGTTTATCAAGGGAAGGAAGATACCGTCAACTACTGTGGCGAGGTATCTTTGGCAATAAGGAAACAATAAAAGCTTTATAAGGCATGTAACAAAACCATCGTCTATAACACTGTTTAAAGCAAAGTAACTAAAGGACAGACAGTTCTTGTTCTTAAAGGCAAAAGAAAAGTAGTTTTCATAAGTCTTCCTTATGCAAGTTAAACAAAAAACATCCTTTATAGTATTGATTTACGCAACTGTATCAAAACTTGACACCTAATCGTAGAAACAAAATTGTATTAAACTTCCAAATTACTTGTTTATCAAATGAAGGAAAGACACCTTGAACAACGGTGATGAGGCTTGTTTGCGAAAGAAATAAAACAAAACCTGCATAACACTTCAATATGCAAGTAATAAAACCATCCTCTATAACATTCGTTTTAACAAAGTAACATAAGGACAGACAACAGACAACATTTGTTCTTAAAGGCAAAAGAAAAGTAGTTTTCAAAAGGCTTCCGTATGTAAGTTACAAAAAAAAAAACGCCCTACGTAGCAGTGAAATAAACAACTGAAATAAGGCCTAAGGATGATTGAGCGTAGAAGCAACAAATCGATTGTATAAGACTTCCTTATGCAAGTAACAACAATCTTCTACACTTATTTAGACAGGGTTTGAAGTCTGTATCTAGGTTTAGCAGACCAGCGAATACGGTGTAATGGCTATCATCCTATCGACAAAATGTTAGCAATACAAAATTTTTCTTACACAAGGTCTTAACTTTCGAGAGTCGAAATTAGAAGCTGAAATTGTATTTCTTAGACTTCCATAATGGATGCTTGTTTGCATATTTCTAGCATATGACTCTTTTGCCAAATGAAGGAAAGACACCTTCAAAAACGGTGATGAGGCTTGTTTGCGAAAAAAAAGCTTGCATAAGAGATAAGACTTCAATATGCAAGCAACAAAACCATTCATTTTAACAACATAGGGACAAGCAACACTTGTTCGTAAAGGCAAGAGAAAATTAGTTTTCAAAAGGCTTCCTTATGCAAGTTACAATAAAAAACACCTTCAGTAGCATTGATTTAAACAATTGAAATAAAACCTAAGGATGATTAAGCGTAGAAACAAAAAATCGATTATACAAGACTTCCTTATGCAAGTAACAACAACCTCCTACATTGATTTAGACAAGGTATGGTGTGTGTGTGCCTGTATTATCTTCCATGATTACTGTTTTTATTTGTTAAAAGCTAAATAAATAAGTCACATTTTATATTTTCATTCATAATTTATTTAAAATTTTTATGAACAAAATTTATGTCAATTAAATAATATTACTATAATTTTTGTTCCTAAACTTAAATTAAAAATAAATTTTAAACTTAATTTAAACTATAAAATTAAATATTAACGGCAATGAATAAGAATATAAAAATTGATTTTTTTTTACAAAAACAGAAAGAAATTAAAATTTCCAAACATTCAAAAAATATTAAATTTTCGCTTTTATCAGTCAACTCATTCCAACAACAATAATTACTTTCAGTTGACCTTCGGGTCACTTATAGGCAATACCCATGATATTTCATATCACAAACTCCAGTCCAAAAGTCAAAGAAAAAAAATATCTCAAAAATTCTACATAAATTCATCAATTTCAATTAAACATTTTAATCTACTCGTTGCAACCGAGGCCAGCAGACCAATTACACATTCCACCGACCGGATCGTAGCTCAAACCTTTAGGGCATGTATACTCCCAGCCGACAACGCCTCCGGTCTCGAATTTCGCACAGGAAATGAATTTCCTACACGATAACGGATGAGGGAAGTTACCTTGGTCCAAACATTCGATAATTCCTTTGCCATGCAGCACAACCTTAACCTATGTCGACGAAAAAGAACATCCGCCAGGGAAAGATGACATTTAAATAACATAGCCCTTAAGTCAAAACATTTTAGGTAGTTTTGTTATTTTACCTGTGAGGCTGTAGGCTTATCTACAACTCGTTCATCACCGTCATCATAATAGTCATAATCACTGGAAGGCTTGTACGTTTGGCCAGAGGGTGTCTCAATGATTTTATTGAAGGGTGCTGGAGTTTTGTGTGGCCGTCGCCGGCTGATGAAAATTTCCACATTCTCCGGAGTGGGAGTGGTCTTTTGTGGTCTACGTAATGATGGCTTTCCTGAAATATTGAAAATCATTTTTCTATTCATAGAAAAATAATCCTAAACACAACTTACTCGTTGGTGCTGACGCATAACCTATTCGTCTGGTAATTGGTTCAACGTAGGTTGTGTAAAGGGGAGTTGTTGTAGAGCTTCTGAAAATACTCGTCGATATGGAAATCTTGCCGGTAGATTGTTCATGTTCATCGTCGAAATTGTCAGCAATTTGATTATGGAAGAATTTTGATTCTTGTATACTGGATTTGGCAATCTGGTCAATGTCTTCGGGTAGGGATGTGTCCAAGTACAGGGGAGATGTGTTGAATTCTATTGGTGCTGGGGGCAATGTCGTCAAAGAGGCTGGTGTCGTCGTCGTCGTTGGCGGGAATCGTCGTTTGAAAAATTGGTTTGGAGTTTTGGCATTATTGTCTGTTGATGAAGGTTAGTGTTAGAGAATTAATGGTTGAAAGAAACTAAAGGACAGAAAAGGTGTTGTTCAAAACAAAGGGCCAACATTTTAATTTACAGAAAAATAATTGCTTGCGAGGCCAAGCACTTTATGAACTTGATTGCTCAATAGATTCCCTGGAAGCAGTAGTAGTAGTCTTTAAATATACCTCTTATGTGTTTGATTTACTAGGTAACACCTTTTGCTTTCCATTTGACTAACCGCCCATTTTATCTTTCTTATCCAAATCAAGATGCTTACAAGTTAGCATACGAGTACGCACTCAAATGTGAAGTCAAACATTTTGCTGTTTTTTTATTTCAATCTGATTTACAACAAAGAAAATAATGTTAATGAAGATGTTATCAGGTCACTAGTGAGCGACCTTTGTTAGAGGGTCTGACGTTAAGCAGCTTCAATGGATTAAGGGGTTGAATCTCCAAGCACCTCTAACAATTAGCTTAGATTTCGTATTCATTCCTGTTTCTCTATATGTTTCGTTCATCCTAAGCCACAACCACAACTTCCTACGTTGGCTGGTTTTACTTTTACTCGTTTGCAAAACAATTATTAACACTTTTTATGCATTAACGTCTAGTTGAGTAAACATTTTCGCTTAGTTAGTGTCGGAATTCTTTTAACTACGCAAATGCATTCAAGCTTCAAGGTAAACAAGTCTATGTACCATCTGCCGCGAGATCAACAGTGTTATTATGAAACTTTGCATCTTTGACGTTTAGTTTCACATACCTTGGCGAGACGGCGTTGTACCTACTTGCTGTCGATTATGAAATCTGGAAATACACGAACGTTTATCTTCGTCGTCTTTGGCCATGTCGCGATGTCTACTGAAGATAAACATAATTTCTAATGACTGCAAGTGCTTTAAGTATTGACATGGACACATGTTTATAAATTGAAGTGGATGTTCACGTTCTTTGTGTGAATTCAGCAAGATTGAGTTGGCAAATTATTGCTTTTGCAATAATTGTATAAAATGTCGAAACAAACTACAGGCAACCAAGCAAATATTTTAATAACGAAAAAGTTGCAAGATGCGTTTAGGAAACTTGTTTGTGGTACGAGGGTTTACTTATAAGCTGTGGTTTCTGCATGAAGTATTTATTCATGAAAGGTTAATGATGTACCCCGAAGTTTGACTATGTGCACTTAATGTTAAAGTGAATAAAAGAATGATCATAAAAAGAATTAAATAAGTTAAGTAGTTAAAAAAGTAAGCTTTGATTTTAGTATTTTGGCAGTTGTCATGAGTAGAGACCTGGCAAAAACCATTAAAGTTTAAGATTATGCAGTCCCACAACCAACTGAACTGACTTTTGTTGAAAAATCAAAACAACCAAAGCAGTTATGCATTCATCTTCATAAAACGAAGTTCGAATATCAGCTCTTTTGTTTGAGATGTTGTTTGGCTATGCGTAAGAAAAATACACTCTCTGTCTCTTTCACACTGTGGACACATTCATAAATCTTTTAATTTATTCCCAATCACATATTGACTCTATTTTAGGTGTCTGTTTTGTATGCATCTGAATATCAATAAACGAGTTACAATCTCACACATTTCTTAGCCTATCCCAGCATTGAGCAATGCATCTGCATAATTACATAAACAAAAGTCTTATCTCCCAAACACGCCTTGTAACTCAGCTCAAGAAATTGTCAGTGATAAATTCTAAAGAAGACAAGACATTCCAAAAATTCATCACCAAAAACGAATCACAAATTATGAACCTCAACATTTCGTATTCAAAGAGTGATTCGCTTGTAACATTATGTCTTTCAACTGAATCTGTTGTTACTCGTTCTTTTTTTGGGGTACCCGGAAACTGTTGGACATTTCGAAATAAAAATTAAATTCAGTTTTTTATTTCTTCAATGAGTTCACCATCATCTGCTTGCATTAACTCAACAATGTCTGGACCAAGAAAAGAAAAAAAAAAAAAATATGATGTAATACAAGTTCAACATAAAAGGGAAAGTGTTTACACACGCATCCGACAGCCGACTTCCAGCTGCCAATTTAAACTTGAAAATTAAATAAATAACAAAAAAAAAAAAACAGTTTACTCTTAACCCACATGCAATCTTATTAAAGGTTCCGATTCCGAGGTGAATAAAAACAACAACATAAAAACCCCTAACCAACTGACTGGCTGACTCATAAGGCAATGTAAATAACAAGACAGCCAGAGATAAAGCGGAATGCAGTTTGTAGCCTTCTCTGCCACCAAAGTCAGCAAAATAACATCGATCGTACATGGTCATACCTCAAACTCAAAACAAATAGGGTGTTTCATTTTTATTTTAGTGTCTCGAGGAAGAGATTGTTAAGAAATCGATACAAACAAATAAAAAACACCCAACATCAAACTTACCAACTTCATCACTTGTCTCCACAGCTGCCGCCGCCGTTGGTGACGCACTCCCACTCCCACTTGATGTTGTATTTGTTGCCGTTCCTGTTGAATTCGTTAATCTATTGCCATTCAACGGTCTGGTGAATTTACGACGACTCACACCTGACAGAGACTTTTGATTTGACACTTTATTAACAGTTACGAACGTGATATCATTTGAAGACGTCGCCGCTGAACCAGTAGTTGTGGAACTGCTATTGTTATTCGAACTCGATGAAGATGACAAAGGTAGGGCCTTTGCTGTTGGCTTTAGCTTCGCCGATATTGTGGTTAGATAATTCGGTCTAGTACGTCGGTTATTCTTGAAGAGAGTGGTCTTTGATGGAGCAGCTGTTGAAGCATCATCAATTGAAGTGTTACCACTGATCGTGGAAGTACCATCGGCGGTGTTATTTAGTTCATCATTAGAAGCGCTGCCAGTTGGTTGTGTTGTGGTGAATAGACGTCGGCGTACAGCTGCTGGACGACGGACGGGAATTTTTGTGCGGACCTTGAATTATTATTAAATAAACAAAAAAATTGTTATTGTGCGTTTTTGATTGAAATAAATTTTTTTCTTTTTTTTTTGGTTTGGGTTTGGTGGTTTTATTTTAATTTGCTTTAAAAAAAAAATTGATGGTGTACTTCTACTTTTCAAACTAAACTACGAGTGCAGAAAAAAAAGCGGATATTGTGGTTGATTAAAATTTGAAAATATATTTGAAAATATGTGAATAATGTTTGGAGAATTTAGTGGATGGTTTTTCCACTTAAATATTGCTCATACTTTATTTATAAATTAACTTAGGAATTTTTGTGTGTGGGATTGGAATGATGAAAATAGTTAAATTAGATTTGTGGTAGTGAATTTAGAATAGTGTTATGTTAGTTAAATTTATTTTGTGTGATTCATGTCTATTTTTGCAATTCTTTAATACGAATTTAAATTGACTACAAACAAGATTATGCTAATTCAATTTAAAATTTATTGAACGACTGAATTAGTTTTTCTGCTTTTAAATTTGTTCATTATAGTTTATTTGTTTTCCTGTTTTGAGTTAAGGCATTTCTTATATGGTTTTTAGATTGCATCATTTAAGTTAATATTTCTGCTTCTCAAATGTGTAAGAAAATTATTTGAAAGCAGCAAGCTTTTCGTAGCTGATGGACAAAAAAAGAGACACATTTGTAACCCAAAGTGGAGCTCGATTTGAAGTCAGGATTTAAAAGATCGTTTTCATTTCTAACGTGCATTCATTTTTAATTGATTTTATATCGTTTTTGAAAAAAAATTGTCCTTAAAAAGTATGACTTGTACATGCTATCAACAAACAAAGCAACATCTGTCCACCACCGCCTAGAACAAAACTTCATTGTTGGTAGTAGCAATTTCGAGGTAGTTAAGGAGTTCACCTACCTTGGAACAAACATCAATCCTACAAACAACACCTTAGTGGAGATCCGAATAAGAATTACCCTAGCGAACCGCTGCTGCTTTGTTTTGGCAAAACAACTGGGTTCAAAACTCCTCACTCGAAAGACAAAGTGTCTGCTATACAACGCTTTGATTTTACCAGTCCTACTCTAAAAGAGGAATTGATACTGGGCACTTTCGAAAAAAAAATTCTTCGACGGATTATCGGTCCCGTATGCTACGATGGCGAACGGAGAAGAAGGTTCAACCGAGAACTGTATGAGCAGTACCAAGATGTGGATGAACTGCAGAAAGCCAATAAAAGGCGACTACATTGGCTCGGCCACATTGAGCGAATATACGAAAACGCTCCAGCCAAAAAAGTCTTCTTATGCCCCCAGGTTTGCGACGACAAGGGAGACCGAATCTACGGTACAAGGACCAAGTGACTGCGGATGCCAGAGTGCTTGGTTTCGGAGACAGCGAGGGACCGTTCACGCTGGAAGGCTGCAGTATCTCAAGCTGAGATCCTTCATGGATTGTGTGCCATATAAGTAAGTAAGTCTTAGTATAATTTGTTTTTTTGAGTAAAAACAATGACTAAATAAATGTACTTTAAAAAAAACATGGATTCGATTTAGTTTTCGAAAAAAAAATAAATAATAAATTGACCATTGCCACTTCCATTGAAAAAATGTGCACGACTCATGAACTTGCTCTTGTTTTACAAAACTGAACTCACAAAAAACATGTAAAAATAAAAACATGTAATTAGTATGCATCGCAGGTGTGGTCTCCTTTATATGATGTTCATATTGAAAGACTGGAATCTGTGCAACGGAATTTTACCCGTTTTTTGTTAAAAGGGTTGCAATGGATTGATCCCCTAAATACCCTTCCATACGAAAATCGTTTGTCAATCCTTAACATGC
>CAKKXW010000001.1:16779916-16800325 GCA_920937365.1 Sphaerophoria rueppellii
CGGTGTTATTTAGTTCATCATTAGAAGCGCTGCCAGTTGGTTGTGTTGTGGTGAATAGACGTCGGCGTACAGCTGCTGGACGACGGACGGGAATTTTTGTGCGGACCTTGAATTATTATTAAACAAACAAAAAAATTGTTATTGTGCATTTTTGATTGAAATAAATTTTTCTCTTTTTTTTTTGGTTTGGGTTTGGTGGTTTTATTTTAATTTGCTTTAAAAAATAAAATTGATGGTGTACTTCTACTTTTCAAACTAAACTACGAGTGCAGAAAAAATCGGATATTGTGGTTGATTAAAATTTTAAAATAAATTTGAAAATATGTGAATAATGTTTGGAGAATTTAGTGCATGGTTTTTCCACTTAAATATTGCTCATACTTTATTTATAAATTAACTTAGGATTTTTTGTGTGTGGGATTGGAATGATGAAAATAGTTAAATTAGATTTGTTGGAGGTAGTGAATTTAGAATAGTGTTTGTTAGTTACATTTATTTTGCGTGAATCATGTCTATTTTTGCAATTTTTTAATATGAATTTAAATTGACTACAAAAAAGATCATGCTAATTCTATTTTAAATTTATTGGACGACTGAATTAAGTTTAGTTTTTCTGCTTTTAAATTTGTTCATTATAGTTTATTTGTTTTCCTGTTTTGAAGTTAAAGCATTTCTTATATGGTTTTTAGATTGCATCATTTTAGTAAATATTTCTGCTTCTAAAAAAAAAATTGTTTGAAAGCAGCAACTCAGTTTTATGATTTTCGAATTGGTAATACAATCCTTAAGCATGAGTTAAAAAGCAAACAGCACCTAAATCGCCAAAAAAAACTTATTGCTTCCTTTTTACAAACTGACAAAAATTTTATTACAAAAAAAAAGAGTCACAGATGTAACCCAAAGTGGAGCTCGATTTGAAGTCAGGATTTAAAAATCGTTTTCATTTCTAACGGGCATTAAATCGAAAAAGTTGTTCAACAAAATTGGATGCATTTTCATTTTTAATTGATTTTGTATCGTTTTTGAAAAAAAAATTCCCTGAAAAGTGTCGTTTTATATCAAAATGACACCAATTGTTGGGGAATAAGGACACCCATAACTCTGACGTGCTATCAACACACAAAGCAACATCTGTCCACCGCCTAGAACAAAACGTCATTGTTGGTAGCAGCAATTTCGAGGTAGTTAAGGAGTTCACCTACCTTGGAAAAAACATCAATCCCACAAACGACACCTTTGCGGAGATCCTAAGAAGAATTACCCTAGCGAACAGCTGCTGCTTCGGTTTGACAAAACAACTGGGTTCAAAACTCCTCACTCGAAAGACATAAGTGTCTGCTATACAACGCTTTGATTTTACCAGTCCTACTCTACGGCGGTGCCGAGTGCTGGACGATAAGTTAAAAGGGGAATTGATACTGGGCACTTTCGAAAGAAAAATTCTTTGACGGATTGTCGGTCCCGTATGCTACGATGGCGAATGGAGAAGAAGGTTCAACCGAGAACTGTATGAGCTGTACCAAGATGTGGATGTACTGCAGAAAGCCAAGAAAAGGCGACTACATTGGCTCGGCCATATTGAGCGAATGGAACGCTCCAGCCAAGAAAGTCTTCTTATCCCAGGCTCCAGGTTTGAGACGACAAGGGAGACCGAACCTACGGTACAAGGACCAAGTGACTGCGGATGCCAGAGCGCTTGGTTTCGGCGACTGGAGAGCACAAACGAGGGACCGTTCACGCTGGAAGGCTGCAGTATCTCAAGCTGAGATCTTTCATGGATTGTGAGCCATATACATAAGTAAGTAAGTAAGTAAAACTTAGTATAATTTGTTTTTTTTTTTTTGAGTAAAAACCAAGACTAAATAAATGTACTTAAAAAAAAAACATGGATTCGATTTAGTTTTCGAAAAAAAAAAATAAATTGACCACCGCTACTTCCATTGAAAAAATGTGCACGACTGGGTCTCACGAACTTGCTCTTGTTTTACAAAACTGAACTCACAAAAAATTTTTAAAAATAAAAACATGTAATCAAAAACTCATAAATAAAAATGTAAATTGAAATATGCAACTCAAAAACAAATTTTATCTGAAAAAAATTAATGCCATAAAATTTCTTGTAAAATTGTTGATTTAAACATTTTTTTTTAAATTCTATAGAACTTTTTTTAAATCAATTTTTTATATACACAATTTTTCAAAAATGTCTTAAAATTAATCCTGGTATTCAGTATTCAAGAACATGTTAATATGCACATTACACTTGAATTTAAATTTTTAATATCGATGCGTTTTTGAGATACAGAAATTTGAAAAAAAAGTTTAAAACTATTTTTTTTTTAAATCTAACAAAGAAATTTGTTTGAACACAAAATATTATTTTTGCAATAAAGACGCACTTTCAAAAAAACCAAAAATTTTCGAGAAAATCCGATTAAACAAAAAAACGCTTCTATGGGAGAACATTTTTCGAGAAAGTTTAAAAAAAAATCTAAGGAGCCGTTTTGGAAAAAATTGAAACTTGTTGTTTTTGGCCAAAAAAAATTGAATGGTGGCTACCCTAAATTTTGATCTTAAAAAAAAAATAAAAAAAAAGACCCACGCGAATTTGCTCAAACCACTTATTTTCAAGTTTGAAGTCAATGGGACCAGTGGTTAAGGCTGTGGGTGCGTTTACAGACAGATAGACGGGCAGAATCGCCGTACCCACTTTTTTCCTCACCGTTTTTTTTTTAAACGAATTCAATACTTGCAATAAATTCTATATGTCGCAAGTAAAAGTGATATTTTAGAAGGAGTAGAAGAAAATAGAATGCTTCTTGAAATGTAATTAACATTTAATCAATTCTTTCAAAGTAATTAAAGTGAAAACTAGGATTTTGAAATGCCTGTTAAGCGAACGTTATTGTCTTATGACGAAAATGAAATTTGAAACAGAGCTAAGACAAGTCAATAGAAATCAAAAAAATAATCCAAAATAATACACAAACAATATTTTTATTATTTTCTAGGAAATTTATGAATAAAAATAAAAAATAGTTGGTTTTTTTTACAAAATGTTGTTTTCGTTTTACTTGTTGATTGTACAAATGGATAGACCTTGAATACTTCCCAAGATTTAAAAACTATTTCTTTTGAGAGAAAACTTTGGAAATAGAGGTATAGGTTAAAACAGATAATGTACCCTATTCTTTAGTTAGAAAATCATTTTTCGACACACATGAATAAGACGATTAAGTATTTATACATTTTTCAGCAAACATATTAATTGCATCTTAAAGAAAAAGATATCGAGCAAAAATTCAACCTTCAAAAGCTTAAACTCATTTATCTTTTCTTATCGATAGTAAATAAGCAGCTTTATGTCTTGGCTTTATTATTTCATGGTCACCGGCAAGCCTCGAATGAGACATCAAAACAGTTTAATAAATCTGTCAATCAGTAAATAATTTACATACATTAAATACAATTGATAAAAAAAATTGTTATTTTATTTTGTTCAATTTTTTTTTTTTTTTAAGCAAGAGCGCAGTATCAATTTTCTTGGCGAATTAAAAATTTAAGTCACTCTTCTACAAGAGCTCTATCAATTTCCAGGAATATGACAATTCATTGCATTGCTCGAATTAAAATTCCTTCGACTTACGCTAAAAAATAATTGCACAGTCTTATCTCTTTTAAAATCTAACCTCATGCCTGCATTTTTTAATATAAATCATTGAGTTAATGCTTTGGTTTATTCCTCGCACGTTTATCACTTCATCGTAAGTGAAGCTACAAAAAATGCAACTTCATGACAAAAATCTTGTTGATATATCTTATGACATATAATGCAGTTCATTTTTGATGCACAATATCCACGAAGTTGTTGTTAATCATTTAACGAATTCAAGTCAATATTAACTTTCACTCTCAGTTCGATCATCATCTTCCCCATAATCACGAACAACAAATTTATGTAGGTACGTAAACGGACGCAAGTTTAACATTTTCGATTGCCAAATCGAAATTGGAAATGATATAATCACACAAGTTGTTGTCACCAAAAATGAAAATGACTAGCTACGCAATAAAAAACGTGCATCCATAAAATTTGACTTATGCTAAGTTCTTTGTAAGGTAACCAAACGCAAGACTGCCGAAAATGAAAAACCAGATTCCTCATCGCCATCGGGCTGCTAATTGATATGATAAATTGAAAATAGTAACTATATAATCGATGTGCCATCAAAATGGGAAAACATTTTTTTTTCTTGTTTTCATTTAGTTTTGAATTTAATCTAATTGACCATGAACTCGATGTGTCCCGGTACTCATGTTGACAGTTTTGTTTTCTTCAAAAAAAAAGTGTCATGAAGGAACCCAAAATGCATTTCAAAGTTTCAATGAACTTGAGTTAACAGTTGAACTTTGTGTAGTTTATTTTATAAAATTTATAAAATTGGATAGGCGCAGAAAGATTGCTGATATATTGAGATAGAAGTGAGCTAAGATAAATCAGAAAGTGCTAATTGCTTTGGAATATTTTCTAAGAAGAGCAATAAATTTCCAGCTTAATAAAAAAAAAACAAGAGTGGAGCGACAGCTCTTAAAGAGCCAAGCCTTACTCTCATCAACAATTCTCTAGGTGCGTATGAAGAATTGAGAGGACCTACAATTTAACGACGATTCCGAACGGCAAAGTTGAGAAGCACTTTTTCATGACAGATTGATACTCTTGGACGTTTTGTCAGTTCTTCGCAAGATGCAGTGCCCGTGAAAGATGAAATAAAAACTTTATGGACACGAGTAGGACTCGAACTCACTATGTTCTATTTAGCAGCCAACGCACCTAACCACTAAGCTACGGACACTACCAATTTCTAGCTTGGGAATTACTTTTACCAAGTTATTACAATCACAGAATCAAAATTTGATATTCTCTGACTCATTTTGTCTTAAAACTTCACTAATAAGCAATTTCCAATTGGTTTCAAAGAGGTAACATGTCGCAGGAAAAATATTACAAGCAATTTAAAGAAAAAATTTAATTTAAATTAAAGAAAAAATCAAAAAAATCTATTAACTCCTTATAACAAAGAAAAACTTTAAACCACAAGTTGTAGTGCTTGAATTAACAAACATTTGAAGTCTTTTTCTTAATATCACATAATTAAATCGAGATTCCAGTACTGTAAGTTTAAACGAGCGCTATACATTCAATTATTCAATTGAACATTCTTAAGACCCATCTGTAAAAATACCTACATTTTCCCAACATTTTTTCAAGGGCTAGGTTAAGAGTAATGTTTGCTATAAATAAGTATAAAGTGTTATTTCAGTACCCACATAAATACATTTTCTCAATTTAAAACATTTCTTCATCAATTCTATAAAATAATTGGTCATCATTTTATTTAACTACCTACTAGCAATCAAACTAATGACAAGTCATTTAACCAAGCTAAGCTCCAAGCAAGAGATTGTTTTATCAAACATTCCTATGAACAAGAAATTAAACACTGTTTCGCTGTGGTGTCGGGAATATAAATTTAATTTATTCAAATAAATCTTTGATATTTATCGAAAACACTCACTGAAATTTGTTCCCCGAAGAAGTCTTGTCCAGTGGGATTTAAGATTCAACCTACAACATTTTAGTTGCATTGCCCTGGGGACAACAAAAAGCTAATTGCATGCAATCAATAATAAAATAAAATTTCCTGAAATAAAATGAAGAAGATACTAACTTGTTCTTTGCATTTAAATTACATACGATATTGTAGGTAGCAAAGGAAAGAGACGCGTTACGTGACTTTTGACATATCTTTTTCTATTTTGATAAAATATTTAGCAATAAAATTTGTATTCACGGGGATAAGAAGATGCATCGAAATACCAGAATGCTTGTGCTTCAATAACGTGTTGGTTCAAAATGCTCTCTTCACACCTATTATTGGAAACATACAAATTTATGAGATAAAAGCTATGAAAGATGTTCCATTCACTCTTTTGACTTTTAAATGTTTTTGTTTTTAATAAACTTTCTTCTTTCTATTATTTGATTAACATTAAACTCAACTCAACTCAACATCCGTGAAATGGTTGAAGAAAACAATCAATTGATATGAGATCATAATCATTATAAAGGTGTTATTTAGTTGTTTCGTATTGTTTTTGTTTTAAGAAGATAAAACTTTTACTTATTGCATGAAATTTAAACAAATTTAAATTGAGTTTATAAAGATTTTTTGTTTGTTTATCGGTACAAGGAAACGAGAAAAAATATTCACACAAAAGCCAGAAATACAACAGGGTTCACGCCGGCCGCAACATTGACATGTAGATACGATGGGAAGGTGTTAAACGCGATTACATCAACGTTTTGGCCGATGTAATAAAAGAAGCTGAAAACAGTTTAGACTGGCGAATCATCTTTAGAAAAACCATGGAGCCATTGTTCAAAGCAACAATTGCCTGGTTTCCAAAAGCCTTCTTAAATTAAGAACGCCATTTTTTTAACTCATGCAACGTTATAAGAGTAGTGCAAGAGAATGAATGATCAGACAGCTCCCAAAATAAAACAACAATTTTTGCCTATTTTTATTGCCCAAACTGTAGCTGAAAAATGTCTATTCCCGGCTTAAGTAACAGCTAAAAGCCATACATTTTTATTTAATACGAATTCAAAGGCCTTGGATCATCTACCTCAATTAAATGGCAATGAAGATGTAAACAGAACGAAAATCGTAGGTTAAAAAACTACTTTTTTACTTGGCCATTCTTCAAACTAAAGAACAAGTGGACCAGGAAGAGTTTATTTCAATATATAGAAAGAGTATCGTCCCTTCTGAAAACGGAACCTAGGGAAAACACAATAAATTTTGCTGCTAATTCGCAATGCATTATGGATACATTACATGGACCCACTGCCCTGTACTATTGTGACTAGGAGAGTGCAAAACTCTTACAAGATGGCTTCACAAGATGATAAGAAAATTCTGATTGGTATACCCATTGCGTCTGGAAGAACTAGAATTATCAGTTTTCTCTGCTAGCTTGTGATTTCTGAAATGACAAAAGCTAGCACATACAATACCAACGAATGTAAAATAAAAAATTGGTTCTGTGGCAGGTCTCAAGATGGCGCTAGAATCGATTTCCATTTCAAGAATGTACATATATGGAATCAGAAAAACTTAGGGGTCCAGCTCTCCACTTGGCCCGTTTAGGTCTCCAACTGGGCACTTGATAAAAATAAGGAGTACTCCATCATAACATTTTTAAAGGGGGGGGGGTAGTGTAGAAAGAATTGTGTTGTGGTAAAATTAAATAATTTTTCATACAAAAGTTGTAAGTTTGCTTGGGTGGAAAATTTAATGTCTTTGAATTTTTTATGTATACGAATTTTTCGAATACATAAATTCGATTAAAAATTAAATTAAAATTATACACAATATTTACAATCCTTTTTAATTTGATTTTAATTTTAAATGTTTTAATCACTTTTCTTATTTTATTTAAAGAAATGTAACATGTTGTAAGGGTCCCCAAACCAACTAAAAAATAAGTTAACACCTAAAGGAACAAAAGGAGCAATCAGGATCTTTCAGGACAATTCATTGATAATTTTGTAAAAATAAAAAGAAGTAAATTTGTTTTGTGTGTATTAAACATGTGTAGCATATATTCATTAATAAAAAAACTAAATGTTTTGTTACTACAATTTTTTAACTTAAAACTAAAAATAAAAAATACAATAAGATAATTTAAATTTTTGTTTGAAAATTAATATTTTTATAATTAAAAATTAATTAGAAAAAAAAAACATTTAAGTGATATAAACAAAAAAATAAAATACGATTTTTTTTTCTTCAAATGCAAGAAAAAAAGCATTAAAATTCAAACTGAACCAATAAATATTTCTTTTAATAATGATTTGAATATTTTTTCATTTGATGATGTTGGTTTATATTTTAGATCTTTTGCTAGATTATCTTAAGCTATGGCAGCTGATAGATTCTGATAAGATATAAACATAGTAAATGGCATTATGATTTTGCGATTTATGAAGAGAAGAAGGTAAAAGTTCGAGTAAAATTTTCTTGACAAAAAAAAAAAAAAATTTAAAATTAAGAAGCTATAGTGTGCGACTGGCGACGATGACTGATTCAAAAGCTAAGGTTTTAAGTGAGGATTGAAAAGTTTGAAAATGATTTGGTTTTTATGAAGCAAATTTCAAGACACATGCACTAATTTGTGACATGCTTGGTTCATTTAATATTTTAAAAAAATTGCACAAAAAAGCAAAGGTATTCAAATATTAAGTCGCACATATGGGTAGAAAAGCAGAATAAGTAGTGTTTGCAAGCTATAGAAAAAAAAATGATGAAAATAGATTTTTTAAAAGAAAGAAGTAAGAAAGAAGAGGGTTCCTGATAGATAGAATTTGAGTACTTCATTAATCTCATAGCTGATTTGGAGTATACGACTAGAATATAAATATTTTTTTCTAAACCTACTACTTCTTATGTTTCAATTGCTACTTTGAAATTTCCTCAAAGTCTATTCAACTAATCAAGTTTTCAATTGTTGTCAAAAGCTAACTCAAAAGAAAACCTATTTTTACTTTTTTTAAAACAATTTAATCTAAGCAGACTTTCTTAATTAAAATTTAAAAAAATGAGTGCCCTCAAAAATGTTTGAACCCACAAATTAAAACTACTCTCAGAAGCCTAATGTTGTTGCTGCAACCTCATCTTCATCTAAACTTCTAACTGTTGTCGTTGTTGACTGTTTTCTTGACTTGTTTCTTCTTCTCGAAGACTTTTTTCTCTTGACAACATGCGATTCTGAACTATAACTTGTTTCGGTTTGAATTCTTGTTTCTATTGAATCACTTCTACTACCAATACCACCACTACTACTACTACTTGTCTGTAGAGCCTCAGGGGCTGTTGTTTTTGGTGCTTCTACAATATGTTCTTGTCTGTTTGAAGGCGCTGAGTTTGAATCAGGCTTAACGACTTTACTCAAAATAACTTTATCTAAATTTGCAATCGATATTACCAGAGGTGATTCATTGGATTCCGGTCGTAAGAGCGGTACAATCGGTCGAGGATATTCTCGATTATTCGATTGGACTGTTGTTGATTCGACTGTTGTTTCAGATGGCGGTTCTATGGTTGTTGGGGACTCGGTTGTAGTTGTTGAAGTCGATGTTGAAGTCGTGGTTGGGGTTGTTGTGGTCGATGGTATTGTTGTACTTTCTGTTGTGGTTGAAGCTTCTGTAGTTGTAAGCAAAGTCGAAGTAGTTGAGGGAGTTGTTGTCGACACAAATATTGGTTTTACATTTCGCGGAGTAGTTGGAATTTCTCCGAGAGAGTAAGCATACACTAGACCATTGATGCCATTGTTTGGTTCACTTATCTTCTTTGCTTTTCGAGTGCTGTCAAAAAGACCTTCGAGAGATATTGTCGAAGCCTCAATCATGTCAGAAATCACTTCTGGCACTGTAATTGCCTTTGATTTTCTGTCGGCCGAAACAGATGAAGCAGTTTCAATCATCAAACCATTTGAGTAATCAGTGTCAGGGATTGTATTTCTAACCGGAGCCGACGTTGAACCCGGTTCGTACTCAATCCGCGTGTTCTCAAGACTATCAGGCTCAACTTCAGGAATAGTGTTTCTCACAAAAACTGACGACTCGGTAGCAGTGTATTCGGTGACCGTACTTTTCCCATCAACTTCAACATGACTACCATCCACCAAATGGACATGTTCGACACGACTGATCTCACCGAGTGACTCCAACTTCGGTACACCTTCCGATCTGATTTCGGTCGATGCAACTGTCTTCGATTCTTCGTTGTTCGAACCCTTTCGTCGAACCTTGTCTTCCTTGGAATTGATCTCAACAACACGGCTTATTGTGACAACTTTCTTCTTCGGACTGTATGATATGAGTTGACCCTCACTATCCGGGTACTTGTCAATACTACTGGCTGTTGTTGATACCTGCGAATCATCCTGTGAATTTATTAAATTATTATCGTCATGTTCTTCAAAAATGATTGTTGTGTCTGGGAAAGGTGTATCTGTGGTATCGATATTCGTTTGTGATTGGTTTTGAGCAAGTTTGGGTTTGATTAATGTGTGTTTCTTGCTGTTAACTTCAAATATTTTCTTATTACGTGCATTCAGGGCATCGATATTTAGATCGTCTAGAAGTGGATTACTTTGATTTTGTGGTGTTGTTTCTGTGGACGCAGTGTACTTACGCTCGTAACTGCGTGTGTTTGTCGAAACAAATACCGATGGTGGGGTGATTGCTTGCGGTGTAGGTGAATCAGAACCGATGAGATTTGGTGGGAGGGTTATTAGTGTTGGACGGTTAATAACGCGAGTTTTATTTGCTGGTTTGCCAAAACGAGTTGATGGCACTGGACCATTCGGTCGCCTTGGTGAGTTGGGACTATTTGAAGGCCGATTGAATGAAGGACGGTTCGATGGACGGTTTGATGGGCGGTTTGATGGTCGGTTTGATGGACGATTGATTACAGATGGTGGTATTGGACTATCATTTTCACTGCTATCATGTGTTTCGTCAAGATTTTCGTCTTCATCATAGTTGTCCGATTCTTCATCTTGGGTTTCTTCAACGGGATTTTGAACAATCGGAACATTTTCTTCTTCGACATCGTTATATTCTTCTTCGTCTTCTTCTTCGTTGTATTCTTCGTCAACTTCTACAGTGGGTCTGGTTGTGGTTGTCCTCGCTTGGAAATTAAACCTATTACGATTTTGGAAACTTGTTTTTGGGGTGAAGCCTAAACCATTGTTTGTGTCAGAACCCGGACGGATAGCCTTGAAATTCCTATTGAATTTCCTGACAAAAGTCTTGGGTGTGGATTGACTTGGCTCGGTTGATGTTATAGCATTTGCTGACGGCCTACCTGGTTTGTAGCGTCCGCGACTGATCAAAGGTCTTCTAGAAGGTGCTGTTGTTGAAGTAGTAGATGGAGTTGGTTCCGGAGTAACCTCGGTCTCAAAAAAGTCTGAAATAGTAGTGTCTTCGAAGATTGTTGTTTCTGTTTCATCAACTATTGTTGTTTCTTCAGTTGATTCTTCAGTAGTCGAAATCGTGGAGGTTGTTGTTGGAGTTGGAGTTGTGCTTGTTGTTGTTGTTGTTGTTGAAGTCGATGATTCTTTATTAAGTTTTTCTATAAGCTCAGCGATATTGATGGGCTTTTCGGTTTTCGGTTCAACAGTTGTAGTTTCGTTCTCTGTTTTGTTTGCAACTGGCCTTAACTTTCTGACCACCTTTCTGAAACGCCTTGATGCGGGTGTCGTAGCTATTGGAGTGCTTATTGTGGTTTCTAATTCAACACCTACACTAAGGTTATCTACAGACTCTGTACTACTACTTGTGATGGTATTAGTAGAGTTATCAATACTAAGACTATTATTATTATTATTAACATTAAAAGGACGCTTATATTTCAATATTCTGAGACGACGTTTTTGAACAGCTTCAGTAGATGATTCAACAGAAGCGTCTGCATCTACTATCGAGTCATCATTTGGTGTCAATGCCAAACCAGGTGTTGTTGTTGAAATACTGTCATCGTCATCTTCAAGAGATGAACTACTGGTTGTTGTTGAGGTTGTGGTTGATTGGGGGCGTCTTCTACGTCCATCTGTACGGTTGTACTGTATTCTCTGAAAACGTCGATTCAAATTAGGTGTGTTCAAGCTAAGATTGGAATTATTTTCTAAAGTGGAATCATCGCTGTTTGTATCTTGTTCTTGACCTAGCTCTGTACCTTGAACATCGTCTTCATCACTATCAACATTAACTGGGGTTAGTGACAGATTGTTGTTAGTATCAGTGGTATCTAATGTGGGGTTAGTAAGCTTATTATTGATCTTAGTGGAAGGATTTAATGGTCTTCTACTGGCAAGTGTTTGCTTAAGGCGATTACTTATAACACCGTTGTCAGAATCAGACTTGGCTTGAGCAGATTTAAGTTTTTGGCGAAGTTCAAGGAGGGAAGGCTTATTTTTTGCGGCTTGAGTGGGTCTTGTTCGTGATCGAGAAAGAAGACCAACTACACTTTTGGGCGTTTGGTTTCCTCCATCTTCTTCCGATTTTTCAATTTGTTCAGGAGCCGAGTCTGGAGAAATTTTCAATGAACCTTTAATGTTTTGAGAAATACTTTCAGGATTGGCATTGTTCGGAATATCGGTTGATATGCTTTCATCCGATTCAGATTCAGTTGAATCTTGAGTTGGTGGTGACGGTTTAAATCTACTACTAAGAACTCCGTCACTTTCGGGCTTCGCTTGATCAATTTTGACTTTCTTTCGCAATTCGAAAAGGGAAGGTTTTGACTTTTCTTCCTCTAGACTTTCATTTTGATCATTTTCTTGAATTTCTGAATCGATACGGTTCGGAGTTGAAGATCCAAATCTTATACTCAAAATTCCGTCACTTTCCGGTTTGGCTTGATCGATTTTTACTTTTTTACGTAAATCATAAAGTGAAGGTTTGGATTTTTCTTTTTCTGAGATTTCTGAATCTTCTTGAATGTTTGCTCCATTCTCTTCAGTTTCCGAATCAATGCTGTTAGGAGTTGAGGACCCAAACCTCAAACTTAAGATTCCATCATCTACAGGTTTTAACTGATCAATTTTGACCTTATTTCGGAGTTCTGAAAGGGAAAGCTTAGGTGTTTGAGGCTGCTCGGGTATTGACTGGTTATCTGTATTGGTAGTCGCAAGATTTGCTTCTTCTTGCTTTTCAGAAAAGCTTTCTTCATTCGGAGTTTCTGTTGATTGCTCTTCCATAAAGCTCGTTTCAGTTGAATTTTCATCAAACGAATCCGGTTTTTCACTTGAAGTTTCAGCAATTTGAACTCCTTCTTCAGTTTCAGGGATTATTGTTGTAATGTCAAGCTCTGAAACATCTTGTTGCTGCGGAGCATTTGTAAAATTATGGCTCGTACTTAATATAAGTGTTGAAACTGCTTCAATATCTGTAGTGGTTACAAGGTCTGAAGTATTGGTTGTGGTCGATGTATAACTTAAATCTTCTACAACTGTTAGAGAGTCCGTCGTTGAACTTTCGTCATCCTCAATATCGGTTGGTATTACAGTACTATTATTTTCTGAGGTACCATTGAAGGCACGAGCTTGTTTTTGCTGTTGTGCATTTGTAAATCTAGTAGCTGGAGGGGTAAATTTTTCCTCTAACTCATTTTGAACTGAATGCTCTTCAACTTCTTCGGTATCGGCAGGAGTTGTTGAAGTTCCTGATCGATTGAAAATTGTATAGGTTCGACGAGTTGTTGCAGAAATTTCGCTTACAGATTCTTCACTGTCTTCCTCAAAATCTGGTGTGTTTGTTGTTGATTTTAAACCACCAAATCTTCGTCTTGTTGTAGATTCCTCAGGCGTATTTTCAGTAGTTGAGCGGACAATTGGAGTGTAGGATCGTCGTGTAGATGAATCAATAGCTGAAGACTTTTCATTGTCTTTCTCAATATCTGGTGTTGTTGTTGTCAATTTTAAACCACCAAATCTTCGTCTTGTTGTAGACTCCTCAGGCGTATTTTCAGTAGTCGAGCGGACAATTGGAGTGTAAGATCGACGTGTAGATGAATCTTCAGATTCTATATTTTCTTCAGAAGGTTTTGTTGTTCCCAGTCTATTGATACTTGAATATGATCGACGAGTTGTAGAGATTGGAGAACTTGAATCTTCTACGACTTCCTCTTCAGTTAGATCTTCAGTAGTTTCTGAACGATTCAAGAATGAATATCTCCTTCTTGGAGAGTCTGTTGTGTGTTCTTGCAGATCGTCTTCAGAGTCATCGGATGCTATGGGACTGACAGTCGACGAAGTTGATCTATTGATGGTTGAATATGGACGACGAGTTTGTTTCTTGGTCGTTGGACTTATCTCATCATCATTCTCAGAAGTAGTCTTGATATCAGATTCTGCAGTTGTTGTCTTAGAACGATTCAATGAAAAATATGGACGTCTAGTAGTGGCAGTCTTACTTATATTTTCAAGAGTTTCTCCTTCGGAAGATGGCGCTGGGGTCTCTGTGGTAGACCCTTTTCGCGTAATGCTTTGATATGGCTTTCGGGTCGTCGATTGATTTTCTGTTCCCTCAGAATCATTGTCAGTGACGTGGTCTTCTAGAGCAGAACTTGATTCAGGTTCTTCTTCTAAAGCGGTCTCTGTTGTTCTCTGTCGATTAAGCAAGGAATATGTTCTTAGAGTTGTGGACGTCTTATCTATCCCAATGTTATCCTCAGTTTCTACGTTTGTCGCAGATGTTGAAGATTCCAACCGACTAGTATTTTCAAGTAAGGTACTTTCTTCTGGATCTTCTTTTAGTTGCAATGTACTTGTTTCTTCATCTTCAGTTGTTTCAGTTGTTTGAGGAATTTCAGTTTTAGCATTACTTGTTGAATCTTCGTTGTCTTCAAATGTTTCTGGTTCTTTCGAAGACACTATACTGGCTTCCGTAACTTCTGTTTCACTTTCAGACAACACACTCTCACTTTCTGTGTTGACAGTAGTTGATAGCGGTGTTGTCGTTCTAAGACGACTCAAACTATTATAACCTCGTCGGATAGTAGTTGGTTTGTCGGAAGATTGAAGATCTTCCGATTCCTCAGTATTTTCAGTGGTCGTGGAAATACTTGGGGTTGTGGTTCGGAACCGATTGAATCTGTTATTAAAGCCTCTTGTTGTTGTTTCAACGTTGATTGTTGGTCTTGGATTTTTTTTTGTCTGAAGAATAGCATCTGCAAAAGATTTCGGTGGAGTAAATCTACTGAAGCTGCGACGAGTAGTGATAATGACGTGTTTGTCTTTTTCTTCACTCTGGTCTTCATCAGCTTTTTCTTCAGTAGATGGTCGTTTTGTTCCAAATCGATTCGGTCTCGAACGGTTTCCGAAAGTTCTTCTGGTAGTTTTTGGGACAGTATCAACTGAACTTGATTCAGTAGTTGAAGACGTTCTTGTCCGTGGTCGGAATGAAAATGATCGCTGCTCAGAGATGCCGTCTCCACTTGAATCTTCACTCTCATCGTTTTCTTCAATTTTCTTACCCGATCGGTAGTTTTTGAAAGTCTTAGCAGTTCGATAGTTTTCAGTTGACTGCTCTAAAGGCTTCGAAGAAGTAACTTCAGTAATATCTTCTTCTGTATGAGTAGGAAGAGTGCTTACAATTTCCTCATTTTCATCCAAATTATCAGTACTTGATTCATCAGATTCCTTGATTTTTCCCAATGAAGTTGTTTCATCCTCAACTTTACTTGTGGAAGTATCTACTTCCGCTTCGTCTTCTAATGATTGCAAAATTTCAGACACTTTTACAGTTGAATTTTCTTCATCCGGTATTGATCGTTTAGTTGTAGTTTTCCTTCTTGTATTTTCTTCAACGATTTTAAACCCTTCTGTTGTAGAAAATTGTCCCATTAACCTCCTCAGGTTTCTGTCATTAAATGAGCTGTTAGTTGCAGTTGTGTTGTCTTCTGACAAACTTTCGTCTTGAGGTGTTCCTTCTGTATTCATCGAATTAATTTCCATGGCCAATTTCAAATTCTCATCTTTTATTTCAACTTGTGTAGTTTGTGAAATTTCTCCATTAGATGAAGATCTGATAGCCCCCAGATCCGCCTTTGTCCTGGGGGCATTCTCAAAAAACTGATTGTTAACTTCTTGGCCGAGGTCAACCACTGTTCTATCGCTTGTGGCGTTGTTGAATTTTCCCAAATATATTATCGGTGAGTCCTTAAGGTAGTTCAAGTGCTTCATGCGATCATAAATTGGCATAGGTGAATTTTCAGAGCTTAGACTATCATCGACAGTGAGACCTACAGCGATTTCATTCAAGTCTGTTGTTGTTTCATCATTTTCAGTGCTTTCAGTTGGCTTATCAGTTTCTGTCGTCTTCACTGTTAACCCGGCAAATGGCATAACCTTTTCCCCAGTTACAGTTTTTCTCAAATCAAATGTCCTTATAGCCTCAGTAGTGAAATCTATTTCTGGTGGATTTGAGGTTATGTCAGCTTCTTCTATCGTAGAATCTTCACTTTGAATTGAGGACTGAGTTAAAGTAGTCCGGTTGAACGTTTTTCTAAATTGAATTCTATTGAGTCCACGAAGATTTTTGGCAGTAACTGGTTCTTCCGTTTCAGTCGTATTTTGTTCTGTTGTTGTGCTTCCTTTGTATCGCCCTCGGAACAGAGTAGAGGAGCTTCGGTTTCGAGCTAAAGATACATCAGCAGACTTCGTAGTGCTTTCTTCATTAGAACTGCTTTGCGTTGTATTTTTCAATTTTAACCTTGGTTGAAATCTTGAACTTGGAGGTTTATAACTCGTTTTATTTTGAGGTTCTACCGCTTTGTCTGATACGGAAGTCAAAACGTTGTTATCTTCCTTGTTTTCTTCGGGACCCTGAAACTTCTTACGAACAATTCTCTGTTTCAACACAAAATTTCCTTTCAAATTTGGAATTTTCAAAGTATCATTCTTAACCACATCTATTGCCGAACCATCACCATCATGCTTGATAACTACCATAGCTATTGGCTTTACACCTCCCGAGACTTCTTCTGTTGTGGTTCCAAAACTGGACTGCCAAGTAGTAGGGCGAGTTGATTTTTCAACAGGCCCTTCGATTTCTACAGTTCCTTCAGTTGTTAAGTGTTGAATTGGTCGACGATGCCTTACAACAACTCGACGACCTTCAGTTGGTACTTTGGCCTTAGGACGATTAAAATCTATAGCCAAAAGTGATGATAGATCACTTAACATTGCCCGAACGCTGCCACGATTTACAACCTGTGGGCGACGAGTTGAAGGTTTTTCGTAGGTGATCTCATCGTAGTACTCGAAACCTTCTTCACTTTTCTCTAGTGTGCTTGTTGTCTTTGCTCTTGATTCCTGACCTCCGTTGTTCTTTTGAGATGTTGGAAGACGTTGTCTTGGTTGTTGAGAGGGCCTTTCGTAGATTTTTCTAACTGGCAATACTTTCTTTGCCTCTAAACTGTCTTCTGATATGGCTTCGTTCGCTTCAACGGTCTCCTCTGTATTTGTAGATGCATCACCTTCCGCATTGGGTTCCCTATCCTTATTTTCGGGTCTCTTAAATGTATTGACTGATCCAAGTCTCGCCTTGTTACGGTACCTTGTAGCACCAGTGTTTTGTATTTCAGTTGCCTGAGAGCCCTCAAATCGTGTTCTAGAGCGATTTCTATTGACTGTTCGATTCTGGTACTCAGAAGATGCTTTTGTGGGTAGATGTGTTGGGGAGGTTCTTACTCTACTTCTGAAAGCAAATGCAGATTTTGTTGTTGGCGTTGCGATTGGCAAATCTGTTGCTTCTGTAATTAATTTGTTGCTGCCAAATCGTATTTTTGAGCGATTTCTAAAGCTTCTTTCGGTCGAAGGCTCAAAAGTTGTTGTAGTGCCTTCACTGGGAACCTCTTGAACCACTGAACTAGTTTCAACATTGTTATCAGTCTTTTCTTCTGGCTTTTGAAAGTCTAACGCAGTCTTTGTGGCTTCAGGTTCTTCTGTTGTTGATGCTATCAATGAAAGTGGTGCTTCTGAAGTTTCTAAACTATCGATCATTTCAGTTGCAACAACTAATTCTTCAATATTTGGTTGTACAGTTGTATACTTCGATCTGAATTTAGAACCATCCACAACATTGTGAGAATCTTCTATGGTTATCCCAGTAGAAGAAGCAATCGGAGAATCTGGAGTGGTAGAAATAGCGTCTTCCAATACGTTATCGGTATCGATAACCGCCTCAAGAGTTTGGTCCAAGACAGGAATGTCCTCGGATTGCGGAACTTGAGAAACAATAGGCTCATCAGTTTTCTCGTCTATTTCAGCTTCAAGAGTTTGATCTTGAACTGAAACGTCTTCTAACTTGGTTTCTGGGATAAGCGAAATAACTTTTTGATCAGTATTTTCATCGATTGAGGCTTCAAGAGTTTGATCTACTATCGAAACGTCTTCCGGCTTAGTTTCTGGCACTTCCGAAATAATTTTTTGTTCAACATTTTCATCGATAACTGCTTCAAGGCTTTGATCAAGAACTGCAATATCTTCTTGCTTGGTAGCTGGAGTGCTCAAAGTTGTTATTTCTTCAGCATTTTCATCGATCACTGCTTCAAGAGTTTGATCAACCACAGAAACGTCTTCAGACTTAGTTTCTGGAGTTTGAGAAGCAACTTTCTGTTCGACCTCTCCATCGTTCACTGCTTCAAGACTTTGATCTTCAACTTCAACAATTTCGTTCTTGATTTCTTCAGTGTGGAAACTGGGAATTTCTGTACTAGTTGAGACAGGGCCTTCAGGTTTCTTAACAGGTTTACCTCGGATTCTCTGTATATTTTTAGAAGTAATAGCAACTTTCCCTTCAAACATAACATTGCTTTCTGCAGCATACAGTGACTTTGAATTATCATTGTTTACCTGTCTTGATGTTGGTGCAACACCTCTTGGACGAACCCTAGAATCAAATGCTCCCGCAACTTCATCGTCGATATTAGTATCCAGTAGGGTTTCACTCGGTTTTCGGTCCCTGGTTAGACCTAGTCTTTTCCTACTATGATCATTTGGTTGATTCTGTTGCGCTTTATCAACTGTCACTTTGATGTAATATGTCGTTCGAGAGTCAGATTCAGGCGAAGCACTCAAGACTTCATAACTCAGGTTCGAACTGGAATTGCTTGTAAAGTTGTTCGAAATACCATTTCCGTGTGGAATCTTCGTAATATGAGTTATGACTTCATCAAGAGGGGTTCTAGTACTTGATCTGTTTAGTTTATTGTAGCCGGAATGGACCTGTAACCCTAGGTTGCTAATATCGGATTGTTGGAGGTCTTGCGAGTATGATTGCTCGCTTTCAACAACTGTCTGATTCGAGCTTTGAATTCGGCCTTCTTCAGAAACTGCTTGAACAGTATTGTAAAGACTGTGAACCTGTAAAAGACTTCCGGAAATTCTATCACTATCAGATTTTGATTCTTTGTCTTTGTTTTCTTTAGGTATGAAACCTAACCTATTTCGACTCCTTATCTGGCTGATCTCTTGAGATGTAGAAATCGTGCTCGAAGCTGAATTGCTTGATATATCTTTGCTAGAGGTGTGTCTATACTTGCCGTCTTCGATGTGCTTGTACTTTCCATCTTCATTATTCTTATAACTGCGGTCGCTATTATTCGATTCTTCAGTATGTTGCTTAGTACCCCGGATGGCAGGAACCTTTGCATTTTCATTCTGAGAACTGTCAACTCTGGCCCCTAGATCTTCCTTTGCTGAAAAGCCCTCATAAGGATTATATGACAACACATCTTCCCCGCCCATGCCATAGCCCCTGCGGAACACCCCATTTTGGGACTCTGTCTTTGTATCCAAGCTCTTAGCCCTCCACTTACCTCTCAAATCCGACTGCTCATCACCGATCCATTTACCAGAAATAGAATTAAAACCATTTAACCCACCACCTGCGTTGCCAACACCACCATAACGTGAATTATCATTATATTTCAATGCCGAATGATCTTGCCCCCAAAGCTGATGCCAAGTCCCACCCGGCTTGTAGCTTCCGTCGTCGCCACTCGCACCACTTCCTTGGCTACCTACTTGCCAATCATAGTAACGTGCATTTGTCTCGAGTTGTTCCTTGGGCAAGACTGTGTGAGGTCGATATTTCGGATCTCGGGCATCTTTCCAAGAATATTGTCTCACTTCTTCATTTTCACCATTTTCACCATCACCCTTTTCTACAAAACTATCAACTACATTCGCTACATGATCTACAACAAATTTAGTGCCATCCTTAAGGGTTTGAGCTCGATCTATATTCTGCGATAAACGGCTACGACTACGTTGTAGGTAGGAGGACTCTTGTGTTGAACTCACCTTTTTATTGAACGCTGGCAGTGTTGATGTTTCAGATGATTGAGATGGTGAAGCGGTTGATGATACATTAGTATTATCATTATCATCAGATCCGCTTGATTTGGTTGCAAGAGTTGGACGTGTTCGACGACGAGGGAAACCAAATGGTCTTGGACTAGATACAGTTCCCAGGAATTCGTTAGCGTTAGTAGAGGTGTCAGTGTTTGGTGGAGGTGTTGTTGTTGATCTTGTTCTTTGTTGTTGTTGTTGTCTTCGACTACCACCACCATTGTACTTATTGTTAAATGTGCCCCTTATGCTATTACTACTATTTAGACTAGATTGTGACTTAATACTAGAGGGCGTTGTTGTGGTTGAGGTGACAGTTGGGTTTGTTACCTCATTTTTGTCGGTATCGTGCCTGCTATGGCTGTTTTTACTCCATTGTTTGGGTTGACAGTGGAGTTGGTGTTGTTGCGGGAGATCATAATT
>CAKKXW010000001.1:16837361-16850889 GCA_920937365.1 Sphaerophoria rueppellii
GTGGCGCAACTTTGTGTGCAGAAGACGCAAATAAGTTGGTGTGCTGCATAGTCAAAAGAAGACATAATTTTTCTCAATGTCTTATCATGTAGGAACTAGTGTGTCAGTAGGGAAGTGCATTCATCACTATGAAAATGGATGATATCGATATGCTATATACCTATCTCATGAAATTTAATCTTGACTTGACTTATTCGAGATGTACAGGCGGATAGAGTGATCTATAGACAGGAGTTACCCACATATGGAAGAAGAAGTTTGTAGGTAAACAGAAATGGTTGTGCTGTAATGTTATGAATGGACTGATAGTTTATTGGAATTCGGAACTGATGGAAAAAAGTGAAGAAATCTTTGATATTTATAAGGCAATGTTACAAGCTCTGTTTCACCTTCGTTAAACTAGTTGATTAATGAGGAGCTTTCAATAACGACATCAAAATGTGTTGATTTATTTTAAACAGTAGAAAACTTTTGAAGTACTTTTTTTTTACTGAAGATGTCGTCACAGTCCAGGTGGTGCCAGAGCCTTATCGAAAAAGTGACTTTTGAAAGTTAAGCAAATAATTCTCTAACGGGTCATTCATTTCGTGGTTTCAAGTTGGTAGCGCTGGCATTTGATACCTGTCAAACCTAACTGTCACCTGAAGTGTCATATTATTAGTTGAATGTTCTCCATTTACGTAAATGGATTGAATAATGGGTGTTGGAACAACAGACAATAAACAGAAACACCGACTTTACGATCAACATTTTTCATAGCGATGAGACAAATTTTTTAAGACAAACAAAATTACCGTATATGGGTATCAAAACCATCAAAACCAACAAGTGATCGAAGAAATGTCATTGCATTTCGAAACAGTGACTGTTTGATCTGACCTCTGCTTGAAAGATGTCATTGGTCCGTATTTCTTCGAACATAACCGATTTATTCTTTACGGGCGATTGAGCATCATGACTAGGACGATATGTGGTTCCAACAAGACGGGGCAACAAGCTATACAATACTAATTATGGCTTTATTTCAAGAGAGGTTTCCTAATAGAGTTGACATGGTTAGATTTTTTCCATAGAGTTTTAATTACGTGTTTTTTAACGATTAGTCCCCGAACTCTTGACGAATTAAAAACCAACATTACTCAAGTTTTGGCCGAGATACCGCCCGATATGTGCGCAAAAATGGTTAAGAACAATAAAACAAATTGTTTTTCACACAACAAATTCAGGAGAACTTCCTAATGCAGGCTTAAATTTTGTCTGAACTACAATCGACTCTACTGTAATTTCAAATTAAGAATTCATGATCGATTGGTGCACTTTTCTCACACCGCCACTGTTAGGCTTGCACAAATCGAGTCTCGATCTTTTTCTTACGAATCTAACGGCAATTTGTCGGTATTGACAATTTCAATAACGGTTCAATTTGTATCTTGATTGATAGTTTTTCATTACCCTGCAGGAAAAGCGCAGTAAGTTATTTTTCTTTATTTTTTGGCACAAATATTAAAATTGTGTACAAAATGAACTTCCTAATAAGTAATGATATTATTTATAATAATCTTTAACCCTTCAATCTCTTACCCAAAACCAAACAAGCAAGAAAAAAACTACTTGTTACCCAAACGACAAACTCTTCTCTTGTTTATGTAAACAGATTGCCACGCTAATTCGTTCTTTTCAGTTTTCCATAGAAACTCGCCAACAAAACGAAAACATTCATTTTGTTTTCAATTATTCGGGTATATTATTTTTCTTCGGATTTCGATATTGAAATTTCCGCTCGCGTTTATATTTTAGTAAAATCAAAATGAGCAAGAAATCAACCGAAGTTACGTGCAAGCCCTTAGAGGTTTCTAACGGCAAGCGGCCGGTGGTCATAAAAGCCAGCAAATATCGCAAAATGTTGGCAACCATCAGTGGCAAGGAAAGTGCCAAAGCTGAAGCTGAAGAACAGCAACGCTACAAAAATTATCTCAAAAAAGGTTCCGATGAGCTCGTCGCGAAATGGGGCCGAAGTTTCAAGCAATCTCAAGAGCAGAAATTGATTGATAACAACAAGAAATTTGCCGAAAAAACTCAGAAAGGTAAAATCCCTGTTAAAATGTCGCATCTTCAATTCTAGTCAAGTAACAAATTTTCCACAGAAAAAGAAGAGTACCAGAAGATCATAGCGAAAGATGAAAACATTCGTCGTGAAAAAATAGCCAAAGCCGAAGAGATCATTCAGAAGCTTAAACCCGGTCCAAAGGAGCTTCAAAGTGCAGCAATCCAAAGTGAAACTTTGAAAGCTCGCACCTACCAGCGCAATATAAATAAAGAGTTCGAGGAAACGCTCAAAAAACAATCGGCCGAAACTATTCTCAAAATGGAACGCCAGGCCATGCCCTGGATGGATGAGGAACCGGGTAGGATCGCAGGTAGTATCCAACGCCATAATGAAAACAAAGTTGAGATGATGAAGACCATACAAGAGAAGGCACGTCAAAAGGCAGAGACTAATGCACAGGTACTTGCAGCCGAAAGAGCTGCTAGAGGACTATGTGACAAGGAGATTAAGGCTCAAATTGATAAGGAACAGGCTCTGCTCAAGCGAAAGCGTGAAGCTCTACGAAAGAATGCTCTGGAAGCAATGATCATGGTTGAGCAGAGAAGAGCTCGTAAGTTTTTTTTTTCCATCAAAAATCTTACATTTGTGTATGATTTTGTCCCTTAGGTGAACAATATCAAGATAAACTTCAAGGTCAATTGATTTGTATCTACAACGAGGGCAAGAAGAAAATGGCAGACCTTAAAAAAGAACAAATAGCAAAGGCTCGACAAGATCATTTCAAACGGAACGAAATCAACGCCCAAAAACTGGTGGCTCTCCACCCAGACACCCTGAAGGAAGAGGAAAACCGTACGCGCAAGGACATAAGCACAATTCAGTTGCAGTTCACTGCTCAGGAAAAGGAGAAAATCGAACGTAGTCGTCAGCAGAAATACGCTCGCATTCAGGAATACTTCCGCGAACTGAACGCGCAAAAGGAACGCGAATTGCAGAAAACCGAAGAGACTCGTTTCGATATGGCCAGTCGTTTCAAAAATGACGAAATCAATGCGGCTTTCCTGGAGAAACAACAACAGGATAAAATCCAGAAGAAACTAGAACTTCGCAAGGCCCTAACAGAACAAATTGAACAGCATAAAGCCACCGAAGCTGAAGAAAAAGAACTTGAGAAACAATGCGGACCGATTAGCTTCGAGAAGGATGATAATTTCTTCTTCGATTATGCCAACAAGCTGGTTGCCAATGCTGTGAAGAAAGAGCGACCATTGTATCCATTTATCAAGGTCATCAATGAGTATAAGAAGGTAAACAATATCGGTGTCGAACGTAAATTGCCTCCGCACTTGGAATCGAATTTGCGAATTGGGCTTGAAAAAGAGAAGCCAGCCTGCTCATCGAAGGAGAATTCTCCGGCTTCGTGTACTCCGACTCCACGGAAATATTGCATTGCGGAATTGAAGTCGCTTTCCGGTTTTTCGTTTCAAAACCAAAAAGAATAGACTCTGGTTAGAAACGTTTAATTTATTTATTTGAATTCCTTTTTTTTTTATTTTTGGACTTGATTATGAATTCCAATAAAATCGACTGAATTTGAAAACAAGTGCAGGAAATTCCCTTTTTCCATTGTTCCATCCATATTCAATTTAGTCCTGACTGCGACGGGTCTTATCTTATTAAACTAGATCACGTCGCTGGACACCACTTGCGATTGGCTGTTCAATCTGCTTCAACCTTAGTTGCTTGGACTTCTGATGGTTTATTTTACCGAACAGTAGAGTGAATTCCAGCATCCTAGCGTTGTAGTCAAAACATCATCCGCGCCACAATCCGGATTCGGTTCAGGTCTCCTTCAGTAAAATTCTGCACCAATCGCGATTGTTGGCTAAAACCTTCAAATTTCGCAGCAGTTTCTGCATTGAATTTTACCATAAACGACTTTTCCGTTCCTCAGCGCTCGAAGACCGTGGATGGGCTCGATCCATCGGAATCTAAAAAGTAAAGAGTGGTGGCGCGACAGCTCTAGAAAAGCCAAGACGAAGAACTAAGTGGCTTACAGTCATCAACAATTCTCTGAGTGCGAGCGAAGAAGTGAGGCAATACCCATGATAGATGAAATGCAAAATTTGTGGGCACGTGAAGGACTCGAACCCACAGCCAACGCCATAACCACTACGCCACGGTCACTATCACCGGAATCTACCTTAATTAATTTTTGTCATTTTATCTTATTTTTGTTGTAGCTAGCTTCTTATTAATCGTGTCCGGGATCGTCCTAGCTCATTTACAGATTCTCCGCAGGACTTTTCTCTCGAACGTGGGAAAGAATTCAGAGTGAAACCAGTCTCGAATCGTCCTATGCAGCAGTTAGTTATCGTCCAGCACTCGGCGCCACGCCGTAGAGTAAGACTGGTAAAATCATAATCTTTCGACTGGCTAGGGTACTTCTTAGTCAGATCTCAAATAAGGTGTCGTTTGTGGGATTGATGTTTGTTCCAAGGAAGGTGAACTCCTGAACTACATCGAAATTGATGCTACAACAACAGAGACTTTTTGTCCTAGGCGGTGGACCAACGAGTTTCGCCTGTTCATCAATCGCTGTAAAGGCATCAAGCACAGCTCTTTGGAAGCGACCGATGATGTCTATATCGTCCGCATAGGCTAGGAGCTGGGAGTATTGTCGAAGATGTGTTTTCCGTGATCACACCTGCCTTGCGCACTATCTGCTCCAGGACTATGTTGAAAAGGTCACATGACAGCACATCTCCTTGAATAAACCCTGCGCATGTTTGAAAGAACTCATATGGGCTGTAACCAATTTGCACACTGCACTGCGTCATGCGGTACATGCTGATCCAGCTGATAAATTTGTTCGGGATCCCGGAATTCCGACATCGCCATTATAAGATCTTGGTGGTGGATGCTAAAGAAAAATGCCATGCCCAATGCCAACATCAGCCGATGGCCACCAGGACCACGCTTACAGGACCATATCCTTTTCATGAAATTTTCCATAACAAAATCCCAAACTAGCTGCCCTATGTCCTCGGTAGCCTAACGAATTCCATTTTTAAGGTCTTCAATCGACGCTGGGCTGCTGCGCAGACCTTATCTTTCACGTGGCTCCAAAAGAAGAAGTCGCAAGGTGTTAAATCACAAGATCTCGGTGGCCAATTGTGATCACCTTTCGAGAGATAACACGGCCAGGTAACGTGCCTCGTAAAAAAATCAATGCTTTCATTGCTTGTGTGGCACCTACCGCCGTCTTGTGGAAAGTAAACGTTGTCCAGATCATAAAAAAATCATTAATCATCTCTCGATAGCGCAATCCATTCACCGTTACTGTTGATCAAACCTCATTTTCGAAAAATTAAGGTCCATTGGCCCCGCCGGAAAATAACCCGCATCAAACAGTCACGCGTTTAGGATGCAGAATCATCTCAACAATAACTCTTGGGTTTTCCGAGCTCCAGATGCAACGATTTTGCTTGTTGACGTAGCCACTAAGGTGGAAATGGCCTCACTAGTCAAGATGATTTTTCGATGGAATAACGGATGATTTTCATTCATTTCGAAGACAGGTCGGAGTATTGGTGCCCATCCTCTCCAAGTGACCAAACCATCTGAGTCTTTGGACCTTCACTCTAAGCTAGGTATTCTCTCTTCCGACTATCTGCTGCAGCTCATTTGGTGCATGCTCCTTACCAAGTCATCGCCGCCGGCTGCATTCAAGATTTCGGCAGTGATGTCGTCAGCTCCCGCGCAGTCTGCAGAAGTGGTTCTTCAATATCCTTAGAATTGACTGCGGCTCTACTACGATATTTCCCTGTTGGTCTTTTCAGGCTTCAGATCGTGCTCCGGACCTTCTGCCTGACAGCGAAAATTGATTCTTCATCGCCGTTGTACAGTTTGCAGAAGTGGTCCTTCCATATCCTCAGCATTGCCTACGACACTACAACGATATATCCCTGTTGGTCTTTACACGCTTCAGATCGTGCTCCGGACCATAGAGGAGGTATTACCTAAAGTCGCAACTCGTTCTCTTTTTTTTTAAATCACCGTCCAAAAATTTTGCAATTTACTCTCTTTTCTTGTGTCCGTGAATCTGTGTAACTCCACGCTCCACCCTTGCGTAAGCTTTTCCATCTATCCTATTCTTCTGGGCTCGTTCCGAGCAGTTGGAAAACAGCATTTGTCCAACCTATTCCAAAAAAAGGCGAATCTTCTTCTCCCTCCAATTATCGTCCGATTGCACTTACGTCCCTTCTTTCTAAGGTCATGGAAACACTGATAAACTATCAGCTTAAGAAATATCTCGAAGATCGAAAGCTTCATAAGACCGGCAGTACGGCTTTGGCAGCAACAGGTCCACTGGTGATTTGATGGTTTATCTCACCGAACAGTTGCACTTGATATTTCAAAGGCATTTGATAAAGTCTGGCATCTTGCTCTTTTATCGAAAATGCGTGACTTCGGAATTAATGAATCCCTACTTCGTTGGATTAGAAACTTTCTTTCGAACCGTTCAATACAAGTTGTACTGGTTCAAGTCTGAAACCCACAATATAAATGCTGGTGTGCTCCAGGGCTCCGTTTTGTCTCTGACCCTCTTTTTCATGTTCATAAATGATCTCTTGTCTGTAGCTTCTAATCCAATTCATTGTTTCGCTGACGATAGTACCCTTAGCTTTTCATATTCGTTCCCAGATTCACATCCCTCCACTTCGGATGTGGAACTGGAACGTCAAAATATGATAAGGTTAAGTCATGAACAGCATTGTACAATGGGGAATAAAAAATCGCGTAGAGTTTAATGCTTTGAAAACTCAATGCTGTATTGCTGTCTTGTATCGTTAAAGCGAGACATACCCCCCTTGCCACTGTCCATGAGTGGCACTTGCATCAACGAGACCGAAAATCTCGAGATTCTCGGTATGTGCATCACTGATCACCTCTTGTGGATCGAGCATATACGCGATGTCGCCAAAAATGCCGCAATATGTTTGGGTTTCTTACGACACGGTGCAAGAAATTTTTCTCCCCGTCTGATCTGGCTTTTATCTATAAAACTTATATGCGTCCAGAGCTTGAGTACAATTCACATCTCTGGGCTGGTGCTCCAGCTACTTATTTAAGCCTCTTGGATAGAATACAAAACAGAGCTGTAAGAATGATTGGTGATAGAGAGCTCACTAACTCATTCACTTCATTGGAACACCGTCATAACGTTTCTTGTCTCTCTTTGTTTTATCGGGTAATTGCTCTAGTGAAATAGCCAGTTGTATTCCCCCCCTTAAACAATTCAATCGTAATACTCGTGCTTCAAGGAATGCCCATCAGTTTACCCTCGAGCCCAACTTCGGTCGTACGCTCAAGTATAGAGAATCGTTCTTTTGCCGTACTACTCGAATGTGGAACTCTCTTCCACACTCTGCCTTTCCCGACCACTGCAGTGTTCAGGAATGACAGGAATTTAAGACCAATGTACACCCGCACCTCCTCTCCAACCCCTACCCTCTTTCCTAAAGAACTCACTGTGTCTATGGCATAAGAAGGGTATAAAAACCCCTTGAGTGTGTGCATATATATATATATAAAAAAAAAAACAAGGCGGGTTTCGTTTTGGTGGCCGCGTAAAACCCAGCACATCAGAGGCACCATCCCTAATGGCTTATTGGCAATTCTGCCACTGGTTGTCAATAATAGATGCTGGGTAGCACTTCCTATTTTTTATTAAAATACTAATTAAAATCTTTATTTTTAATTATAATCTCAAAAATATTTTATTAATAATTTAAATCAAAGTTTATTTAGGTGAAAATACTGTTGTCATCTAACTTGTCTTCATTCTTACAATCCGTGGAGATCTGAAACAAAACAAAGAAAATGAAATCAAAACGAAACAAAAAAAGCGACCATCAAACCTCTTAATATTCAATAATTTGGCTTCAATAAATTTTCGGTCTCTAGCAATAATTTCCATTCGATCTTTGATTGTTGTCTCAAAAAATACTGCATGCAAAGTTCTGCAAGCCGAAGTTAACTTCCGAAAACCAAAAAAGAGAATAAAATCATTTCTTAGCTCTGAAACCTTTTCGAAAACCAACCTGCTTGAGTAATCTCGCTTTCAATTTCAAACTACTCTCCGTATCGTCTCCAGACGTTTCCAAATGCAAATTTATAACAAAAACCAACGTATCCTTGATTGTCTGGACGATTCGTTGAACATAATCTGTCCTAAAGAGACGACGTGTGAGGAAGCCTCTGGCATGGGCATTTATGATTGTTGCCGCAATGTGAATGCGTTTCCTTTGGTTTTCCTCTCTTACGAGCTATTTTTGTGTTGGAATTATGTTTTGAAATGTTAAAAAATTTACAAACTACGAGTTAGAAGTTTTGTTAGTAAGTAAGTCTTTTATTATTAGTTCGAACCGTTATAAATAGGTTAGATTGATAAATAATGATAAATAGAGAGAGAAAGAGAGTCAGAAAAACATTGCGCTAGCGAGAATCATAACTGAGAAATACTCGTATACTCTGTTAAAGCTACCAATTATAATTGTTAGGACTATAGATAATAATAATAACAAGGCACATGCTCTGATAAGTTTTTCCGTTTTTCTGATATACGTAGAGGTTTATAATAATACAATAAAGTCAGACTAGATTTTGTTCTATTTAATACAGTTATGTTATGTTTTGCAGAGCGAGGCTGGAACTATTTTTTTGTTTAGATTGTTTTGTTTAGAATAATAAAATAAATAAATAAATTAAGAAGCTGAAAAACAAGGTAAAAATTCAAGTAATTTTGTTTTCAAATGAATACGCCGCGCCGTAAAAAACTTAAGAAACATTCAAAATTAGATGAACAATTCGGTTCATTTGTTTTCATTATTGTTAAAATTGTAATTGTAACGACAACGTTGAAATTGAAACCCATTTGTTAATTCAAATTTAACTGGAATAGAACCCATGACTATAATCAAATTTTTGGCAGCACAATTCTTGGGTTTTTAAGACGTTTTACACATAAGGTTTGTTCGATGTGCGCTCTGGGGCGCTCTGATTTCGCACTGAGCTGTTCGATGTCGTTCGGTACATTTTCACCATGTTCGATGTGTATGCAGTGCTCTCACCGGGAGCGCTCTGAATCGCCCCAAGTTATTTTCGGGGCGAGAATTTCATGGCAGTTCGAATCAGCTGTTGCTATACAACAAAGAGAAAAAAAAATAACAGAGCACTACTAACGCGTTCGATGTGAAACCAAACCCGGATAAATTGGTCAGTTCTTTCACAGCTCCGTTCACAGTATGACAAGCACCGGAGTGCCCCGGGGCAGGTTACATCGAACAAACCTATAACTGGTATTGGTACCCAAGCGCCCGATGTCGCATTAAAAAATAGAAAAACGTTAAGGCCTCTTTGTTGCGAAGGGAACATTTCTCCACAGGGTGTATTAAAAATTTCATATTCAGCTATTTTGAAAAAAAAAAATTACAGTTTCCGGACTTTTCACTAAAATGAAAGCATTACTGCAGCAACCAACTTCACTGCTAGCTTTTAGGTTTGGTGGCTAAGGCCTTTTAGGTTTGAATTTCGTATGAGGCGATCTGTACTCAAATGTTTGCTGCAATTATTTCGCGTGAAAATTTCATTTTCCAAAAGTCATCTCGCTTCAACGTTGATTTCTCGTGAAATATGGCAAAGTATCAGCAAAAAAACTTAAAATTAGAAAAAAACTTAAACGTACTGGTGAACAAAATGTAGTCGCTGTAGCAAAGTTAAACAAAAATACAAAAAGGAGGTACCGACGCGCCAGGAGCTGTCTCTGAAGCAAGTGAGCTCTCCTTTGTAATTTGTCGCGTTTTTATTTTGAAACGCTACCGCAAAGCTATTCAGCATTGATTTAGAAAACGCATCCAAAATAGCATAAAACGTTAAAATTTAGGTCTCCAACTATCAAGCTGGCCTAAGACACTCAGTTAGACATTCAAGAAGTCCCCGACGACGCTAGGTCCTACACAAAATTTTATGACTTCAAGTATGATGTAAAAGCGGAAGATGCATAAAGAAATATTAGCATAGGATCGCGAACGCGACTAACAGAAAGATGAGTTTACAGAATGCTTGTTTTATAATTTGTGTCTTGACTTGTGGACTGACACACTCTGCACTCTGGGTGTGATGAAGCCCGAACTATATCCGTATGTACCTTTTGCAGTGAAATAAAGTTCACGGGATTTATGGTTGTACAAAAAGAATTTTGAATAGCTTCCCGCCTGGAAATCCGAAACTAGGTAAAAGGAATTTGACATAACTAATAGTTGGCAGGAGCGTACGATTAAAACGGTTGATTTGAAAACGTTCAAGTTTTAATGGAGGCCAATTTTAAAGCGGGATTAAATTTTATGAACACGCGACATTGAAAATTGGATAGTATTGACCCAAATTTGAATAAATTAAAAAAAAAAAAAAAAAAACGAGAAGAAAGAAAAACAAATAATTTTAACAAAAATAGTTCCACCTGCACTCTGCTACTCAACCCTGGACGGCGAACTTGTACTTGTTCACTCAAAACTCACACGACGACTTGAGTTCTGCGGCGATGGCGATGCATCCCTGGCGGCCACTGTCGCTGGTTCTTTAAAGTTCTCCAAAAACAATCGTCGTCGCGGCGGTGTGACACGAGCCGACGAAGAAGACTCCTGTTCGGGCGAAATTGATGGCGAACTCTGCACCGAGTCGCCAACAAGAGTCGACGACGAAGCTGTTGGAGGCGATACAGTCATCGATGGGGCTAGTATTTGAACTCTGGCAACCCGTGCCGATAGCTGTTCCAGCAGCAGTTTTTGTTGCATTTCGAAATCCTTTTGAAGGCGTTTCTGTTCGATTTGCTGCAAACGAACGAGTTCATTGAATCGAGCTCGATGCTGTTCTTCGATGTCTTTCAAAAGATCTAAATTCGATGTCGATTGGGGCGGAGTCATTTCAATTGCTGAGAAGACTTCAACAGGTTTGGATTTTTTCGAGGATAACGGTGACGTCGCCGTCGTGATGGGCTTGACGGTTTTGTGTTTGCGTGCGAGCTTCGTCTTGGATGTTTGTTTGATCTCGTAGGGACTGCGTTTGGCTCTGAAGATGACATTGTTGCTAAAGTGATTGAGACTGGGCGATGAGGGTGACTTCACTTTGGGTTTTGCTTCGACTTTTTGAACACGTTTTGCTTTGGATTCGATAGTGTCCTGAGTGGCAGTAGATTTCTTGAGTTTTTGGTTTCTGAAGTGTTGAATAAGGGCGTTACTCGGTCCGTCGAGTGTAAAGGAATTCGAACGAATCAAATGCGGTTCGAGATCGGCTTTGAGTGTGGGCGAGTTGCAGAGGCGCTTCGATGGAGTAGTCGACAACGAGCATATGGGATTATTCTGGACGGATGGTGTTGGCGGATTAACGCAAATCGATGGAATCGGAATGAAGGCGGCATAGGGTTGGGGTTTGGCTGGAACCTGATGCGGTGACGACAATTCATCTTTGGTTGGCGACAGCGACGATTTGGACACATCGGGGGAGATCTTGTTGTCATTTTGGTCGAATTTTTGGTCATGTAATTTTGATTTGGGTCTTTCGAGCACCATCGACTGGAAGTCGGTTTCTTCTTCGAATCCTTCGAGAGTCAAAATTATGGAATTGGCTTTATTGTCATAGACAATAGTTTCGGTTTTGCGAAGTTTCTCCAATTGTTCTCGTTTGGATGTCGTTCCAGATGAACTTGTTTCGCTCAGTTGGTTTCTTGGTGAGGTGTTTGGCTGGGGTATGTGACTGTGACCGTATCGAAGAAGGTTACATGATTGTAGTTGTTGCTCAAGGCCAGTTTGTTCGAGAAGTTTTTGTTTTTTCTTCGAATTCTCCAATTGAATTGCCAGTTCTTTGAACATCAACATTTGCCGGCGTTTTTCCGGAGTCATCTATTATTATTATTTTTTTTTTTTTGAAAGGAATTACCAAATGGTAAGGATAATCGGGATTTATTGAAATTTGTTGGGTATGAACTTACAAGCGGCGGCAATATTGGAACTCCATCGATTCTGTACACTGATACATACTTTGGACGATTTGCATCCATTTTTGTTGATTTGCTGTTGATCTTTATGGAGTAAAATTGTAAATTTTCCTCGAACAATTCCGACTAATTGGATTAAAAATCAAATAATTTCTTGTAACGATTTTGTTTTCACTTTTGGCCATTGCTATGGTTACTTCAAAATAAGCTAACAAAAGTCAAGTGTCAAATTGAATTTTATTTCGAGTATCGAACGTTCTGGCGAATACAGTAGCAAAGAGTGCATTCAGTCATAATGCCTAAGGCATTGGCCACAGGGATTTATTTTTTGATTTTTAGGCCATGTGAGAATTGGATGAGGCCGTGTCCGAATTCGATGAATTGTTGTTAAAAATGGATGAATTTTTAACCACTACTGTCATATTTTAACCTGCTCCACAGCTAGTCTAATTTTTAACACATTTCATTCAATGCGAAATGTCAAAATTTAACCAAACGTCAAGTTTTAACCACTTTTTAACCCAATTCGGACACGGCCTGAATTGTGGTTAAAAATGGTGAATTTTTAACCACTATTGTCATATTTTAACCTGCTCCACAGCTAGTCTAATTTTTAACGCATTTTATTCAATGCGAAATGTCAAAAAACGAAACGTCAAGTTTTAACCTCTTTTTAACCCAATTCGCACATGGCCTTAGTGATCAATCCTTTGATGAATTATTTTAATTCGATTGATCTGATAAAGTTACTAGTACATTCTAGGCATTTTCCGCCACCAATCCAGCAGTTTATGTAGTTGTTATGAAAGTCAGTTATGTCATTTTTGAAGGATACAAACATTATATTTTTCCTATCTCCCGATTTTGCAACAATCAATTTCCAGAATAGGTTAAAGAACGGACCTATTAGCAAACAAAAATTGAGTAAAAACGTTTCATGAATTCGCCGTAAATGTTTCAGCCTTTCGACTCTCGAAGCCCATGTCAAAATTTCAGAAGAAAAATGTAAACAACACCGGTTTCTTCAAATAATGGATATTTTCCCGCCTTAAAAATTGTAAAAATCTTGAAATAATTCGATGTCCAGGGAAATGGCTGATTGCGAAAAGAAGAGACTCCTATCATGTGTCGAGAACTCACCCACCAAATCCCACCAACTTTCGAAAAAACAACGCACACAAGACACTGTCGAATCAATGCAAAACAACGACAACTTCGATTTCCTCCTGGATGATGACGATGATTTCGGTAAAGGGACCTGTAGCTTAATAAAGTTCTAAAAATGTTAAAAATTCCGCCCTTTTATAGGTAATAAACTTCTTTGGCCACAACAAATGTAAAAAGAAGACTTTAAAACTGTACCCGAAGCTCTCAGCTTTCCGACTTTGTAAATGCCGCTTAAGTACTTTGCAAAAATGAGTTAA
>CAKKXW010000001.1:16853022-16863622 GCA_920937365.1 Sphaerophoria rueppellii
GGTTAGTCTTTTTGATTTTGTCTTGCTACTGATTCTGTATTCAATTGCTTCCAGATATCCCTTGGGGAATACGTAATCGTAAGCTCTAAAAAACGTGTGGCCATAGCATCTGGGTTCGTGTTTGATCTCTCCAATCGTACGATAACCATCAATCTCGAACGAAATCTCGAAGACAATTACAAGGACCAGATATTCATTGTGGACAAGCACGAATCTCAGTCAGAACAAATATTCAACTACACAAATCTGGGCGTTCTCCTGGACAACAGCGAGAATAGCAATCAACTGCGTTCAATAATTGTCCAACGAGCACAGCCAACATTTACCAAGCAAGTTTCCGGCAATATCCTCTCCCCAACCGGACGAGAACTCCTGGGATCTCTGAACAGTAATCAACGAAAAGCCGCAATGGCAGCTCTAACCACCGACAGTTTCATGTTGATCAAAGGTCTTCCAGGCACAGGCAAGACGCAGACACTTGTTGCAATTGTTCGTCTGTTGAATTTGATTGGAAAAACGATGATCATCACTAGTCACACTCACTCGGCTGTAGATAATCTGCTTCTGCGATTGAAGCCGTTTAAGGAATTGAAGATTATCCGCCTTGGATCGGATTCCAGAGTTCATCCAGAACTGAAAGCGTACTCGGAACGAGTTCAGACAGCCGAATGTATCGACGAGAATGAATTGGCCAGAGTTTATTCGTCGTTTAACATCGCAGCCGTGACCTGTCTCGGATCCGGTCACACTATTTTCACTCATCGGAAATTCGATTACTGCATTATGGACGAGGCAACTCAAGTTCTTCAGGCCACCGCTCTGCGGCCGCTCTTCTTCGCTTCAAAGTTCATATTGGTGGGCGATCCAGATCAGTTGCCTCCTCTGATTCGTTCGAAGGAAGCGAGGGCTCTGGGTGCCGATGAAAGTCTTTTCAAGCGACTGGATTCGAGTGAGGCAACTTCGGTTTTATCGCTGCAGTATCGAATGAATAAGACAATCACTCGACTGGCCAATGAATTGACCTACAAGGGAGAGTTGAAGTGCAACGATCCGAACGTCTTCAATGGAGTCGTGAAGCTGGAGAAACCCTTAATTGGTGCCGCAAAATGGAAACAACGTGCTCTCCAGGGTCATATCGACCAAGCTGTGGTGTTCATTGACACCTTGGACTGTCTCGAGAGATCAAATCGATTAAACAATCAACGACGAGATTCCGATGAGGAGAATTTGAAGGACGAAGAGCGCACAAGCAACGCCCAAACCTTCAAATATACAAACTACTGCGATGCAGGAATTATATTCGACTTGGTTCGGGAACTTCTTCAAACCGGTTTCGATGGAAGTCGCATTGGAATTATTGCTCCCTATCGAGCTCAGGTGGATCTTTTGAAGAGAATTTCTTGTCGACTTGGCGAGTCATCTAAAGAACTTGACTTTGCCAAAGTCGAAGTGAACACCGTCGATCAGTATCAGGGACGAGATAAGGATGTTATATTGTATTCGTGTACTCGAACTGGATCGCCGTCATCTAAAACGCTGGAGAAGAGCAAGGGCGTGGAAATTCTAGAGGATAAACGTCGTCTTACTGTGGCGATCACAAGATCGAAGCATAAACTTATTATTGTTGGGGACTCAGCTTGCTTGAAGCAGTATACTCCGTTCAACGAATTGCTAGGGAAGATTCCAAGCTCGTGCAAGTTAGTTTTGGAAGAAGGCCGCAATGGATTTAGTTGGGAATCGGTTTTAGCCGATGTCAAGCAAGTGGCGTAATCACTGCCGAAGTAGATTTGTAAGATTTCGTTTGTTTTTTTATTTATTTGTGTTCGTTTTTTTTTTATTTCAAAATTTCAGTTAAGTTCGAAAATATACAGAAAGTAATCGTTATGTTTAATGAATAATTTTGTTTCTTGTACCGAAAATGCTCCCATAAGCAGCCTCCATTAATACGCCCCTTAAATTTATTTAAACAATACTAACGTGTATGCGCACAAAACTAAAGAAGGGTAAAACAAGTTAGGAACAGGAACACCCTTTATCTCTAATCATTCGCGAATGAACCTGTTTTTGTTTACAAACCTACACCAATTAAATTCACACCTTCCACACACACAAAAGTGCAGGAATTTTTGTTTATAAACAACCATTTCGCCCTACGTCAACAAAAACCGTTTTTCGCCGCATGTGCGAAACAAAACAACAATTTTGGCGCTCAATAATTGACAGCTGTCGCCGATCAGCTGGTGCATTTCTGACATGCGCCAAATTAACAAATAGACAAATTTTCAGTTTTCCATATTTTGTGTAGTCGCAACAAAAATCAAATCAAATCAGCCAGACATCAAAGCGCCGCGAATTAAACCTGCTGGCTGTAGTTAGTGCGTCGTGGTATATTCTCAAGGAAAACTCTTGTTATATAACTCAATTATTCTTATTGCATGCAATTAAAGAACGAACAGAATCGGAAATCTTTTGTTTTGCAATCAAAAGTCGCGTGTGAAAAGTGTGAAAATCTGAATTTTGAGGTTTGATTCCCTGAAAAGTCCCAAAAAAAGCATTGGAACCTCGAAGAACAAAGCAGCCGACACACCCGATAGAAAAAATCTTCCAAAGGGGTGGCAAACGCAATTTCATAGTTTTCTATTCTTTTTGAACGATTTTTGGGATTGAAAATCTCTGATCTGAATTGAATCAATGACCAGGATATAGTAGTTGTTCTTTCCAAATTGCAACATGTCCTACACAGAACTTGAAAGTGGCTATCAGGATTTACGACAGGCAAATCGTCCTGGATTCTTTGTCGGACATGATGGAAATGTAATTTTTTTCTCTGTAAATCTAAAACATAATATTTGTATTCTTTCATTGGTTAAAAAACAATTTTTCTTTCAATTAGGAGCCATCGCAATTTTTGCAGTGAAAATTTTCTTGAGAAAAAACTGAAAATTCTATTTTTAGGGATACCTACACAAGAAAATATCGATTAATTTTCTAAATTCGTCCTTTGTGTATGCAGTTTGTTCATGCTGCGTCACAAACCTGCCACCACCATCGCACCCACCTGCTCCCTTCTGTTCGTGATGGAGTTGTTGTTTTCTTTGGCAATTCCCTGAGTGTCTTTCATGCACTTGAAAATTTTAATCGATTTTAAAGAGTTCCGATGCCTTTGGAACTTATCAATTTGATGATGACTTCAACTGCTAGTAGTTGGAATTAATTGAATTCATCTCGTTTGTTCTTCGTTTAAGCGATTAGAAACACCATGATTGTGCCATAGAGGTTAAACGATTTTGAATGTATTAATTTTGTTAGGTTAGATTCTCGCTGGCAGTGGTTTCATTTCTTAATTTGATTGATGGGTCAATAAATTAAGTGTTGTGTGGGATTCGTTCAATCTTATTTATTTGTTTGTTTTGTTTGTTTAATTTAGCGTCGGAGCAAGTGGAAAAGTTTAACATTTTTGATACCTACTCTTGTTTGAACACCGCACCTAGGATATAAGGTGCTGTTCAGGAGGAATTATCGAAAAATATTAACAGAATTAAATGTTAGGGTTCAAACTTGCTTACGACATGCTTAAGGTTTACCTTCCTTATGAATTTAATAACGACATTAGCTTTTGATACTAAATTTGATGTCAAGGTGTTTTCGAACTAAAGTGCTTATAGCTTTTACGAGTTAAATGTCACCGTCTAGCCAAGCGAGCTTTTGGTCTTGGATCTATTGTATAAGCACTATGATGATAGTTATCTTTAGGCTCAGAGCCTGTCTTATGTGTTAACATTGTTGGCCAATGACTTCGAAAAGAAAATCTCTTATGTGTCTCCAGGGGCCAGTTTTTTTTGGAGTGCGAGATCTTTCGGAATTTGAGTTAATTGTATTCTCGGAGTTTATTCATGATATCAGCTGAGTTAGCTTTGGTACTAATGAGATTGAGAAGAAAAAATACAAAGTAAGAAAATAACGACAGCAGAATGTTAACCGACAAAAAACAACAGCGATCAAAAGTTCATAAACAGGGAAATCCCTTCCGTTCATTAGTTGTCTTAGTATGAGTGAAGAACTGCAGCTTGGTGGATGTGGAAGGCATATAGAGTTGAGTTTTATTTGTGCATGTGACCAGGATGCGAAGAATCCCTGGAGGGTATTTAAGAATAGCAACGTGGAATGTGAGAAGCATGATAGCGCTGGTAAACTTGAACATTTTATAATGCTTAACTTGGTAGAGGCAACAAGCAATACCGGGACAGAAATTGTTAGAATACTGTCAACTGACAGAACTAGCAGTGATGAACACTTGGTTCAAATTACCAAACAAAAGGTTATACACATGGACCTCACCAGCAAACAACACAAATGGTAGTCTTCGGATGCTCTTTCCGGCTGTCGCAAATTGTCATTCAAATGGATTTGCCCCAGAGGCCAGGCAAAACGGTCCCTTGACATGAGTGAACATGTGTAGTTATCTCAGAGTTGAGGTGAAGAAGACCAATAATCGAAGTAACCCGGAAGGTTAGGAACACTTTGATTTCTTCGGCATTTGGGTTTGGTTTGGTTCCAGCTTCTTGGACAGCATACAAGATCGTTTGAAAGACAATATTGTCAGTTAATTCCGTTGTAGATAAATAAAGAAACACATTGGCAGGTGTTTCCAATTCATCAGCAATGGTGGGACCTGTTTTTTCTTCAAACTTTTTGTTTTTAACGGAGCAATTAGTTGTTTGATTTTGCCCAAATGGTTAACTTTGCCCTTTCCTTTTGCTGTAGAACAGATAACGGAACGTCGTCTTCGCTTATCCAACCTAGACCGAAGTGCAGAAAATATATGACAGAAAGTAAAACAGGTCATAGTAAGAAGCGGAAGAGAACACCTTACGCCTTTAGCACAACAACAAAATAAAAGTTGGATGGCAAAGAGATCCTAAACCTGATGGAAGAAATATACTAATAGATGCAAAGGATAAAGTAATGAGATGGGAAAACTACATAAGAGAACTTTTGAAAAAAAGTAGAGGGGATCTCAAGAAATCGATATACGCAGAGGAGTAAGACAAGGGTGCGTTCTATCGCCCCCTATCATTAACATTAATGCCGAGCAAATTTTTAAATGCCGATGACTCAATAATCATAGCAAATGACGAAAAAGAACTTAACTTAATGGTCAATAAAATAATTAGTGTGAGATAAGAATATGATTTGCAAATAAATATTTAGAAGACAAAGTTCATGGTAGTCTCAAAGAGAAATGTCGCTAATGTAGAACTGAAAATCGGAGACACCCAGATTGATCGTGTGGAGAAGATCAAATATTAAGGACTTCTATTCAATTCGAAAGCAGACTCGACCGAAAAAATAAATTGTAGAATCGTGCTAGCACAGGCATCGTTTTGTCAACTTCAGAAAGTGTTGTGTGGTAGCGATCTTCAGCTAGCTCTGAAAAATTGAAGAATTATGTGTTACGTATGGTCTACATTTTTATATGAAGCAGTGACATGGACCTTAAGCAAGCATATGATGAAAAGGTTGGAGGCCTTTGAAATGTGGATGTACCGACCGAAGGATCCTAAAAATATCTTGGACTGATAGAAGTCCTGAGAAGGGTGAATTCCAAATGGGAACTCCGAGACGCAATCAAAAACCGTTAGCTGGAATATCTGGGACACGTTATACAAAACGAAAAATACCAGCTGCTACAAGTAGTCCTGTAAGGCAAAATAGAGAGAAGAAGATCAGCAGGTAGACAAAGAACAAAATCTGCGACCCAACTAATTCGCAATGTTAACTCTCGAGAAGATGGATGATAATAATCAATCTCTTAAGAAGATAGAGTTAGTGAAGGATCAAGGAGCATATTCATATTTTAAGTCAACAAGCAGCTATCAAAAAGTGTTTGCATTACGACCAAGATTATTGTAATTCTGGGAGAAGTCCAGGAAAGAATTCTTCTTGTACAGAGTTTTCCAATAAGAGATGTTATTTTGAATATCCCGCAATTCCGCTAGGTGTCACTTTTGAAGCTTTTTATAATTCGACAGTTGACAAGTAGAAATTACGCCATTACTAAAAATAGAACGAGCTGCTGCGACAAGTGTTGTGAGTGTTGTGAAGAATAAAACCCGTGCACGTCGCTCAAAAACAACTGCGAATTTTGCTGTTGTAGCCCAAAGTGTTGAAAAATACCCAGGAATGGCCTCGCCGTTCTTTGAAATTGGGCATTTAACAAACGTCATAACATTTTGCATAAAAACTTGGGTCTTAAGGCTTATAAAGTTCAGTTAACACAAGAACTCAAGCCGGTCGATCATCAACAGCGTCTCGCCTGTTGTTGTGATTAGATCCTTAAAATGCACGAAAATGATCCGGAATTCCATTAAAAAATCATCTTGACTGATGAGGCCCATTTCCACCTACGTCGACAAGCAAAATTATCGCATCTGGGGCTCGGAAAACCCAAGAGTTACTGGTGAGAAGCCTCTCTCCTCGACGTGGGACTGTTTAGTTTGACACTACTTTTTCGAAAATGAGGTTGGATCAACAGTTGCGGTGAAAGGATTGCGCTATCGAGATATGAAGATGATTAATGATTTTTTATGGCCGGAATTGGATGGTATTGATCTGGACAACGTTTACTTTCAACAAGACGGCGGTCTGTGCCACACAAGTAACGAAACCATTGATCCTGACCGTGCTACTCTGCAAAAGGTGACCACAACTGGCGAGATCTCATTTAACACCTTGCGACTTCTTTCTTTGAAGCCACGAGTAAGATTAGGTCTTCGCCAAAAGCCCTGCGTCGATTGAAGACCTCAAAGATGGAATTCGCTACCGAGGACATAAGGCAGCCACTTTGCTATTTTATTATGGAAAGTTTCATGAAAAGGATATGGTGCTGTAAGCGTGGTCGTGGTGGGCATATAGCTGATGTTGTTTTTCATTATTAACGGCATACATTCCTCTTTATTATGAAATAACCATCCGATCATTCATCTCAAAAAATGCACTTAACGGAATGCATTGTACGTTCTTGGATATAACATGAATTGAATATGTCCTATTTGTCGATTTTTGTGTGTGTGTTCATTTACCCATTCACACAGAAATTAGCCTCATACCTGAGAAGACCGTTGGGCGACCGTTGCCCGAACAACTTTTTATTGGCACAAGGTTTCAATCATTGCTTTCTATTCAAAAACAAGATTGAACCATGCCACCAGCACACATTAAGAAAAGGTATGTTCGTTTTCGACGATTTGGTCATTCCTAGAAACGTGCAATATGTTTTCTAAAAACAAACAAGATCGTGCAAAAAGACACGATGTACACAATATTTCTGTATTAACAATATTAACAACTCGAAGCAGATGATTCTTAGAAAAGTGTATCCTTGTCCATTTGAATTGTTTTCCCAAAAATAGACACATTTTGCTTCTGCATCAAACAAATGTTCAACTTTTTATTTCTGTTTTATTTCAACGAAGGTGTATGTGAATAGAGCAGTCATAAAAGTATTCATAATTCATGAATAGACGATCAACTGCATCTCGCACTCTTTCAAAAATAAAGAAAAGCAAATCAAAATGTTGTCAAGATTGTGTCAGCAAAGGTGATATTTTCAACAACGCTGAATTGCAATTTTAAATTTTAGTTTCGAATGTCTAAATTGGCTATAGATTTTGACAGAGCAAGTGATCCCAATTTGTTTTCTCTATCAAATTTATGTAAAACGTCATGTTCACATTTGTTCAAAGTTTTTCGTGCGACAGCGTTATCTTTTTGAATCGTAAAAATCTCTGTGCAAAATTGCATACAGTAGGAATGTTGTACAACAGATTAAATGTATCTCAAATTTGGCTCTTGCAATGTACAATATGGGACTAGAGTAAGCAAAATAAGTTGTATCAAACTTAAATACTTCCCCAATAGCTGGAAGAAGGTCAAGGTAGTCTTTATCCCAAATGCCGACTCACTCGACCGCTCAGGATTATAGACCAATGAGGCTCTCTTCGTCTCTCCTTAAGACACTAGAGAGAATAATTGATCTGCACGTTAGAGAACTTCTCAACGAAAACAATTTGTGCAATTACCAACACGCCTACCTTAAGGGTAAATCAGTGGTGACTGCTTTGTTTCACATATTGAGAAAAGCCTCGAACAAAAAGAATATACCCTGGCAGTATTTCTTGATATCGAGCGTTTGTCAGACCCATTCTTGCCTATGGTGGAAAGCGGTAGAAAAATCAAGCTATCTCAAGAACCTGAATAAGGTACAGAGACTAGCCTGTATAGGAATAACAGGGGCTCAGAGATCCACACCACAAGCTGGGTTGGAAATGATCTTGGATCTCCCGGCCCTGGATGAGTTCATAAGGTGCACGGCAGCCAAAACTGCAATTCGTTTAAAAGAACTGAGTTTTAGGAAGCACAGCACTAATAAACACGGGTCAATCTTACATAGATATGACACGATTCCTGGACTTATGGAGACCACCGATTACATTCCCGCCGTACTAGATTTTGATAGGAAAATTTCTATTTCCATACCAGAAAACAAAACAGGTGTGGGATCCTAATTCACTTATAAGTAAACAGGGTATCCCTTTCTACACTGACGTTTCAAAAATGGAATTAGGAACAGGTGCTGGAGTGTTTTGCCAATCTCTCAACATCAGAGAGGCGTATAAACTCCCAGCTGACTGCATAGTGTCTTTCAGGCCGAGATCAATGCCATTGAAAAAGCTGCTGAAATGGTAGATCATGATAAGCTAAGCTCCTCGGAGATTACTTTTTTCGTGGACAGCCAGGCTGCTATCAAAGCCTAAGCAAGTGAGACCATAAGATAAAAGGCAGTTTTAAACTGTAAGAAGGAATTAAAAAGAATCTGCCACACTTACCAGGTTAAGCTCTGCTGGGTCCCTGGACACAGCAATATAGAAGGGAAGAAAATAGTGGATGAACAAGCCAGGAAAGGATCAGAAGCAGATACACGTAGTTGCGGCGACCATTCAGATAGAGGAGCACAAGTCCCGATTGGGGTACTCAAGAGGAAGATAAATCAAAAGAGAAAATCAATAACTCCTCGAAATCTTGGGATTATTGCGTAATCTCCAGAAGTTTATGGCCTAACACTAATGTAAAGGAAACTCGGTTTATTCTATCGCTGAGTAAAAGGAAAATTAAAATCTAGATAGAAACTAACGGGTCATTGCACCATAGGAAATAGAAACCATCAAACACCTGCTCTGTGACTGTCCGAACCTCCAAAATAACCGACTCCGTCATTTCGGGAACAAGTTTGTTGGGAAACTGGATGATCTAGCACAGGTCTCAATGGCATACATGAGAAAATTTATAGATAGCACAGACTGGTTCGTTAAGGCTTTTTGTCTTTCGACCAAAAATTGTGTTTGATTCCAACCCACACCGAGGCCGAAAACGACAAAATGTCTTGTCTCTGTCCGCTTCGGTGTGTGTTGCTCCTATACAATTTATACAACCAACACTTTTTTTTGTCGATTTCTGTTTGTTTGTCTTGTTCATTCTGGTGTGTGTTACTTCATAAAACGGTGTATAGTTTTAGGTGCTGACATTCTGTCCCGGACTTTTTGTCTTCTTCTTACTGCAACCGACGAACGTACAAGACTTTTTATCGTGTCGTGTCTTTTTTGGTGTGTTTTGTCTCATAAGAGCAACGGACACAAATACACGATTTTTTGTCGAAAGACAAAAAGATTGTCTGATTCGGTATGTTTTTAGCCTAACGAGCCAGTCTACGTTAATCGCTAATTTTTGGTTTTATAGGGGATCACAATCACAATCACCGTGTATGCAACAGTTCACGCTGTGCACATCCCTTATCACCTAACCTAACCTAACCTAAGCAAAATGAAAGTCAAAGCAATTTGAACTTGTGTCTATTTGAAAGTTATCGAAAAAGAGCATTCACATTCCTTAATATCTGCTTTAGGTTCTTGAAATCAATTAACGAATTTTAAGGTGGCCCTTATTTAATTATACAAACAAAAAATGGGCAACAGCTTCGATAAATTAACATCATCAGCTGCACCAATTGCGGCCGCCTCCTCCAAACAGCAGCCAAATTGGCAGAAAAATGAACGTCTCGGGTTCAAGCCGTTACCACATGTCTATTCAACACCTAATCTATCGGGTTCGTATAGTATCAACGCTAAGAAAACGCTTACAAATCGCCCTCCTTAGAATTAAAAACACAAATTGGCAAAATGTTTAACAAAAAATGCGTTTTTTGAATGAAGCATCTGCAGCTAGCAAACAATAATCCGCTATCGAAAATTGTTTTCTTTTTTTTTTCAAAATCATTTTTTTCTTTCTCTTCTAGAACCGAATCCACCTTTGCAAATGGATATGAGGTCTTCATCTTTCTCTTACGGGGTGAACAATTATTCATAAGCCTTGATAATTTTGTTTTTCTTAACAATATTTGTTTTGTTTATCTTTTAATACCGTTCCTTGTCGTTTTTTTATTCCATTTGTGGCCGTTTTAAGTAAGTTTTTTGCGTAAAAAACAATTTGTAAAACGGTTAAACACAAAAATTAAGATTCCTCCCGCTAAACATTCGCAAAAGAA
>CAKKXW010000001.1:16866251-16924944 GCA_920937365.1 Sphaerophoria rueppellii
GTTCCACAAGAGGTGGTCGGTGATGCACATACCGAGAATCTCTAGATGTTCGGTTTCACTGATGCAAGTGCCACTCATGGACAGTGGCAAGGGGGGTATATCTCGCTTCAACGATACAAGACAGCATTGAGTTTTCGAAGCATTAAACTCTACACGGTTTTTAATTCCCCATTGTACAATGCTGTTTAAGTCAGAGTTTAATGAGCTTGTCATATTTAGCCGTTGCAGGTTCACATCCGAAGAGGAGGGATGTGAGTCTGGGAACGAATATGAAAAACTAAGGGTACTATCGTCAGCGAAACAATGATTTGGATTAGAAGTTACAGACAAGAGATCATTTATAAAAATGAGAAAGAGGGTCGGAGACAAAACGTAGCCCGATCCTGAAAAAGGGAGACCCTCTAAACTGCGCAAACTACAGAGGAATCAGCCTACTAAACATCGCCTACAAGATCCTCTCTGCCGTAATATGTGATCGTCTGAAGCCTTTCGTCAACAAACTGATTGGTCCTTATCAATGTGGCTTCAGATCATTCAGTCAACCATCGACCAAATTTTCACTTTGCGGCAGATCCTGGAAAAAGCTTATGAACTCCAAATCGATACCCACCATCTTTTCATCGATTTTAAAGCCGCGTATGACATCATATACAGAGACGAACTGTATAGAGCTATGTCTAGTTTTCGCATTCCTGCCAAGCTCGTTCGCTTGTGCAAAATGACGATGGAGAACTCAGGCTGCGCCATCAACAGGCAACGAGCTGACAGAATCTTTCGATGTCAAAAAAGGATTCAGACAAGGCGATGCACTGTTATGCGATTTCTTTAACATAGTTCTGGAGAATAAAGTGTAAAACTACACCGTCAACACCAGAGGCACTATCTGTTCAACTTCTCGCGTATACCGGTGACATTGGTATAATAGGAAGAACACAGTGTGATGTCATTGGTGCTTTTGTGAGAATTAAGACAGAAGCGACAAAAATAGGTTTAGCGATAAATGAGAATAACTCTTTGTAATCGCTGTTTCTTTGGGCTAAGAAAGCAAGTGAGTGGAAAAGCCCTCTCTCGAGCAACTAAGGTAAAACTCTTATCATCCCAGTCCTGCTGTAGCTGTATGGAGCAGAAGCATGAACCTTGAAAAAATCGGATGAGTATCTATGTCTTAATCTGTTTCGAGAGCAAAGTTCTTCGGGTTATCTTTGGTCCCGTGTGCATTGATGGGAAATGGAGAAGAAGATACAACAGCGAACTTTACGGGTTGTACAACGACATGGACCTAACCAGAAGAGTCAATGTCCAAAGACTCAGATGGCTCGGTCATTTAGAGCGGATGGACACCAATGCTCCGCCCAGAAAACCTTCGACACTATTCCCTAAAGACGTAGAAGCAGAGGAACACTGCGAATTCGACTTCACTTATTTAGCGAAGTCCTCAAAAAATGATTGGTCGCCTTGTTGTCCCATTTTGATTTTGCTTAACTCGGAAACCATTTTAATCTACAAAGTGTGCGTTTGTACCTACCCTTGACCAAACTTTGGTAGCAATGTCTAGTCTTTCGTTCATAGTGTAATATTTTGCAATACAAAACCGCTGAAAACCGACATCGTCTTTCAAATAGACATCTAAATTATTACTACCGGCTCATCGAATAGGCACACTAACAGCTTTGGTGTAGGAAAACTTTTAACATGCATTGAAAAATTTGTTTGATGGCATCTTGTTAACACTTCTTAAAGGTGTTTAACCTACTGAAGAATATAATCGCCGAAAAAAGCAAAGCTTTAAATAAACTGAGCAATTTGTCTTACGGAGATAGCAAACATGTTTCCCTATCCGGTTGATTAAATTCTGGTCATGAATGCTTCATATATTCTCTTATTCTTAATTCGCCACTTAAAAAGTCGTTTCTGCAAATGAACAAATAAAAGTTACTGCAAACAAAAACATTCCTACCCCTATTCACAGCGATGATTAATTTTTATGTGTTAAACAAATCATTTAAGGAAACTTTTTGATAGCTACTCGAGAAAACAACTTTTGTTTACCAAACAGTCGAAAGCGATTAAAATTAAGATTTACTTGTTTACCAAACCAACGATAACAATAACGTAGATACAAACATTTGTGATAACATTGTTAAAGGTTGGACTCTTAAGTGTTCTTCTGTCGAAAGCAGACTATTTTTTTTAGAGACTTGCTGTGAATGAAGCGAGGTAATGGGCGCTATAAAAATTATGTCTAACAAACTTCCCTTCGTTGTCAGCTGGCTGACAATCATAGGTGGAATTCAATTCCGCAAACCTCCTTAATTCAAAACTTTTACAAAAATTCGTTACATGATTCAAACATTTCAACATTCATCGATATACAATTATGAATTCTAACAAACTGTTGGAAAAAAAAACTTTCGTATCATAACAAACCAATTGCTCTCGTATTATTATTAGAATTATGCAATGGACAATTTACTTTTTAACACTTCCAATCGATCGATCGATTTCACCCCCCAACCCCTTCAAGATAAAACCAGCTACCACCCATTTATTCTGACGCTTCACTGTCTGTTTCTGAGAGCGGAATATATAGAGAATTTCTGTTCGTCATTGTCATGGGGCATCGGTGAGCGATCAAACCAAAAGAGGCCTTCATATCTCATTCACGCTCGTTACGAGCAATTAAACAAACCGCGAAATCAGTATCAGCGGTGTTTCGAAGACGGAAACATCGTTTCGCTTATTTCGGAAATCTCCTTGTAACGCGAGAATATTTTGTCAGTTGTTCGAAACAAAAAAGAATTTTTCCACAAATCTGTCATTCGCATTTGTTGATTCTAACGATTTATTGCCCGTGCATAGATTATTCGCCTCATTAACGTATGTCCGCAGCGGTCGTGTGCTCGAACTTAATCAAAACAAACAAACGACGGGACGCTAGTACTGACAGATTCCACTTGCCATCACGTCATTCTGTTTCGCTAGCAACAATGGAATGGTCTTGCCTTAAGGACTGGTGGCGCCTGAAAAACTTAAATCGCAGACGACGCCGTCGAATGCATGAGAGTGTTGATCCTAGTGATGTTGATTCTGTCAAATCAGACATACCTCATGGAGATGACGATGAGGAACTTGGAGATACAGATGACATCTGTTATTGTGACGACTGTTTGAATGTACGGAAAATGTTTTGACGGTCTTTGAAGTTTGTTGGTCTTGTCTCTTGTGTATATAATTCGGGGTGTATTTGATCAATTGTTTCGTGCGTCGTTCTTATTTGTCTTTTGAGGCATATCAAGGCATTGGTCTATTAATTTTCAATGTCATTCACGATGTTTTGTTCTCTTTCTCTCTTTGTCTGATAAGCGTGATGAAACGCCGAAATTTCAAACCGAGTTTGTTATCAAAATTTTCTCCCAGTTCAAGTACCTTGATTTTTGTTTTCATTTATGCGCTCGTTTTGACTAGAAAAGAGAAACAATGAAACCGCCAAAGATACAATTAAGATAAATTATTATCTTTTTGTTTTGTTAAACTTGATAATGAGATGCGTTAGGTTTTTGTTTTTGGTTTTGTGTTCCTGTTGCTGTCTTAAAAATAAAAACTCTCATTAACTGTTTATTTGCTATTTATGGTTATGGAGATAATTTTTGCAAAGTGATGAATGGATTGGCTTAATTTTAAATATTAAATTAAATTATATTAAAATAGCTTGTGCCAATTACTCATAGTTTATAAGCAAGTTATACTTATTCTCTCTTAAATTCAAAGTCCGTGTTGTGCTTTCACGCCTTTGTTGTTGAAAGTGCTAAAAATGTTAATATATTTTTTAATGACAGGAGAAAAACGTAAAAAAAATGTGATGGAATTGCGAAATAAAATAATAATAATAGTTAAGGTCGTGAAAAGGTAATGACGATAAAGTAATTTAAGCATTTTTAAACCATTCGGCTGGCAGACAAACTTCAGAAATTGCTTCCAAGCACGTTTTACAGGTCATAATTAGTGTCTAGAGTAAAAATAGTACGCATACGTCACAGTGAACCATAAAATTATACATTTTTGAGAATGTGGTGATAATGGTTTTATTATATCTAGATTCTTAATCCAGCTGTAGTTATTTTGATTACCCTTTTATCGCATTTATGCAAACATTTTTAATGATTCAAATCGTCTAATCAATATCTGTAAGCAAACTTTCTACCGATAGTTCAAGTTATCGATTACTTTAATTAATCGATTTAATATGCATGCTTATAGTTTACTTATCAGAAGAGCGTTATGCTCTCAGGTAATGAGAGACATCAATCATTTAAAATTCAGTCTGTAAATCATTATCGGAGACAGAACCTTGCATTTAATTAAGAGTTGATTTGTCATAAATCATAATTTCTTTCCACTTGCACCTGATTCTAGTGATAAGACAAGCCAACAAAATAATAAGAGTAACGAAAAAAAAAATGCAAACAGATAGCAATATTTTATCTGTTCGAATCGGATTTTGATTGCATAGGCTTGATTTTATTGGTTGAAGGCTCGTTTTCTTAATAAAACCTTGAAATTTAAAGTTAAAGTAAAGTTAAAGCGGTGAATTTTAAATTTGAAACTAAGGAACTTTGAGCTTTAAACGATAAATTAAAACAAAAAATTATTTAAGTACAATCCGCTCATTGGTTTTAGTAAATTGCATCAATGAAAGCGCATGTAAAATAGCTCTATCTGTCTGTTTGGTTCTTAATAACGTCAAACTTACTTACTTACTTAAGGTGGCGCTACAGTCCGGGGTGGACTTGGGCCTCAACCATCAAACCTCTCCAACCAGCTCGGTCACTAGCTAGCTGTCTCCAGTTTCGCACGCCGAGTTGGTTGAGGTCGTCTTCCACTTGCGCGAGCCACCTGAGCCTTGGTCTTCCTCTACTGCGCCTTCACTCTGGGGTGGATTTTACGGGTCGGAGTACTGGTGTCCATCCTCTCCACGTGACCAAGCTTTTTTAGCTAGGTCAGTGTCGCTGTAAGGCCCGTACAGTTCGTCGTTAAATCTTCACCTCCATTCACTATTTATGCAAACAGGACCATAGATCTTCCGTAGCACTTTTCCCTCGAATCGGCCTAGGGCGCTCTCATCCGTTTTTGACAGGGTCCATGCTTCTGCACCTTTACTAATCAATTGATTTCTTAACCCGAAGAAAAAGCGATTAGCAAGAATTATTCTTCATCTGACCTCGGCGCTGATATCGTTGTCCGTGTTGACAGCGGAGCCAAGGTATACAAAGTCCCTAACTACCTCGAAATTATATGCGTCTATCGTGACGTTTTGTCCAAGTTGAGTGTCCTTTCTCGATGACAGCATATATTTTGTTTTGCCCTCGTTGACCGCTACACCCATTTTTTCAGACTCTGTCTGTATACTCGCAAAAGCACTGTTGACATCACGCTGCGTTCTCCCAATGATATCAACGTCGTCAGCGTACGCTGGAAGATAGTGCCTCTAGTGTTGACGTGGGAGCTCTGCACTATTCGTTCCAATATGATGGTAAAGAAGTCGCATGACAGAGCATCACCCTGTCTAGAGCTTTTGACTTTGAAGGCGTCCGTCGGTGAGGTCGTTACCGACTTTAATGGAGCAGCGCGAGTTCTTGAGTTTTATCCAGGATTTGCGGTAATGTTAATATTTGATCTATGGTGGACTTTCCTTGTCTAAAGTCACACTGATATGGACCTATCAGTTGTTGACAAACGGCTTCAGGCGTTCACATAGTACTGCAGAAAATATCTTATAGGCCATTCATCGGGCATGCTCTCTTCCGACCATTTTCTGCATATGAGTGTGTGCATGCTCCTTACCAAGTCATCACCGGCTGCTTTGAAGACTTCGGCAGTGATGCCATCAGCTCCCGCGGCTTTGTTGTCTTAAAGGTTAGATATTGCTATCTCCACTTCTTTAAGGTCGGGTAGACGGAAATCTTGCTTGGGTCTTCTTCATTGAATTGAAATGAAACCTTTAAACTACTGAATCGATTTAAAGAAAATTTTGTCATGATATAGTCTATTCTAGAGCCTGAGAAAGGACGAATGCGAATTTTTAACGCTTATTGTGTTGAGAGAATTTCATGCTCATCAATTTGTTAAAGGGTCATTCATTCTTCAGCTTCTAAATTAAAGCTAAATAAAACGCACAACGATACATTTTTAATAAGTATTTTATATCATTGTAAAGTTTAGACTTTGCCATTAAGTGGGAAAAACAATATTAATCAAATGGCCGCCCCTCAGAAAACGATGTCGAATCACATGATTTTGGTGGTCAATTTACGTCGCCAAAACGTGAAATAACGCGACCAGGAAACTTCTCACGCATAAAGCCATAATTGATCGTGTTGTGTGGCCTGCTGTCCCGTCTTGGTGGAACCATATATCGTCCAAGTCATGATCCTCAATCCCCAGCAAAAAAGAAAAATCGCTCGACTATTTCGGTCCGAATTGACTGTAACCGGCCGAAAAAGCCGCTATTTTGCGTTCAATGCTGGCATAAACCAACGACTTAACGTATAAGCAAGGCGTTAAATCTCACGAACGAGGCAGGTTGGTCACTGAAGATAATTTGCGATGAAATTCATTATCTTGCTCAATCTTCTCCAGAGCCCAATCGGGCAAGTACATCGCGTCGCCTCAAATTGTCCATCGGCTTCAATTCTCAAGAACTCAAGATTATTGAGAAAACCAGTTAAATTGAGTGATTTGGATTGTTTGCTTCGAATGCTTAACGACAAAGATATTTTCAACACTTGCACCAACCCGTTTTCTCACTGCCACACAGCCTTTTAACATGAGATGCAAAACGGAATTTTCAGCTATCAGTTTTCAAAAACTTGAAGCTCATCACCCTGTGATGTGCTTCTTGCTTTCCAGCCGAGGTTTATGCTCGTCGGATCGCCAAGGTTCCGTCTGAAAAAAACACTCAACTTCAGTAATAAGGTCCACAATTTCTTTTTTAATTTTATCCTTAAATAATGATTCCTTAAAACGATTGTATAAAAACTAAGTATTAAAAATCTTCGTTTAAATCGGGTTTTATATTATGATATCGGTACTTGCGCATTCACATCTCCCTGGCTATAAAGTAAAACTGGTTCGGCGGGTTTACACTTCTTGAATATCGTGGTATACTTGTCAAATCGGCTGTCTTGTATAACTCTGGGAAATGCGAATATATAAGCATAGTTAGCCAAAAATATATTTGGTCATACTGGTGAATCAAACAGGTATTATTTTGCCCCTGGTGGCACGCAAAACAGACGGCAATAGCTCTGGTGGATCAGCAGGTACTAATACGGCCCCCGGTGGCACGCAAAACAGCAGGCAATAGGTCTCGTTGATCAGCAGTTACTAGTACGGCCCCTGATGGCACGCAAAACAGCAGGCAATAGCTCTGGTCTCCATTATTGACGAGGATCATGTTTTCCTTCGACCAAATTTTGCAGATGACCTGGTGCACGCTCCTAACCAAATCAACTTTAGCTGCTTCATATACAGTTCGGCGGATAGGCCGTCTGCTCCAGCGACTTTATTCAACTTAAGATAGATAGATATCGCTATCTTCACTTCGTCAATGTCGGGTGGATGGAATTGTTAACCTGCTTCACCCAAATTGAATGGTTTTGTAAAGCTGGCGGAATTTTGCTCGTCATTGTCACTATTCAGCTTGGAAAAGTGGTCTTTTCATATCCTCAGCACTGACTGCGGTTCAACTACGATGTTCCCATGATGGTCTCTCAAGGTTTCGGTTTGGGGTGTATAAGCTCTGTTGGTTTGTTTTACCTTTTTGTAGAACTTTCGAACCTCGTTTCTGTTGTGACATTCCTCGATCGCGCTCTTCTCATGCTCCTTTTTTTTCTGAGAAGTTTGTGCTCCTCTTTCCTTGTCTGCTCGTAGAGCTTGCGAGCTTCTCGTGTCCTTCTTTGCAGTGCCATTTTGTATACCTCTGGTTTAGCTGCATGTGCTCGCCGGCACTTTACCGTCAAACCAGGGGTTTCGTTGTGGTGGCCGTGTTAACCCTAGCACTTTAGAAGTGGCATCTCTGATGGCTACTTGGCAATGTTGCCACTGGTCCTCTACATTTTGTTCTGGCAGCAAAGGGCTTTTGAGGAGATTTTCGGGGACACGATCGGAAAAGGAACTAGCAATCTCTTGCGATTGTAAGCCGTTTGACGTCGAATTTCCTCCTAGCATTTTCGCGTGTTGGCCTTGATCGGGATATCCGCATTCGTACCTTGGCTATAACAAGGTAGTGGTCCGAGTCGATGTTGGCACTTCGGAATGTGCGGACATCAAAATGATCAATCTGGTTGACAGTTGATTGATCAGGAGATTTCCAGGTTCCTTCATGGATACAAAGATGTTGGAATCGCGTACTTGCTGCCATTACATCTCACCCCGCAGCGAAGTCGATTAGCCTTAATCCGTTATCGGAGGTGGTATCGTGTAGGCTATGTCGTCCGATTATTCCACCAAAGATTTCATCTCCATTAACATCTCCAAGGACAATTTTAGTGTCATATGTAGGGCATTGCTCGTAGGCCTTATCGAGGAGCTCGTAGAACCCGTCTTTAGTGTCTTCATCATTTTCATCAGTAGGGACGTGAGCGCAGATGAGACTTATGTTGGTGAACTTAGCCTTGATGTATATTGTAGTGATGCGTCTATTCACTGAATTCAAACTTAAAACCTTCCTCCTGAGTCGAGTTCCAACTACAAATCCACATCTAAATAGACACTGATTTTTGTTCCCAGTAGCAGTCGCCATAGTAGATATAACAGTTGTTCATTTTACGTAGGCCCTGACGGATGGTCATCGCATGTCTCGGATGGCGGTGGTGGCTCGTGGTCCGCTAAGGAACCTTACATTCCAAATGCAAAACAAAAATTCGTTGTCCTTAAACCGTTTGCGTGGGTCGTCATCATTAATTCCGTCCTCTCCAAGGCTTGTTGGTGTTTCGGAACCATATTTTCTTTATGTGGCCGGGCAGTCACCCCGACCGAAGCACGTCCCCAGTCTGGAGGGCCAGGTCTTTAGTTTAACTCTAAGACGAAGATCCGGCCATACCGCTCCTTATAGGTCTGGGCTTGGCGAATATGTCGTAGTAGCCCTATAAGGTGTTCACTAAGTAGTTCAAAAAGTAGTGGTAATTTATCAGCTGCTTCTCATTCTCAAAAATGTCAAAGAATTTTTATGTTGCTTCTTTACAAACACGTTCTCTACGAGTTTATAATAAACAAATCAACAAGTTTTCGTATTTTCGTATATTGGTTTAAGAAACTTATTAACTTGGGCAAATGCTAATCTCGGTGCAGTCCAAAAATTGGTCAATGGCTATGCTCAAGACAAAATTATTTTCTGAAGAGTAAAGACTTTCCAGAACTGTATTTCATGTCTCTTGTGTTTTTGATTCCCAATTTTTTTTTTCAACTGACGAAATTAAACGCATGCTATCATTAAATTATGGTATGACAAAAGTTCGAATTAAAAAAAAATTAAGTTTATTTTTAACGTTTTGTTGAGCTGATGTTTTTGATTAACAATCCTTTAAAATAAAAACAATAAATCCTGCAATTTGATTCATTTCTTTGTTTTCGAATTTTAGGGCGACATTGACATGTGCGGCGAGAGCAACGATGGCATGGACTCCGATTGCAGTATATCTTCATGTTCTGGCAAGCAAGTTGTTGTCGGTGTGTGTGCCATGTCAAAGAAGACTCAATCGAAGCCCATGAAGGAAATCCTAACACGACTCCAAGAATTCGAATACATCAAAATGGTTGTCTTCGAAGAGGATGTCATACTCAAAGAACCGGTTGAACAATGGCAAATTGTTGATTGTCTGATATCATTCCATTCCAAGGGATTCCCCCTCGAGAAAGCCATTCAATATGCTCAGCTTCGAAGGCCGTTTGTCATAAACAATTTGCACATGCAGTACGATATACAGGTGGTAGTTTGAAATAAAAACGAAACACTTCTAGACACTGTAGAATCCTCTTTTTCTTTTTGATTACATATGGCTGTATAGGATCGCCGGAGGGTTTATGCGATTCTGGAAAGCGAAGGAATCGAAATACCGAGATATGCAGTTTTAGATAGAGACTCCCCAGATCCTAAACGTGAGTTGAATCATCTTTGATGGCCATTCCGGTCTGATCTCAATTTTTTCTTCTTAGAACATGAGCTTGTTGAGTCTGAGGACCATGTGGAAGTTAACGGAGTGATATTCAACAAGCCATTTGTTGAGAAGCCTGTTTCTGCCGAGGATCACAATATTTACATTTATTATCCAACCTCAGCTGGTGGTGGCAGCCAAAGACTATTCCGAAAAGTAAATTCTGACTGTCATTTCGGAGAATTGAAATTTAAACCAAGTTTTTCTTCCATTTCAGATCGGAAGTCGAAGTAGTGTCTATTCACCAGAATCACGAGTACGAAAAACTGGTTCGTTCATTTACGAGGACTTTATGCCAACCGATGGTAAGTTGTATGTTTTGAAACTCCTTATTGTCGACTCTTCTCTTTATCACATTTTTATTTGCGATTATCTCAAAATCTATGTCGTACATGTTGTTTCGTCCAGTTTTACTGTCCTAATTTTTTTGACGAATAACAAATTATAGTTTATGATTTAGAAGATCATTTCAGACAGTTATGATGCTTTCATAAATTTATTTTATTGTTTGCTGCTTTGTAAGTATATTTTATGGAATATTTCTCACATCATGGAGTTGTTGTTAATGTTTTGTGAATGTCCCTTGTTCAAAACTTGGAAATGGTTAGACTAACCCCGGGTTTATATCCACTGCATGGTAGCTTTTTTTCAAATTGGCATTAATGACTACGGCATACTAATACTGTATCATTTAAAACTAACGATTTTTATGGAAGGAGTTAAAATATATTTTATTGAAACACAAATTTTTTTCTGACTGTCAATACCTTAGTTAAAATCACTTGCAAGTTAGAATGCTTACTTACTTACTCCATGAAGGGTCTCAACCTGAAACACAAGAGCTTTCCATTGGGAACGGCTCCTCACATACACTCTCCAGAAACAGCGTTCTGGTATCCGCAGTTACTAGGTTTTTATACGGGAGGCTCGGTCTTCCTGGTCGTCTCGAACCTATTTGCTACGAAGTGAAAACTTTCTTGGCTGGAGCATTGTCGTCCATTTGCTGGATGTTGCCGGGTCAGTGTAGTCGTTTTTTCTTAGATTTCTAGACTAACTACATCCACATTTTGGTATAGCTCGTACTGTTCGCGGTTGAACCTTCTTCTCCATTCGCCATCGTCGCATACAGGACCTTAAGTCCGTCGAAGAATTTTTCTTTCTAAATTGTCCAGTCTCATTTCTTTTTTTACTTATCGTCCAGCACTCGACGCCGCGCCGTAGAGTAGGACTGGTAAAATCATAATCTTGCATAGAAGCACTTTGTCTTTCGAGTGAAGAGGTTTGTACCTAGTTCTTTGGCCAAACCGAATTAGCAGCGGTTCACTAAGGTAATTCTTCGTCGGATCTCAAATGAGGTGTCATTTGTGGGATTGATGTTTATTCCAACGTAGGTGAACTCCTTAACTACATTGAAATTGCTGCTACCAGCAGTGACGTTTTGTCCTAGGTGGTGGACAGTAATTGTTTTGTTTGTTGATAGCATGTACTTTGTTTTGTCCTCATTCACTTCAAGACCAACGAGTTTCGCTTGTTCTTTAATCGTTGTGAAGGCCTCAATCACAGCTGTCTTAGATCGACCGATGATGTCCTTATCGTCAGTTTAGCCTAGGAGCCGGATGGATTTGTTGAAGATAGTATGCCTTGCGCACTATCTGCTCCAAAGCTATGTTGAAGAAATCACATGATAGCGCAGCTCCTTGTCTAAACCCAGCGCATATTCGAAACAACTCGGATGAGATGTTTCGCATTTGCACACTGCACTGCGTATTGTTAAGCGTCATGCGGCACAGCTGTATCAGTTTGTTCGGGATCCCAAATTCGGACATCGCCAGCATAAGCTCTTGGTCGTTGATCCTATCATAAGCAGCTTTGAAGTCGACGAATAGATGGTGGGTTTCGACTTGAAATTCGTTGGTCTTTTCCAGGATTTGCCACAGTGTGAATATTTGGTCTATCCTTGTTCTGCCTGGCCTAAAGCCACACTGATACATGCCGATTATTGTGTTGCTGAACGGTTGAAGACGCTCACACAGTACGTTTTATAGAATTTTGTAAGCAACGTAAGCACTAAGGAGGGATATGCCTCGGTAGTCTTAGCATGACTTAGGATAGCCTTTTTTTTAAGATGGGGTATATGGAGCTTATAGACGAGTCAACGGGCATGCATATTCTTCCTCCCACACGTTGTTGATGACCTGGTTCATGCGGTTCATCAAAACACCTCCATGTTTAAAGAGTTCCGGAGGTATGCCAGATCCGGTGGACTTGTTATTGTTCATCTTTTGGATGGCTCTTTCTAACTCTTCTATGCTGGGGCTGGGACTGGGTTTTCATTGACTGGTCTTGCTTCTCTTTCGTCATTGGCTCACTCGACATTTTGCGCATTCAGCAGCTGTTTTAATTGCTGCTTAAAAACAACTACTAGGTTTCCTTCACTGTTTCGAAGAGCCTGAAACCAGAAGCTAATTGTTTCGACCTTTTAAGGAAATGTTGTTTGAGCTGAGAAACTGCGGATGCTCTTTTCTTCATTCGCAGGGTCTTTTTCTCATTTCTCCTTTTTGTTCGGGACTCTTCTCTTGCTGCTTTCGTTTTCCGCCTCTCTTTTCAATAACGCGGGCTCTTCATTATACCACGGGTCCTTTTTCAGGGGTTTTTGGTAACATATGGTGGTCTCGGCAACATTGTTTTGTTTATTATTTCGCGACATTGGTTCCACAAGGTGTTGCCGTCTGTGTTATTTGAGAGAACGGTGGAGAGTCGCTCAATCAGTCGCTCACTGTAGTCTCTGCCATTATCCAGAGTGCTAAGGCAACCGATGTTGAACTTTTTTCTTTGGGCTGCATATGTTTTTTTTCCTGTCATTTGATAATCGAGCTCTAAACTTAGCCACTGCTAGAAAGTAGTCAGAATCGATACTTGCTCCTCGGACAGTGCGCACGTTCCAGATGTTGGATGCGTGACTTGCGCCTTAGCACATAATTGACTTGATTGGTGGTTTGACCATCCGGAGGCCGCCAGGTTGCTGTTTAGATCTTTCGTCTTGGAAATCTGGCCAGGCTCCGTAGGCTCTATCCAGGAGGAAGTAAAAATCCTCCTTGCTAGACTCCTACGCGTGTGCACATATTATACTGATGTTTTGTAATGTGGCCGATCACTAATTGGCTTGAAATCACTGGCTTTGGATCCAAGACAATTTCCTGCGACGAGTCCGCATCCAAATATGTGTATTCTTTGATGACAGTAGTTGTCCCTGATCCCATTCATCGTATTTCCTGGATCGCAGTTATGTCTGTCTTATACTACGTGAAGGCAGATTCAAGTTTTTGAGTCGCTGTTGTTGCTCTGGGTAACAATCACCATAGTAAATGTAGCAGTTTCTCATCCTCCTTTTGCCCGGTCCATCCCATTTCCTGGATAGCGGTAATGTCTGCTTTGTAGCAGTTTAGGTCTCCGCTAATTGTTCAGCAGCACGCGGTATATTAAGGGACCTAACATTTCACGTTCATATCCGAAATTCGTTGTCCTTTAAACATTTGCTCGTCATTTGGGTCGTCATCAGTGTATCCGTCCGTTTCCGAGGCCTGTTGTTGCTTCGCAACTAAATGCTTTTCTACCTAGTCGGAAAGTCATCCCGACGTAGAACCCCCAACCTGGAGTACCAGGCACTAGATGTGACTCCAAGGGCAAAACTGCTCCTTTTACGGTCTGGGCTTCAAATAAGTCGAACTAGCCCGTAAAGGTGTTCACCAAGTAGTTCGGCCTAACTAGAACTGAAGACACCAGCGTTGATCTAAAATTGAGAAATTCATTCGCTGCCGTCCCTCGATAAAAGTGCCTTGGTTTAAACACTCCTTCGTTGTGGAGTAATTAGAAGTAACAGCCTTCTCCGCTTCGACCTGTCGACCATGGGAGGCCTCTTCTGCGAAAACAAGTTTCGCGATCGTATAGCTCTAAGCTTCATAGTTGTAGTTACCGTAAGCCGCTCCGCCACGTCAAGGCTTACAGCATGGTATAACTTCCAACATAGAACTCAAACATAAAACAGCCAAACTAGAACTCCAAATATAATGCGGTTTGCAACCGTTGAACTTGTTGTTTTCGACAGCAACACCTACTTGCTGTTGCTGAGTAAAGCAAAATTAATAAATAATGATAGTTGTTGCTGGGCAAACATAATTTAACAAGGATAAGATAATCGTTATGGCAGCTCGCGATCGAACCAACGAATTTGCGAATGCGATACGTTCGCTGCAAAGTCGCAATATATCGGTTACTGTGAAGGACCCCCGCAAAGCACGACAGATTCAGAGTCATTCGGTGCCAACCGCATTATATTTGGAGTTCTAGTTTGGCTGTTTTATGTTGGACTTCTATGTTGGAAGTTATCCAATTATATAACTCATGGAGGTAAAGATACAGCATGTAGCCAGATCCTACAACACCAACAGTTGGTCTATTTGAGAAAAATTGACTCCGTTTTTAAAAGATAAAATTTCTTGACTATCTCAACTCGCCTCCGTAGAGCAATGTTTCCATGCGATGTGTGAATTCTTAAATAGTTTATTCTAAAGAAGGCTTGATCCGGTTATATTCGAGGCTTGTTTTCAACGTCTAAAGGAAGGGGAGTAGGCATCTCTCATCAGCCAGACAATCAGAATCCTCGGAGAGGCCATGTTGACATTCGCATCAGTCTGTGATCGGCTTTTTTCTGTTCCCTATGTTAATCTTCTTTCCTTGCATTGTAGTGTTCCTTTGATTACTTGATGATGCTTCGGCATGATTCTTTTGCATTTTATTAGTGTCCCTAAGAGAACCAAATCAACATCGTCGGAATTCTCAACTGATCTAGTGTCGTGGTTGGGCGAAACCACTGTCATATCCTGACAGTTTGATTTTTATTTTATCTTATATTTTAAGTTTAAAAGGTACATCTAGGCACATTTAAACAATTTGGAACAGTAAAAAAAATTGTGTGTAAAAAAACCAGCATGTCCTTTTCGTCTTGTAAGTTTTCTTAAAATGTTTTTGGATAAACATTTATTTATTGTTAAAGCAAAAAACAAAAATATATATACTTTCATTGCACTTGCTTTCAGATTTAACAAAAACAAAAAAATGGCTAAATGAATATTTGTTCCTATAGCATTGAACCATATAAAGAAAAGTTTCTTGTTCTTGAGCATTTTAACTCACTCATTGCAAAATAAAAAATAAAAGATTTGCCTTCTTCAAATTCCTTTTAAGAGAGAAGTGTTTTGGTAAAACAAACAAACTCCCCCACAAAATCTGACCAATTTGTTTATCATAGACCAAGATTCAAACATTACTTTTAAAACTCAGTGTATTTTTCAGGTACAGACGTTAAGGTCTATACCGTTGGCCCGGATTATGCCCATGCTGAGGCACGCAAGAGTCCAGCGCTGGATGGTAAAGTTGAACGCGATAGCGAGGGTAAAGAAATTCGATATCCGGTTATATTGAACAATGCCGAAAAATTGATATCAAGAAAAGTGTGCTTAGCGTTTAAGCAAACTGTTTGTGGATTTGATTTGTTGAGGTAAGTGCTTTGAGCAAAACATCTTCTTTTTCACTTGTTTTGATGGTATTTTGTAGGTAAAGAAGTTCCCTGGTTAAAACCATTTGCAAGTCTCCACTTTTTGTACAAATTTCTCAAAGCAACTTTTCTCTATATTTTAAAGGGCCAATGGAAAATCCTACGTTTGCGACGTCAACGGTTTCAGCTTTGTGAAGAACTCAAATAAATACTACGACGATTGTGCCAAAATACTTGGCAACATGATTTTGCGCGAACTGACACCAACGCTCCACATACCATGGTCGGTACCATTTCAATTAGACGACCCGCCAATTGTGCCGACGACTTTTGGAAAAATGATGGAACTGAGATGTGTTGTGGCTGTGATAAGACATGGAGATCGAACTCCGAAACAAAAAATGAAAGTTGAAGTTAGACATCCAAAGTAAGAAAAACAATAAAGTCTCCACTTTTCTCCAAACCACTTACACACTCCTTTCGTTTGTAGGTTCTTTGAAATTTTCGAAAAGTACGATGGCTATAAACATGGCCATGTCAAGCTGAAAAGACCCAAACAGCTGCAAGAAATCCTGGACATTGCCAGGTCGCTATTGGCTGAGATACAAACCAAAGCTGGTGAATCAGAGATAGAAGAGAAACAGGGTAAATTGGAGCAACTTAAAAGTGTTTTAGAAATGTAAGGGCATTCAGTTTGTGTGAGCTTAATAATCATACTTGTTGTTGTTAGGTATGGCCACTTTTCGGGCATTAATCGAAAAGTCCAAATGAAATATCAACCGAAAGGACGACCTCGAGGATCTAGCTCCGATGAGGGTAATTCCTTAAAATCTAGTATGTAGTCGAGATTAGACAGAGTTTCAATTGCAAATGTTCCAAAATATTCTGATTTATCTCTGTTTTCCCATTTGAGAAGGTGCTCCTAAAGAGCCATCCCTGGTGCTGATACTCAAATGGGGTGGGGAACTTACCCCTGCTGGACGAATTCAAGCTGAAGAACTAGGGAGGATATTTCGATGCATGTACCCGGGTGGACAGGGTCGGCATGACTATTCTGGCACCCAAGGACTTGGGCTTTTGAGGTGATGTCCAATGATTTGGTCGATTCGACACATTTTAATGATTTTCTTTACTTCAAGGCTACATTCGACGTTCCGACATGATTTGAAAATCTATGCGTCGGATGAAGGACGAGTGCAAATGACAGCCGCTGCCTTTGCCAAAGGGCTTCTAGCGCTTGAAGGCGAACTAACTCCAATTCTGGTACAAATGGTTAAAAGTGCCAACACAAATGGACTTTTGGACAACGATTGTGACTCTAGCAAATATCAAAATATGTAAATTGAGCGGTTTTGCTGATTTCGAATTGCAATTTGTAACATTTTAACTTTCATCAGGGCCAAAAACCGTCTACACGAACTCATGCAGATTGATCGGGACTTCACTAAAGAAGATCGCGAAGCCATCAACCCTGGAAACAGCATCAGCATCAATCAAGCATTGGATTTCGTTAAAAATCCAGTCAAGTGCTGTGCCCATGTTCACTCACTTATTCAAGAACTAATGTCAATCATAAGTGTGAAAAAGGATGATCCGAAAACTAAAGACGCAATCTTGTATCACGGTGAGACTTGGGACCTCATGGGTCGTCGATGGGAGAAAATCGAGAAAGACTTTTCCACCAAGAGCAAACAATTTGATATTTCCAAGATTCCCGACATTTATGACTGCATCAAATACGACCTTCAGCACAATCAACACACCCTCCAGTACGACCAGGCTGAGGAACTTTACATCTATGCCAAGTATCTTGCCGATATTGTCATACCCCAGGAGTACGGTCTGACGATACAAGAAAAAATGGCCATTGGTCAGGGTATATGTACGCCGCTGCTGAAAAAGATCAAAGCCGATCTGCAGCGGAACATCGAAGAAGTCGGCGAGGAGAGTGTTAATCGACTGAATCCTCGGTACAGTCATGGCGTTTCGAGCCCCGGTCGGCATGTGAGGACTCGACTATACTTCACAAGCGAGAGTCATGTGCATTCTCTGTTAACCGTCCTGCGATACGGTGGGCTCTTGAACGTTCTCACCGATGAACAATGGCGGCGCGCCATGGATTACATCTCGATGGTGTCCGAGCTGAATTACATGTCTCAGATTGTGATCATGCTGTACGAAGATCCGACAAAAGATCCCTGTTCGGAGGAAAGGTTTCATGTCGAGCTGCATTTCAGTCCGGGTGTGAACTGTTGTGTACAGAAGAATCTGCCCCCGGGGCCAGGATTTCGGCCACACAGCCGAAATGATTCGGCCCATTCGAAAAATATCGTAAGTAATTGAAAAACCGGTTTCCCTTCCAATAAGCATGCTTCTCTATATTTGTGTAATATTCTCAAAAGACTCCGACTGTTGGTATTCGTATTTCTCAGAGTCCCGATGATGCCAATCCAACTAGAATCGATGAGGAAAACGACTTGAATTTGGAAGAAACCTCACCGGTGCACTCGAAACCTCAATCAGAAGTAAATAGTCTGTGTTTGTATTTGAATTGACTCACATTCCTGTGTTCGTTTTGCAGGAAAATTCTCCAGAAGAACAAAGTGAACTAGCAGCCTTGCCAAAAACCGAAATACGCTCAAAGCATCTCAAATCAAAACCAATTCCAATCGGTTCACACCACACTGTGAGTGGACATGAAGCCCAAGATTTGGCCAAACGTCTAAACGAAGAACTTGCCTCCCAACAAGCCAAACAATCTGGCTCGCTTGAGGTCAATAGAGCCATTAGTCCGGATGGTGAACCTCGATCGAGGTCATTCGAACAACGCCACCAAAAGACAAAAGGTAATTTATTTGTTGTTAAGATAATTGTCGAGTGGTGTGTTTTTTTTCTTTTGGTTGTATTTTTGCCTGCAATTAATTGCGAATAATTCTTTTTTGGGTTCTTCGATGGGGAAACAAAATTTAACGCTTGCATTATTGGCAAAAGAATAAAAATGCGAGATGAATTTTTTGAATTCTCTGTGTAATGGGGATTAAGTCATTGATGACGGGTGATTTTTTAAAAAGTGTTTTTGTTAACTGCAAATGGGTGCCAATTTTTAAAACATTAAATTAATTAATTTATTTTTTCAATTTTGCATGAAATAATTTTATTTGCTGTTGCTGTTGTGGTGTCGTTTTTAAAATTAATTAAAAAACAATATTTTGCAATATTATTGGGGTTATTGTTTGAAAATAATAAAATTTTGAGTTCACGACTCTGAAGAGTCCTCGCCCTTCATTGTTCACAGCGAAGAAACGTGCACTTGATGTGTGTTTTTTGAATAAATACTCACTACCCGGATGCTTTAAAAAAAACTGCCCAAGCCCGTTTAATCTTCAATTTTATTGCACTCCTCACTTCAAAAATGTTTCCAAACTTGCAACCAACTTTAATAACAATGATTCCTTGTTCCAACAAGTTTTATACTTTTGTACGTTACTTCCAATTATTAACCTTTTATAAACCATGTGCCGAGTTCGGTTTGGACTGAAACATCCCTTTTTTCTTAGCCACAGAGTCGAAGGTGAACATATTACCAAAACATGTCTTCTAGAAAGTTAATTACTATGCTTGCATTTTTGAGGAAAGTCGCCAGCCAGCGCGGTTACAATGCATTGTAATCTAGCCAGCTCTATTCCTAGCTAGCTGCTTCCACTCTCGAACGCCAAGTTGTTTGTGGTCCCATTACCTTGTGTGCGCCACCTTAGACGTGGTCTTTCTCGTCTGCGCGGTCCCTCTGGGTTGGAGTGTAAGACTTTGCGGGCCGGTGCATTGTTGTTCATGCGCTCAACAACCACTTCATCTCAAGCGCTGCACTTTTACTCTCTGCGCAAGGTTAGTATCTTCGTTCAACCCGTACAGTTATGTGTTGTTTCGTCTTCTCCAGTCACCATTTTTTATATGACCAAAAATGAAGTCAAAAAATTCTGCAATGTCCCAAAGGCAGTAAGTCATTTGTTAAAAATAATGAAGAATTCTTCTTTTTCCTCGGTCCCTACGCTCGTTGACAATGACACTCCAGTTGTTGTTGTTTTTGCTAGACAGTTCGCCGCCAACTCTACGCTGTCAGAGAGTGTCAAGATTCCGCCTGTTCTTGAGCGCGTCAATGATTCCATGAGACAAATCATCTTCCTCACTCGTGCTGTGGAGAGAGTCCTAAGGGATCTCAACATACATAAATTCTCTGATCCAAATGGTATCCCCGCTATTGTTCTGAAGACTTGTTCCTCCACGCTGGCAAAAACCTTGCGTAAGCTTTTCCATCTATCCTATTCTTCTGGGCTCGTTTCGAGCTTTGGAAAACAGCATTTGTTCAGCCAATCTAAAAAAAAACGAATCTTCTTCTCCTTCCAATTATCTTCCGATCGCACTTACGTCCCTTCTTTCTAAAGTCATGGAAACGCTGATAAATTATAACCTCAAGAAATATCTCGAAGACCGAAAGCTACTTAATGACCGGCAGTAAGGCTTTCGCAGCAACAACTCAACTGGTCATCAAATGGTTCATCTCACCGAACAGTGTAACAAATCTTTGTTTTGGACCTGGAGAAAGTAAGATGTTGCACTTGGCATTGCTTGCTCTTGCTCTTTTATCGAAAATGCGTACTTTCGGTATCGATGAATCCCTTCTTCGTTGGATTAGAAACTTTCTTTCGAACCGTCAACCGTTCAATACAAGATGAACGGGTTCAAGTTTGAAACCCACAAAATAAATGCTGGTGTGCCCCAGGGCTCCGTTTTGTCTCCGATCTCTTGTCTGTAACTTCTAATCCAATTCATTGTTTCGCTGACGATAGTAACCTTAGCTTTTCATATTAGTTCTCAGATTCACATCCCTCCTCTTCGGATGTGGAACTGCAACGGCAAAATATGATAAGCTCATTAAACTCTGACCTAAACAGCATTGTACAATGAGGAATTAAGAACCGTGTAGAATTTAATGGTTCGAAAACTCTATTCTGTCTTGTATCGTTGAAGCGAGATAAATACTACTTACAACTGTCCATGAGTGGCACTCTAGATTCTCGGTATGTGCATCACTGACCACCTCTTATAAACCGAGCATATACGCGATTTTGCGAAAAATGCCGTGTTTGGGTTTCTTAAGATGGTGCAAAATATTTTTCACCCCGCTTGGGTACAATTCCTACCTTTGGGCTGGTGCTCGAGTTACATACATAATCCTCTTGGATGATATACAAAAAAGAGCCGTAAGAATAATCGGTGATACGAGACATCACTGAATCATTCACCCCTTTAGACCACCGTCGTAACGTTTGGTGTCTCTCACAGTTTTATCGTTACTTCTACGGTAAGTGCTCTACAGAAATAGCCAGTTGCATTCCTCGCCTTAAAGAATTCAACCGGAATACCCGCGCTTCCAGGAATGCCCATCAGTTTACCCTCGAGACAGTGTTACAGTGTTCAAGAATTCAAAACCAATGTACACCGACACCTCTTTTCCTACCCCTTCCATTCTTCCTAATGCACTCCCTTTGTCTCTGGCATAAAAAAAGGTATAAAAAAGCCCTTGAGTGGGTGCAAACTATAAAAAAAAAACCATCAATGCATACGGGAACAAAAATAGTCCGAAGAACTTTTCTCTCGAAACAGTCCAAAATGTCTTCATTTGCTTTCGTCAAAGTCTTTTGTTCATGCCTCTGTACATCAGCACCAGATCGTCGGCATACGCTACTATCTAACTCCACTCTATCTAGATTGCATAGTACTTTGTTCAAAAACACAAGAGAGGAGATAGAACCTCGCGTTGCGATGTTCTCCTTTCGGCAAATCTAGTGAGGAGTTCAAAGCGTCCTCTTTTTCAGGATCGGGCAAAGAATGCTGAGACACTTATTCTTATTCGGCAGTTAGTGCATACTGCCAAACGGGTCATCTCCTGCTGCTTTAAATGCCTCGGCAGTAAGGTCGTTAGCTCCAGCACCTTTATTGGACAAAAGCTTTGACCTTGGGAAGTTATTTTTACCTTCTGGTAAAACTTCCGAGTCTTATTGCTGATACGTCTAATTCCTCGTTCGCTCCTTCGTTCTTTTTCGTTTGTAGAGGTCATTGGCAGCTCTAGTCGTCCTCTGTAGCGTTCCTCTTACGAGAAGAAACTTAAGATAAAACACTCTTCTGACGGCTTGTTCGAGGCCTTGGGTGATGTTTATAGCTGTAAGCTAATGCATTCCAAAATCAAAAGCTAATGGCTGCTGTTTTTCGGAATGTCCGATGTTATTTCCTTCTTTGTAATCGCTTATGATTTCATCATCTGATTGCTTTCCCGATTGTTCACGTTTTGTGGGAATTCCTAGTATATGGACACTGAATTTGGAAACTGGACTTATTCCATTTGCTTCTCCAACTGCAGCTGTACGTAGCTTCAATTTTTTTTCCCGTCTGTCCTAGAGACCTATACAATGTTCCCGAAACATCGACTCATCGCAGTCATCAATTTACTGGTCCTCAGCGTTTTCATTGAAAGTTCATGCTCGCTGAAGGCCGGTACTCTTCAAATCTCCCATAAATGATTGCTCCGAAAAGCGTATTTACATTCCAGAAGACACTGCTGTCGAGCTTATCGCTCAAACCCTCAACTCTCTAAAGTCATCTCGTTTTGACTTTAGGGTTGTGAACTCAAAAATTATATATTTTTTCAAACGTAACCGCAGTAATTAATTATGTGTATGTCTGATGCTAATTAACCACTTTAATATAATTTAATAACGGGTACAGGTTCCCCCAGTTTTACAGTAGTAGTGGAACTGGGTTCTTATTGTCTCCCAATATTTCAGTTATTGAAATGAATTTTTGGGTTTCCCTCCTTCTCCCTTTAAGGCTTTAAGTTTATTTAGAACTTTCTTGTATTTATTAAGTTTTCATATAATATTTTATTTTTAACATTTTAAAATGAACAATTTTTTCAACCTTAAACAATACAACTAAACAAATATCTTACCGTTTGTATACATGTACGCATCTGGCCGGGAATTCCGTGTATTTGGCTGAAAGTATTACTATAATCTCTGTCGTCGTCACCTTTTTTTTTTTAATGCAAGCCTCTGTACATTTTTTTTTTTATCATAAACAGAATTCAGAAGCTAACTGCTGGCAATATTGCTGATGATTTTCTTGAACTAGTTTTTCGCAATAAATAGTTTTTGAAAATTGTCTGATAGAGGTGCAGTCATGTAACCTAATATTGGCAGCAGATAGTTTACTACAAATATCAAACAATCCTTTTTCCTCATTTATGTTTCCAATTGGACTTGTGCGAATGCAAAATTTTCAAATATTCATTTTCATGATTTTGTTTCATTTTCGGTTTTTTTTTTTCCAATGAATTGAATTATTTTTTCTCGTCTATTTTTCTGTTTGCTTATCTGTAATTGGAATTTTTTTCATTTCCATTCTGCACGTTAGGTTTAATATATTTTTTCTCTTTCTCTTTCCGATTATGTTTTTCTCTTTTCTGCTTTTGAAAGTGCCTTCTTGCTCGAAAATATTATTTAAAAATTTTATCTCCATGTGGTGTATTGTGTATTGAATATAGGTTTGTAAAAGTTTAATAAAATCAATTCTGAACAAACGAAAGGTTAAACAAATTCAAGATTAAGGTGGAGGTCACTTCCCTTTCGAGTTCATTTTTATAACCAGCGTGTTCCCGTTTGTTCTTTCTAGTACGAAGTAAAGGGTCATTCATTTCGTGGTTTCAAATTGGTAGCGCTAGCATTTAATAATTGAGTGGCGCGACAGCTCTTGAAGAGCCAAGGCCTAAGTGGCTTACTCTCATCAACAATTTTCTAGGTGCGTATGAAGAATTGAGGGGACCTACAATTTAACGCCGATTCCGAACGGTAAAGTTGAGAAGCACTTTTTCATGACAGATGATAATGTTGGAAGTTTTGTCAGTTCTTCGCAAGAGGCAGTGCCCGTGAAAGATGAAATAAAAACTATGGGCACGATTAGGATTCGAACCCACGATGTTCTGCTTAGCAGCCAACACACCTTAGCTACGGACAAATGCGCTAGCATTTGATACGTGTCAAACTTAACTGTCATCTGAAGTGTCATTGTCATTGCGTTACTGATGCCGCAAGGCCTGCGTATCATCGTAATGCACTTTCAGTCGAAATTATTGCTGCTGCAAGCACAAGTGTTGCTGATGATTTATCTGTTTCCCGGCGTTCGCAGCAATTTAACGTGTCGTACACCATTTTATGGCATTTGGATTTGCATCTCTATCGTTAATTTAGGTTAGGTTATAGGGCTGACAGTTGATGTTGTTACCGTGACGTTTAGATCAATACAGTATTGCTACTCAAGCTAATAAAAACCTATGTGTTCAGTTAATCAAGCCATTTAAAAGCATTGATGAAGTTCAGAATGTTAGAACCTGAAGTACTAGAGAGTTCTTCTAGGTCCCCGAAGAAATAATTGCCGATTAATTTCTCCCTTTGGTGGGAGAGTGCCGGGCAGTGACATAGAAAGTGCAAAGTGTCTTCATGCAACTCCTCGTCATCGCATCCTCTGCATAGATCATCTGAACTGATTCTCATATTTTTCTTATGATAAAACAGGGCCAGATTTTTCTTGTAGTGCCGAAGTTGTCAAGAATATTCGACTTTTCATCGGCCATAACAGTAATTCTATTTGAAATGTCCTGCTTTAAGTGACATGGTGGATTGCTGACTATAGTTGAGCTTGACTTACGTTAAGCGTTCATCCTAGTCTTGTTAACTCATCGGCTTTCTCATTGCCTGGTATATCGCTGTGGCCTGGGACCCAGCAGAATCTTAAGCTTCAGCTCTTTGCAAGAAACAAGCTTTGATTTTACCCCATGTTGCCGTAATCACTTTTATTGCCGCTTGGCCATCAATGTAAATGGTGATATCAGCCCGTGGTATCGCCATCAATAATACCTTTTTAGCAGCTGTTGTCACTGCCAGGACCACCGCTTGGAAGACACTACTGTAGTCTTGAGAGATTCAGAATAGAAATTTGCCTGTACACCAGTATCTATCTTAGACTAGACCCTTCTGTATAGAAATCTTTTGATGGCTCACTGGATAGGTTCGTGCTCTTTTCTAAAGCTTTCCACCAAACCAGATTAGCATACCTTAGTATTGGTCTTATGATTGCCTAATACTTCCATCTGATAATTTTAGGGTTTGATCCTCAGGTTTTCCCGAAAATACTGTTGCAGGAGTAAAAGGCGATCGACGCCTTTTTGTATCTACCTTTGGTGTTCAGACCCCAGTTTAGTTTTTTTTTATCTAAGATCACTCCGAGCAAAGTATTTGCATGATCAGAGATTTTAAGAGGACAGCCTTCAATGGAAGGTACTTTAAAATCGGGTATTTTTCGTTTGTTAGTTAATAGAACTAGTTCTGTTTTAGCTGGATTTGCTGTCAGCCTACAATTCCTAGTCCATTGACTTACCAACGAGAGCTCATATTCGGTCTGTCCACTGATAGTGGGTAGGAACTTGCCAGTCGCTAGTAAGGCTTTTATTTTCACTCCACTTGATTTCAATTTAGATAGTATGCCGTTCATGACAAGAGCCCAGAGTAGCGGTGAGAGAACTCCACCCCTGGATGTAAATACTCTCACCCTGTCCTCTGCTAACTCAGAGTTGATTTGTCTCGTCCTGAGCATACACATTATCCACTGCCTTTTCGACCTCGTTGCTGTTTCGACGCTTTTTCCTTTTGTTCAGGAATGTTCAGTTTCCGATATTCAGTCCGGTTTCAAGTTGCTTTGGATGTGCATATCAATCAGCCTCTCAAAAGTTAAAAAAAAAAAATCATGTTAGACTAATGGGATGGGTCTAAAATCTTTGGCCTTCGTATGGCTAATATACCAGCCTTAGGGATGAAAACTACCTTTACCTCACGCCACGATAAGGGAACATACCCCATTTAAGGCTGTTATAGAAAATGCTAGTTAGTTCCGATGGTACTAGGGCTTCTGTATGAGTTTCTGTTTCAGGACTACGGATATCAACTATACAGTCAGGAAAATGAGTATTCACAAGGATGAAGATCTTTCCAACTCAAATTACGCAACAATTGAAGCCTGCTGACAATTCACATCGTCGAAGATACGCTTCTTGGGTGTTTGAGCAAATGACAATAAACACCGATTTTTCAAACAACATTTTCTTTAGCGATAAGACACATTTCTCACTCGATGGTTATGTAAACAAACAAAATTGTCGTATACGGGGCTCAGCAAATATGGTCGTAAAGTGTCAATGATCTGGCGGACGGTTGCAATCGATTCGGAGCGATATTGTTTTTACCGTCGCGCGTCGATTGAAGATCGTACCTAAGACGGTTAATGCTTCTAAAATGAAGGGGCAACAAGCCACACAACACGACCAAGTATGACATTACTGCGTGAGAAGTTACCTGGGGTGGAATCGTGTAAGGTGATTTGTGACTATCAAATGTGATCACATTTTATTTTCCTTCTGTGTAAGGTGATCACTAAAAATTATTTGCAACTTGGCACTACTTCCAAAAATAAACATTTGACGTTTCATTTTTGACCTAAGAATCTTTGGTATGTATATGGCAAACTAGCAATCGATCATCGCGCCATCTAGTTACAAGCTGAGAAAAATATTTTTGTACATAAGTTGGTATTGAGAAGAAAAAAAAACACGATTCTCGATAGTACTAGGTATTTGATATACACAGCAGACTCCGATTTATTCATAGCCATTTTACATTCAAATACAAATCCAAAATTTTGGGGGGTGTAATTTGAAAACGTTTACATATATTGTTTTTCAGAAAATATAAACAATCTGGGTAAACACAAAACAAGCTTTGTATTTGGAAGTTCAAACATATTTATTTTATTTCTCTGGTTAACCTCCTTTTTATTCATTTTCTCGCTACCCATTATTTTAATTTTTTTTAAATAATTGTACTGGAACAGACACGTTCACTTTCTACGAAAATTTTAGAAAAAACCACAATAATTTAAGCTGTCACAAGAAAAAGTATCAATTTGGTGATTGTCACATGTGACTATCACCTTACGCAGACAAAATTTGTGATTTGTGACTATCACCGATCACAAATCACCTTACACGATTCCACCCCTGGTCACGTAATTTAACGTTTTTACCTCGATTGGCCCCCAAAATTATGCGAATTGACACCGTTACTGGCTAAGCAATAGTACGTCTCTATGCGAATAGTTCCCGAACTCTAGATGAATTAAAAACCGACGTTACTCAAGTGTTGGCCGAGATACCGCCTTAAATGTGCGAAAAAGTGGTTGAAATTTACCGCAAAGGAATCGCATGATGCGAAAACTCCCGAGGCGGCCATTTGAATGAAAATGGCAAAGTCCAATCTTTATAATGAAACAAATTTTCATAAGAAAAGTATCGTTATGTGTATGTTGGCTGTGTTTTATTATCACCATGATCCAGATCAGATCATTGATTTAATGTGTAACAACAACAAATTGAAATCCTGCTTTTCAATTGGATCAGTTTTTGTGATCCAAAAATTAGTCTTCTTCCGCACACAAGTTGAAACGTTGGCGTATATTTTCAATAAAAACTGTGCTGCCACTTTCACACATTCATCTATCCGGTAATGAAATATTTTTCAATTACATAGCAAAAACTTTTCCTCTAAAAAAACAACATAATAATCGTTGAAAAAAAAATGTCGTAGGGCAACTTCGATCAGAATGAAAAAAAAAAAGAAATACAAACATCTGCCAAACTCGAAGTAAAAGAGAAATTGATGATAGAAGCTGTTTTATTTTCATGATCTGATCCGGATCAGATCATCGTTATAATAAAACGCAGCTGTTATTTAGCTTTTTTTTTTCGAAGCCGAAAAATGAATGACCCTTTACAAGTACTGATACTTGAACTTCAGTAATTTATAGCACTTAAAAAAAACAAAGTTCCAGTTTTTGCAAGCCTTTATGAGCTACCTTATACTTTAGTACTCAAAACCACCTGCGCCAGTATATAAAAACTTCCAAGTAAATACTTGTAGGTACTCATAAGTTCTTCAAAAATGTTCAGCACTTGGAAATACTGTACAAGATAGTAGTTAAATAAAAAACAGAGCCTTAAAGTATTCGAGTATTGAAGTCCTTAGTCGTTTCAAGTACCTACACATACTAAAAACTAATACTTGTAAATTAGTAAATTCAAAAATTCAGGTACAAGTACTTTTCTTAAGTACTTAAACCTAATTAATTTACAAGTACAAGCAGTAGTTTTTTCAAGTACCAATACCTATGCTTGTGAGTTTTGGTACTTCTATTGTTGAGAAGCTCTAGTATTTTTGAAGTACGTACGTTTAAAAAAAAATACACAAATACTGGTACTTAGTTTTTGTAAGTAGTGCCACTACCAGGGTATTAAAGTACAAGTACCAGTACCTACCTACTTGAATTTTTACAGCTTTGATTCTAAATTCTTAAAAGCACTTTTACTGGAATTCACTAAATTTTTATAGGTTCTAAAAAACTAGTTGTAAAAAGATTGAAAACACTAGTACTTGACTTATTAGGCACCTTTTATGATATAGCACTTGTACTTGAAATTTTACAGCTCTAGAAAGAGTATTTCAAGAACGGATCTGGCAATTTCAGTAGACTTTGTTTTGAGAACAAAGAATAAAAATCATGTTCTCGATCCGAAATAGATAGTTATTGATAACAAGAATATCGTTTCCTAGGAATGCCTATAGAGCATGACAAATTTTGATTGCCAGTCACTAAACATCACATTTCGTTTTCGTTTTTTAACTCACCACTGAATTTTTGTTGTGCTTATCACTAATTTCGAAGATAAACAATTAAATCTCTTGCATAACTAACTAGAAAAAAAAGTAGTACAAAACTTTTATTAAAAAAAAAAATATTTTTTTCTTTTATTTCATATTTTTTTTTTTTTTGAAAAAAAAAAAACAAAACCGTTGGTCTCATCTTCCTTCAATCATATTTAATACACACGCCTTACCGCTATTTTCAAAAATTGATTATTTTAACATTTTTCTAATGTTTCGTTACTTTTTCTTTTCTTTGTTGCCCCATTTCCGCTTTATCTTTAATTTGCTTATATTTTTGTGTTTAAAAATTCAAACTAACCAGAAGAAAACCCTTCAGAAAAAATTCAAATTTCAAAATTCAATGAAATCCCCAACATCCGCCATATTAACAAGACCCCAATACAAATTCGCGTAACCGATTCTGTTGCGTTCTTTAAAATCGATTCATCAACCAACGAATTACCTCTATCCGAAATAGATTTCTCTCAAAATCCCGGCACTCCAGAAACATTCATACCATCGCATCCAAAACATCCGTTGCTGACGGCCAATGACGGCGAAACAGAAACGCCCCATCGTAAACGACACTCACCCCAAATATCCCCACTAGCTACCAATGAACGCCCCCTATCCTATACCTGTCTGACATCGCTTTCGTGCTCTAATGATATTAACATGCTTCCGGAAGGCAATAGCTTACGGTCCAAGAGTAATGTTGTTTCTTTGCAGTCTAGTCATTGTGCTTTGTCGTCGTCGCCGCCTTGTTCGGATCCCTTAGAATTTGTGCAGCTTTCATGTTCAGCGCCAGCATCTATTCTAACCCATGACATTGAATGCTTTGTCCCTGCTTCGGGAATACCCATTGTACATGCAAGTGATTTTGATATGGGTTCGCCTTTAAAAACCTTAGAATCTGAAAGTCTAACAAAACCGCCATCTAGTGGCACTAAACGGCTAACTCGCCATCTATCCCATGACGATTATCCGCTTCTAGTACCCATGCTGCTGGAACCCACCGCAAACCCAAATTCATCAGACTTATCCCCTGCAAGTGTCAGCTTAACCAATACAGTCAATACGACCCCAGAAATGTCATGCGATTGCTTAAATACAACTAACAATACTAAAATTTGTTGTTGTCGTTGTAATCCGCCATTATCATCATCTGTTTCCATGTGTAATATGTCATTTAATATGTTTGCTTCAAATTTACTAACAAATTACGAAAATAATAATTCTCACCATCAACTACCACCCAATTCTATCCAAACTCATGCCACGCCCATTCCCACTATACGCCCACCCACAAAAACGAACGTCAAACAATTTACTAAATATGACAAATCAACCAACACAACAACAACAATGCTGACCAAATTAAACACACACAAACATCAATTGTTATTGGCCAATAATAATAATAATAAAACTAAAACACATCATACAAACAACATAAAACTCACTACTACCACCACAGACAATGCGCAATCGACTTCAAGCTCATCGTCGGCTTCGTCTCGACGCCAAAGGCACAGTATTGCCGGCCAGATGACATACATGAAAATGCTGGGATTTGGAGGCTTTGGCAAAAAGATGGCCACCAGCACAAACAGTTTATTTAGTACAGCGGTTATAAGTGGAAGTTCGTCGGCGCCAAATTTACGTGATATGATACCGAGTACAGCGACGCCATCAGGTAAATGATTGTATTAGTTTTTTTTTATTTATTTATATTAAGTATAACTTTTTTGAAATCGTAGTTTAGATGTTTGACTGTTGTTTTTTTTGTGTTTGTTTATCTTCGTAAAGAATGGATTATCTGGTTGGGGAAAGTATGCAATGTTTTATCAACCGGCCCTAGAACTTATAGAGGGTGTCTCATAATTTTCGCTAAACGCAAAAATTTTCCGAATTAGTTTTATTTCTTCGGAAGAATTTGAAATTACAAAAAAAGAAGATAGAAGATTTGAAGTAATACCGTCAGTGACAAAATTTTGAATGCTGCCAAATAAAGATTGCAATTATAAGCTTTTAAAAGCTTTATATCAAAAAATATTTGTAATCTTAATCAGTTTATTGAAACTTGCATCTTTATGGAAAAATAAAATATTTTCAAAAAATTATTTTTGTTTATTGAGAGCTTTTTAAAGCTCTTTGTGAAAATTAAAGATGTATTTTTGTCGAACAATAAACATGGATTTTAGAGCTTCTGCAGTGGAGAGAACTTTTTTATAAATTATAAATTTTATAAATTTATATAAAAAAGCATGGATCTTAGAGCTTTTGCTGTGGAGAGAACTTTTTATAAATATTCCTTGCATTGTCATTTATATGTTGATAATTGATAAAAGCTTGAAAGACTTAAAAAGACTTACAAACTTTCAGAAAATCAAAACCTCTGAAACTTTGTGAAACAGGCAAGTTGAATAAATAGTGATTTCTTTATGTATATCATTCGATAAATTACTGCTAGGGCATGTCTTGTAAAAAAGCTTTTAAACACTTTAAGCTTTATACTTAAAGAATGCGTAAATAAAGCTTTTGAAAGACTTAGCCACAGATGGTTAAATAAAACATATGTCTCGTATCTGTAGACAAATATGAATACACTTTTTTCCTTACCAGATAGAGCCTAGCCAGACAAAGAGCTTTCAAGAGCTTTTTTTATTTTTGAGACATTTTTTAAATGTATTGCTTGTGCCTTAAGCTTTTGACTTAAAGAAAACACAAATAGAGCTTTTGAAAGACTTTACACTTAATAAGATCTACCACTTTCTCTTAAAAGTTCATTGAGCTTTTTACTTTTGGAAAACTGGATTTTTTTTAACTGAAAAAAAAAATATGTCTTAAGGTCACTGTGTAGGCGGGACACAATTGCAAAAAAAAAAACTTGCATACTTTTTCTTCCTTGTTCGTTGCTCCATGGATTTTTTGTGTTCTTTTAAGTTTTAATATTAAGAAAAAAAACCATACTGAAAACAATCTAATCAGCAGTTCTTGAAGGCTTTGGCGGTGTACCACCGATTCGTCCATTGGAAACCCTGCACAATGCACTGTCCCTCAAACAACTCGATGTATTCTTGGAAAAGATGACAGTTGCTCCATTATTCAAAACGCCAGCATCATCACCACCGAAAAATCCATCCACTCCAATACCGACGCCATCTCAAACGTCCATTCATCTTCCAATTGAAAATGTCGAAAAACTAGCAGCAACAACACCGACGAATTTCTGCAGCAATCAATTAGATGAAAACGAAATGTTATCAACGAAAACAAAACCAACACTAATTGAAGGTCCTTTGAATGATCGTTCGCCTTGTGGCAGCAGCAGTAAGTTCGAGGAGGAAGATGTAGTTTTGTAGTTTTATTTATTTTTGGTTGTATTTCTAAAAATTTTTAAGCTTTCCAATATTTTTTTTTTTTTAACGAAAAAGAATAAAAGTATGTTAATGTTTAATTTTTGTTCTATAAAGAATTTTGTTTTTTATGTTTTAAAAAATTGTTTGCTGCTGCAACATAGAAAAAAAAACGTAGAATTTAGTTTGCCTATAATTTTCTTCTTGTCTGAAAAAAATGTTTATAATTTTTTTTTTCTATTTATAAAAGATTTGCTAAAAATAAATATAAAAACACAACACTCTTGTTGCTTCAATTTTACTAAGAAAAAGGCATGTTTTAGTTTGCATTTCAGAATAAATCGTTTTTGAACTTTTATTTTTGTCTCTTTTTCTCTCAGTAAATTTTTACAGTCTGCAATTCTTGTTTGTAAAAAAATGCAATTTTTTTTTTTAAACAAATGTGTGCGAAAAAAATGAAGTACCTTACCTAGTGATGTGGAGTGTGTGTATAGATACTCTTCTGTTCTTTTCAGTTTCTCTTTGAATTCAACTATTTTAATTTAATACTGTCAAACTTTCTTTCCTATATTGTCTTCTAAACTTTCGTCCTTAAAAAAATACTTTCTTCTCATGATGCACCAAAACAACAACAACAAGGATCATGGTCCTGTTTTTTGAGATAGTTTATGTTTTGTATTTCACTCATCCTCTAGTATTTTTCTGTTTTCTCATCTTTATGATGCACAATTTCAAAAGGAAAAGGAAGCAACACAAAAGAAGAAAAAAAAAACGAAAAGGAAACTGGGAAGGAGGGTATTACTTAGAAATGACTGGCAGGATAAATAAACAGGATACATGATGACAACTTAAATGATGATGAGTATTAGAATGAAAGTTCGCAAATGGAGCACCTGATGACGGTTCCTCTTTCTATAAAGTCAGTTTAATGGTGATTTACGTTTCCATAGATTGCCATTCACTGTGCGGATTGAATTTACTCAGTGGGGGAGGGCAGGTAGAGGTTGAGATTTGTAGAGTTACTCTGCCCTTATTGTATTTCTTCGTCTGTGTTCTCTATACACTGCCTGACTCATGATGGAAAAAAGGCAAATAACAATTATTGTAACTATTGCCCTGAAAGAGTTTGAAAAACATGAATATGAAAAGTTATGAGTTTGACGCATTGAATAAAGGAGTGCCCGGTCGGTTGGGTGTGGTATGTTTGTGGAATACTGGAATTTTGTGTGACAAGAGTAATTAATGTGGATGGCTTCATGGAGGCTCGTCCTGGGTTCATTTTGTCGTATATTGGAATTTGAAGTATAATAGTGTTTGTTGGGAGTAAATATGGTTGTTGTGAGGTAAATATTTGCTGAACGATGAGAAAGGTTTCGTATATATCTAGCGGAGTTGTTACTGAGTTGAAGTTGGTTAAGTAAAAGAAAGGATGTAGATTGGAATGAATGCCTGTGACAAACGCCCAGTGCAGAAAGGCTAAGACCCGAAGAGAAGAATGTATTTGAAAAATAGAACTGATGGCTTATTTTTTTGACTGATTTTGTAAATCGATTGACTTTGCTAATCCGTTTGAATCATCAAAACTTGTTATTAAGTAGGAGTAGAAGTTACTAAATTAAAATTACTATTTAATATGGAATATCTAAGAGTTACAAAAAGGACGATTTTTTATTACTGTTACCATTGATGTTTAAACTGTACGTTGATTGATATTACAAAAGTTCATTCAATGCTTCCACTTCCGCTCCAAACCTTATTAATCCTGTATATCGAGTGACAGATCTATAAGAGCCAAGGACTAAGTGGCTCAGCAATGCTCTGAATGCGTGTGAAAAATTGAGAAGACCTACAATTTAACGCCGAAAAATATTTAACAGTTTTGAAACTTTGCACTCTAACTCTTTATTATATTGCACGGGTTCAAGTGTAAAACCCACAATATAAATGCTGGTGTGCCTCAGGGCTCCGTTTTGTCTCCGACCCTATTTCTCATATTTACTAATGATCTCTTGCATGCAACTTCTAATCCAATAAATGTTTACGCTCACGTCATACCCTCTAACTTTTCTTATTCGTTTGCAGATTATTCTTAAGACGATGCAGAACTTGTCTCTCCGCCTGATCTGGCAATTATCTATAAAACCTATATCCGTCTAAAGCTTGAGAACAACTTCCATCTCTGCGCTGGTGCTCCAGCTACTTAAATAAGCCTATTGAATGATATACAAGTTTGACGTTTTCCGTCAAATCGTAGTACGAGGGCCGATAAGATGCTTGCCTACGTCGCGGTCGGTCGCCCACAAATTTTATTCCACCACTGGCTCAGATATCCTGTTTTTTTTTTACAGGACTCTTCTTTATTTTAATGCCAAAACATGCATCCTGCAATCGAATATTGTCGCTAAAAAGTACATTTTCGGTCTTACGCCTTTTCACTGAGATTCATTTCTTACTTACTTAAGTTGGCGCTACAGTCCGTTCTTGACTTGGGCCTCATTCAACAGTCTTCGCCAGCCAGCTTGGTCTCTAGCTAACTGTCTCCAGTTTACACACACTCTTCCACTTGTGTGTGTCACCTGATTCACGGTCTTCCTCTTCTTCTACGTCCCTCGGGAATAGTGTCGAAGGCTTTCCGGTCGAATACTATCTGAGTTTCTGGAGCTTGACTCTTCTGGCTAGGTCTATGTCGTTGTACAACCCGTAAAGTTTGCTGTTGTATCTTCTTCTCAATTCCCCATCAATGCACACGGGGCCAAAGATTATCCGAAGAACTTTGTTCTCGAAACAGCCTAAGGCACTTTCATCCGATTTTGTCAGTGGATACCATATAGCAGCATATGATGAGGGTGTTATAAAGTTGCTCGAAAGAGGGCATTTCCACTTAATTGCGTTCTTAGCCCAAAGAAACAGCGATTTGCAAAAGTTATTCTCCGTCTGATCTCGGCGCTGGTGTTATTGCCCGTTATATGCGTCTATTGTGACGTTCTGTCCGAGCGGTCGGTGTTGGGTGTCCTTCCTCGAAGACAGCATACACTTCGTTTTTCCCTCATTTACCGCTAAACCCATTTTTGCTGCTTCTGTTTCAATCCTCACAAAGGCGACATTGACATCACGCTGCGTTCGCGAGAAGTTGAACAGACTTTCTGAAGATAGTGCCTCTAATGGTTACGGTGGAGTTTCGCACTATCTCCTCGAGAACGATGTTAAAGAAATCGCATGACAGTGCATCGCCTTGTCTGAATCCTTTTTTGACGTCGAAAGATTCCGTGAGCTCGTTGCCAACCTTGATGGCGCAGCGTGAGTTCACCGTCGTCATTTTGCACAAGCGAACGAGCTTGGCAGGAATGCCAAATCTAGACATAGCTTTCTACAGTTCGTCTCTGTAGATGCTGTCATACACGGCTTTAAAATCGATGAAAAGGTGGTGGGTATCGATTTGGAGTTCAAAGGTTTTTTCCAGGATCTGCCGCAAATTGAAAATTTGGTCGATGATTGACTTTCCTGATGTGAAGCCACATTGATAAGGACCAATCAGATTGTTGACGAACGGCTTCAGACGATCACATATTACGGCAGAGAGGATCTTGTAGGCGATTTTAAGTAGGCTGATTCTTTTCTAGTGGACACAGTTAAGAGATCAGGATCGGGCAAACAATGCTGAGGTTCCATTCATCGGGCATGCATTCCTGTGGCCATATCTTACAGATGATTTGGTGCATAGCATACTCCTACCTAGCTCGTCGCCTATTGCTTTGAACAGCTTGGCAACTGGACAATGTGATCCAGAGGCTTTGTAGGATTTCAGCCGTGATATTGCCGTTTTCACATCTTCTAGGTTGGGTTCACGGAATTGTTGCTTATCATCATGTTCGATGATGTTCATCAGGCAGGAGCCTGATGTCGGGATTTTGTACATCGTTGCCACGTCTACAGAAGTGGTCTTTCTAAATCCCAAGCATTGACTGATATTCTTCTATGATGTTCCCAGAATAATAATAGAAGAATATCAGTCAATGCTTCATCTTCTATAATGTTCCCTTAATCCAATGACAGATGGAATCTCCTAGAAACCTGTGTTAACACCAGGAAGCTATGGCCTAGATACGATAAGAAAAGATCCGATTGGATCTTAACTCTTAATAAACCCTCCCTAAGATCCCTTATCGGCATTATTACAGGACACAACCTATTCGGCTACCATAAGAAAAAGATGGGGCTCAGTACTGATGACCTTTGTAGAGGCTGCGGTGATGAAAACGAGCATGAAGACACTGCTCATTTTCTCTGCCACTGTCCTTCGCTCTGTCTTGCTAGGAAGAAAACTCTAGGCAACTTCTTCTTTAATGAACTAGAGGAACTATCAGAACTGCCAGGCAAAATTTTACTAAACTTTGTCAAGACCTCTAAATGGTTAAACGAACCACATGATTCATAGGTTATTATCTTTTCAGGAAGTTACAACACTTCGGGGTACCACAATGGATCTACATTGATCTAAGTGTGATGGTGACAACATCAACTATCAGCCCGTTCAACCTAACCTAACCTAACCATGATGTTCCCTTGTTTACCTCTACCTCCATCGATTCTATTTCGATGACCTTAAGCCAGCTGTTTAATATTCCGATAAAACCTCCGAACTACATTCCTGCTGTTGGCCCTCTCAACATCCTCGATCTGACGCTTCTCATGCTCTCTCTTTTTTCTCCTGAGAATACGGCATTCCTCTCTCCTCTTTTGCTCGTAGAGCTCACGAGCATCTCTTGTCCTTCTATGCAGCGCCGCCTTATATGCCTCCTGCTTCGCTGTATGGGCCTGCCTGCATTCTTCGTCAAATCAGGGGTTTCGTTTTGGTGGCTGTGTGAAACCTATAGCACATTAGAGGAGGCATCTCTTACTGTTTTCTGGCAATGTTGCCACTGGTCTTCGATACTTGATGTTGGTGCCATAAGACTTCTTAAGAGGATACTTGACACGCGATTTTCTTGCAGCATTTCCTTGTTTTGGTCGTTGTCGGAATATTCGTAGCACTACCTTGGATTCAACGAGGTAGTGGTCCGAGTCGATGTGGGCTTCTTGAAATGTTAAGACATCTAAAATGCTGGAAAAAGGGCTTCCGTCAATCGCAATGTGATCAATCTGGTTGAGGAGTTCTCCATGTTCCTTTATTTACCTATATTTAGATATGGGATCCATGTTCTTGCTACCACAACATTTCGCCCAGCAGCAAAATGGATCAGCCTGAATCCGTTGTCGGAAGTGTTGCCGTGGTTAATGTTCTACAAAAATGAGATCGTACTTTCATTTGCCATTTCTACCTCACCGTTAAAGCTTTTTATTGTTCAACCATCAAAATAACGTACCGGTATTTTTGCTGGTGGAGTGTTCATATCCTTTAAAAAAAATATTGGTTGGAATATTTTTCAAACATTTAGTTTGTGAAAATATTCCATATAAGAGATAAGATTGCAATAATTAAAATACTATATAAGTGATTTATATTTAGTATTTTTGTTGTTAAACATTTAAGTGAATCTTTTAATATCAGATGTTCAGCAGCTCTTAGAACCTGTTAGTCAGTCAGTTGTGTTAGGTTTTGAAGCCCATTACTGCCTCTATTCCAAATTTAAACAACAAATTCGCACCATTTATATATTTTCATTTCAGGAATTTCTCATTTTATGCCTGGAGTTCTGTAGACTGAACGATTTGAGCCAAAAAAAAACTGCGTTCATAGTTTTTTTTCCATTTTTGTTCTTACCAAATCTTTGCCTTCTAAGTTTTTCGGCTTCACTTTTTTTTTCTTTTGACTATTTTGAGCTCCATTGTTCGTTTGTTTTGCTCCCAAGTCTTTTCTTCCGAATTCAGCACATTCAAACTTAATTGTCTTGAATGATTTAATTTTTGTTTTTTGTTTCCTTAAATATAAACAAACATTTTTATAACCAAAAAAACAAAACGAAATAAAAAAAACCCATTAGAATGGAGTACCCAATCAAGCTTAGCCAGCAGCACGGAACCATCCTCGCCAGCTATTTCTGACAGTTATTCTCATGGGACTCCAAGTGGAGAGATGTCGATGAGCTTGACCAGTACCGATGGGTGGGTTACAGCAATATACTCGCTTTTGGTCAGGCGTCTAAGATTTTTCGTTACAGTTTTAATGTCCTGCCAACGGCCGAAGAACTGGCGAAATTCTTTCCCCAGCTCGATGATGACCTCAACTCGGTGTATGTCCAATTGAACAATGACAATCTGGACCCGGATGTCTTCAATCCTCCCACAGAGGGTGAGAAAAGTTGTTGCCTCACTCCTGTTAGCATGTGCATGGATTTGAGCACTGCAGCTACCAAAGGATCCATTACACTTTCCATCGAAGTGAGTTTTTTAACATAATTTTCTTCAAGTTCTTGACATGACGCCTGTTTTATTTTCTTTCAAAGAACGAAGACGAAGATGAAGCAACACTCTCAGCAGCAACAACACCATCCCTACCCCCAGACGAATTCAGTCCCCATCCAATTGAAACCGAAGCTTTCCGTGAGCCGCCAGAACGTTTCGAACTACGACCTCCAGCTCGAAAACCAACCGACCCCATCTCTCCAAAGATCCAAAAACAAATAAGTCTCTTCGAGCGTGAGTCAATTCCATCCTCGCCACGATCGCCACCCCAAGTTGTCCGCCGCAAAAAGTTCGACAATGTTACAGCACACTTTTTGTCTCAATCGACTTCGAATTCGAATTTCAAATACTTCGAAAGCAACACTCTGCAAAAGAAATCAAAACCAAACACCGACGAAGACGAGGTAGATGAGGAATCCAAAACAAGGTCCTGCACGAATTTAAAAACCGAATCCACATCGAGTCTTTCGCAATCGCAACAAAATCATCCAGGGGCGGTTATTGTTAAGGAAATTTTCATAGAACCGCCACGCAGGTTTTCGCGTAGTTTCCACGGCAAGACGCAAAGCATGGATGCTGGGTTTTTATTCTCCGACTTTTTGAATGTTCCGCCAACGACGATAACCCGACAAAGTAGCATGGGCAATGAAGGAGCGACTAATCAAAGTGTCAGTGCGAATACATCACCTTCAGCAAGGGCGAGGTTTTCGACGGCTAAAGCCGATGATAACAATTATCGAAAAGCTAAATATTGATTTGATTTTTGAAAGTCTAGTGTTTTTTGAAATCATACAAAGCTATTTCCGTCTGTGTGTTTAGTTACTAAAAAAAGTAGTTCTTAAAAATTTTATTGCAAATTGTGTTCTTATGAAATTTAGAGATGAGTGCATTTGAAAAATATGAAATATATTCATTTTCTGTGATTAGTTAACTTAAAAACACAAATTGTTTATTGAAAAAAAAATTAATAAATAAAAACAAGTCTTTATGGCTGTGCTTTTGATTTCTGAGTGAACATGTTTGTTGTTATTAATTCATTAATGCAGTTGCAGTGGCAAAGGTAAACGTTCTTGACAGATCGATACTCTTGGAAGTTTGGTCAACTCCTTAAAAGGGGCAGTACCTACACGTGAAAGATGAAATAAGAGCTTATAAGGGAGTCGTAGGTTGGTAACGTGTTAACGTGTGTGAATCAAAAAGGATTCAGATAAGGCGATGCACTGCCATTTCTTTAACATCGTTCTTGAGAAGATAGTGCAGAACTCCAACGTTCAACACCAGAGGCACTATCTTCCAAAAATCTGTTCAACTTCTTGCGTACGCCGATGATTGGTATAATGGGAAGTATACAGAGTAGCGATGGGTCAACTCGGTTTGCTAACTCGAGTCAACTCGAGTTAGCCCTAACTCGAGTTAACTCGGTTTGTTTTTTTTTCAACTCGAGTTAGCTAACTCGGTTTGCCAACTCGAGTTGAACGGTCCAACTCGGTTTGCCAACTCGTTTCGCCTACTCGGTTTGCCAACTCGGTTTGCAACTCGGTTTGCAACTCGGTTTTCAACTCGGTTTGCAACTCGGTTTGCAACTCGGTTTGCAACTCGGTTTGCAACTCGGTTTTCAACACGGTTTGCAACTCGGTTTGCAACTCGGTTTGCAACTCGGTTTGCAACTCGGTTTGCAACTCGGTTTGCAACTCGGTTTGCGACTTGGTTTGCAACTCAGTTTGCCAACTCGGTTTGAAATTCGGTTCGCCAACTCGGATTGAAAATTTGGTTCGCCAAATCGATTTGCCAATTCGGTTCAGCAACCCGATAAGCCAACTCGGCAATTGATAAAAAAAACCTAAGTAGTTTACTTGCTTCCAATTTTGTGTTTTCTTTTTAGTTTTGAGTTTAAATACTGTACATAAGGGCAATTAATTACCAAGTGGTAGAATTTTATTATCAGCGGATGGCATTGATAAAAACCTAATTATTCCATTTTTTATGTGTTTTCTAGACCGGTTTTCAGGAATATACGGTATCGTTCAGAACAAAATATATATATAGCGACCTTCAATCGTACCTTATATTGAGCCATTGACATTCATATTTTGACGGATTAAAAACCTGTTATTTTCGGTTTTTTTTTAAGTTTCAAACCGAGTTGGCAAACTCAAACGATCTGCAAACTGACTTGGCGAACCGAATTTTAAAACCGAGTTGGCAAACCGAGTTGCAAACCGAGTTGGCAAACCGAGATGGAAAACGGAGTTGGCGAACCGAATTTTCAAACCGAGTTGGCAAACCGAGTTGCAAACCGAGTTGCAAACCGAGTTGGCAAACCGAGTTGATTCGTTCAACTCGAGTTGGGCAAACCGAGTTGCAACTCGGTTTGAATAAAAACCAACTCGAGTTAACTCGGTTTACAAAATTTACGGTTTGGCACATCACTAATACAGAGTAATGTCAATAACGACTTTGTGAGAATTGAGACAAAAGCGGCAAAAATGGGTTTAGCGGTAAATGGGCGAAAAACGACGTATATAATGTCTTCGAGGAAGGACACCCAAGACCGACAAGCGACGGCTCAGACAGAACGTCACAATAGATGCATACAAGAGTAGAGGAGTATGTCTACCAAGGATCCGCTAATCGCTGTTTCCTTGATACAGGATACAGAAGCGAATTTTACATGTTGTACAACGACATGGATCCAGCCAGAAGGATCAAGGAGACTCAGATGGCTTGGTCACCATTACTTCGGCCCGGAAAGCCTTCATCATTTTTCCAGAGGGACTTAGAAGTAGAGGAAGACCGCGACCCAGGTGGCGCACACAAATGGAAGAGGACCTCAATCAACTTGGAGTGCAAAACTGGATACAGTTAGATAGTGACCGAGCTGGCTGACGGAGACTGTTGATTGAGGGTCAAATCCACAACGGACTGTAGCGTCACCTTAAGTAAGTTAATAGCACGAGTCGAATTCGAACGTTCCGAATAACAGCCACGAAACGGGAAATGCATTAGGCCTTGCCTCCAAAAATTCTACAGCAAAATTTGCTTTCTTTAAATTGTTCACCTTAAAACCATTTCCATGCAACTTATTTCACCAAAACCACTAACGAATCCAAAAACCAACTTAAACATCAATTCGCGTAAGTTTTCCTCTTACTGTACTCACAATAGCGACCAAGCAGTGTATCAGAATTCAAACAATGCATTCCCTTTCCTTTCAAATCAACAATATTCGTAACAGAGCATTCAAGGAATTACAGAAATGCCAACCATTGATTAGGTAAATCCACTCGTTTCGTTGCCATCTGAAAGGACAAAACCCAAACCATTGCTTTTAAGCTTTGAACTACTGGCAGTTTGTATTTCCATTCTTGATCCCTTACACAATTCAAATCGAAAACTATAACAGTTTGTTTTGAATATCCTTTATGCGAAATCCCAGGTAGAGGAAACCAAAGTAGTTCCGAGGAAATGTGTAGCTTAAAGAAAATGCTCTCCTAATTCGCTTGCAAATAATTTTACGAGACGACTTCTGGGTTAAAGCCAAGTAGAGGCATATTACATTTCGCACAATTTGATTCTGATGCAACTATATACAAGTACAAGTGGAGTCAAGTAGGTAGGCTTGTAAGGGTGGGAAAGTTTGTTCGTTACATGGGAAATGGGATATGAATTTGGCAAACAATAGAAATTTATCTTGATTAGGAGCGGCAAAAATATGGAGCACCAACTAGTCACAGTATAGTTGCTGTTTTGAGAGCTGTTACAATTGTGTTAATCCTTGCCATAATTTTCAGGCTTTTCGAAAGAACCATAATTGCTTATTTGCCTGCAATATGGTGGTTGTTTTGAATTTAACGAAGGAATGTCCTTATATAACTTTTAATTGCTAAGTGCTTGAGGGAAATAATAATTGAACGTTGAGTAGTTTTCTAGATTTGAAATTGGGTCTTTGTTGGCACTGATATTTTGTTCAAAATCGTGTTAGTAAGGCCTATTACTATGATGTGTAAAGGAAAATAAATAATAAGAACTAGCTATATGTACAATTGTAGATACATAACGATAACATTCATATTACGAGTATGTCAGCAAAACGAGAGTAAAGTCGAGTTGACATTTCTATCCGCCCGTGTTTCTATTTCTATCCTCAGACCTATAGAAAGACAGAAGAATTGAAATGTCAACTCAACTTTGCCCTCGTCTTAATAATATGTATATAAACTTGTACATGCCACTAGTTCCTAGTTGTTAGGGACTTTATTTAGACTTTTTTTAGTAGAACTACTAACCTTAACAACTTCGTTTAAATTGAGCTGGTCTAATCTTTGGGTTGCAAAATATTCAATTTTAAATGGTTTTCAATTTTTCAATCGCAACCCACTTTCCTCTACCCGCAACCCTCTATCCTCTATCCTCTATCCCCTACCCTATACTCCTACCCGCTACCACCTATCCCCTTTCCTCTTCCCTATAACTGCTACCTTCTAGCCCCTACTAACTACCCTCTACCCGCTAAACGATACTCTCTATCCCCTACCCTATACCACCTTACCACTACAACCAAACCGATACTTCTTCCCCTTACCCTCTAACCCAACCCTCTGCCCTCTTCCCATTACCCTCTGTGCCAACTCATTTCCCTCTATCCTTTTACCACCCAGTTTTGCACTCCAAGTTGATTGAGGTCCTCTTCCACTTGGGTGCGCCAAGTGAGTCGCGGTCTTCCTCTACTTTTACATCCCTCGGAAAAAGTGTCGAAGGCTTTCCAGGCCGGAGCATTGGTATCCATCCGCAATAAATGATCGAGTCATCTGAGTCTCTGGACCTTGGACCCTTCTAGCTAGGTCAACGTGCGTCGCTCCTTGTATAACCCGTAAAGTTCGCTTTTGTATCTTCTTCTCCATTCCGATTCAATTCACATGGGGCCACAGATGACCCAAAGAATTTTCCTCTCGAAACAGCCTAATGCACATTTATCCGATTTTGTTAAGGTCCATGTTTCTGCATCATACAGCAGGACTGGGATCATGAGGATGTTTTACAGTTTTACTTGAGCTGCTTGAGAAGGGCTTTTCCACCGATTAACAAGAGTCATTCTTCGTCTGATCTCGACGCTACGCGCGCTGGTGTTATTGCCCGTGTGATTAGCGGGGCCTATTGATATTATTTGGTGCTTATAACGATTGCTTAAGGCAATTCAAACATATGCATTTTATGAAAAAAAAAAATATTTTATCGGTTCATTAGTTTCTAGGAGGAGGAGGGTAAATTAAATTTCCAAATTTATAGAAGCCACTTTATATATAAAAAAAAAATATTTATGAGGAAGAATTTTTTGAGATAACTGATTTTTACTTGCGACATATAGAATATATGGCAAGTATTGAATTCGTAAAAAAAAAATTGAGATAATGATGAGATATGACATTACGATGATAGAGAAGTCGAAAAAAGTGGGCCCGGCAATTCCGTCTGTCTGTCTGTCGGGAAGTTTACAGGTATCTACAGCCTTAACTACTGGTCCGATTGACTTCAAATTTGAAAATTAGAGGTTTGAGCAAAAACTCATATCCCAGTTTTTTTATTTTTGTTTTAAGATCAAAATGTAGGGTAGCCACCATACGATTTTTTGGCTAAAAACGAAAATTTTCAATTTTCTCCAAAACGGCTCCTACGATTTTTTTTAAACTTCCTCGAGTTTTATTTTTTTTAAACATTCATGTATTTTATGTAAAAAAAACATTTTTGTATTGCCCCAAAACGGCACCTCACATAGAACCGTTTTTTGTTATTAGATTTTCTCAAAAAATGAAAGTCCGATCAGCGTAAGTTTTTTTTCGAAAGTACGTATATATTGTTTAAATAATATTTTGTATTCAAAAAAATTTCAAATTTTTTTTTTTGGATTTTTAATAAATGTTTTTAATTTTTTTTTTCAAAATTCTTTATCTCAAAAACAAATCAATTTTAAAAATCCAAATTAAAGTATAATATGTATATTTACATGGTCTTAAAAACTGCGTACCCAAGTTAATTTTAAGACATTTTTGAAAAATTTTATATATAAAAAAATAATTTAAGAAAAAAACGGCTCCGACGATTTTCAAAAAAAAAAATTCAGTAAATCAAAAATGAGGTTTAAATTTGTTTGGCATTTAAATTTTTGGAATTAAACGTATTTACGAGGTACATTTTCAAATTTCAATTTTTTAATAAATTATGATTATTTATATTGCAGGTTTTGAGAATTTCTGCGGGAGAGCTATAGGTAACAACGCCAGAAAATTCATCATTCATCATTATTTGATGTAATATATTGATTATTAATAGTACAACAGTTGATTTTAATTTAATCACCCGCAAATTTTGTTTTTAAATTCAGGAAACTGACAGCCGACATCAATTTTTTCAAATGTCTCTCTATTGTTCATTTCATTTCATTTCATTTCATTTCCAGTTCATTCTTCTAAATTATATTTAAGGCTGAACTCCTACTTAAGCTTTTGGACCAAGACAATGTTTACACCGAACATGCACGATTTTCTGTGCATAAACATTTTCGCTTTATGAATATTGGGTACATTTCGGTCTCGGTCAAAATTAGTTATAACTAACACCATTTTAGTAAGATTTCAATGTGACTTTGACAAAATCATTTAGTGGAACATAATTCTGAATCCTCAGTGAGATAGTTACGGTGACCTCACAAATGGAATTGAATTGAATCCAAAATATTTTCATCTCCGAAATCTCAGGAAAAAATTCAGTTAAGGATGCATCAGACCAAAGTGCAAATACATAATAGGGTCAACAGTGGACACTATGACGTATACGTAACAATTTTTTATTGCATTGCATTATGGTGAAAATAGAAAGTTCTTCATGAAAAACTCGGAAATCTCATCGGTCTTTAAAGGGAAAATTGCATGTTATTGCAGGTGCATTGGTTTTCAAATGGAAAACTGGAAAATTTCAAAATGCGTTTTCGATGAAAAACTCGGAAAACTCTTCGGCTTTAAAAGGGAAATTTGCATGTAATTGAAGGTGCATTGGTTTTCAAATAAAAACTGGAAAATTTCAAATGAGTTTTCGAATGAAAAATAGAAAGACATTTTGTGAATGAAGCCATGAAAATTTTTAAACAAAGCAATTTTGTGGTGGTGCATTGCACTGGTTTTCAAATGGAGACCTGAACCCATTTTGAAATTTTCCAGTATTTCATTTGAAAACCAATGCACCTACAGCTACATGCAATTTTCCCTTTTAAAACCAATTAGTTTTCCGAGTTTTTCATGAAAAATTTTCTATTTGCCAAAAGCTTAAGGGGCCAGTTATAGCGATTATTGAATTCCATCAGGAAAAATGTTTGAATGGATATTTAACTAAGTTTTCTTTTGATTACTAATGCAATTTATATACCAATCGACGGGAAAATACTTTAAGAATTTTTTTTTGAGAAAAAAATATAAGTTCGCAAGCTTATTTTTCGTTAAAAATGTATTTTTCTATTTTCCGTACGGATATTCGTTTTCCTGAACAGCTGATGGATTTTTGTAAAAAAATGAAATGAATCGTTCCATTGATTTGCGTTTCAATTTTGAATAATTCCAATGATTTGTGTCTCAATTTCTCACCATTCCAATGATAGAATTACGGCAGGAAAAAAATTCCTGACAGAAATTTTCAATGATTGCTATAACCGACCTATCAGAAAAATTCCAATGATGTGTTTCAATGATGAAAACCAATGATAGCTATAACTGGCCTCTAAGTAGGAGTTCAGTCTTAAATATAATTTAGAAGAATGAACTGGAAATGAAATGAAATGAAAATAGAAAGACGTTTCAAAAAATTGATGTCGGCTGTCAGTTTTTTTGAATATCCAAACAGTAGATTAAAATCAATGTTTTTTACAATTAATAATTATTTCTTTTTCTTTCAGAGTATCCTACTGCACATTCAGTGCATCGCAGAAGAATTCTATTACATTTATAAGGTATGACTTTTGTTTGTTTGTTGGTTTATCGACTACAAACATACAACCGACAAACAAACAAAAGTTTTACTTTATATATTAGTATAGATATATATATTTTTTTTTTTGTGAGTTATGTGTAAGCTGTTAGCAAGAATGTAATCAGAATTGCTTAAGGTATATCTCTTAATTTAACACTACTTTTTTGCAATTTTCGGAACATATAAGTAATCATAACTATTTAGTTTTAGCATGCAGGACACGACGACACAGTCGTGCACATTTTTTCTTTATTTTTGGCCATACAATTTTTATGATGATACAATTAGTACCGAGTAATTTTGAAGTACCAACTTGTCAGAACGTTAGTCAATCACGAGAATGAGCTCCGATTTTCTCTGTGGCTTCCAACTCAAAAGTATGTGTGACTTTTTCATACAACAGAAAAAAATCAGTAAAATAAATCAAGCCTTCAAGTTAACAACAAAATCCTTTTGATAATGACTTTAAATAGTTAAACACGCCAGAAAAAAAATAAAAATAAAAAATAACAAAAGTCTATAATTCACTTTGAAAAAAAAAATCTTAACACAAAAGTTCCATTAAACCTGGCAATAGGAAAAAGAGAATGATGTCAACATCATATACACTAAGGCTAATAGCCTCTCCTTTTATGTGCTCCCTCAACAATCCTAAAAGTCAACTACTTTCTGTATAGAAAACTATATTTATCTTACTTTGAACAGCGTTGTTATATTTATTATTTCCTTAATAAAAATGGAAATAATATTTTTCAAAAAGAATTGACAGTCATTGAGAGCTATATTCTTTTTCTTGTTAATTGAATACAAAAAAGCATTTATATAACTGTTTTTTTTTCTCCACTTGTTCCTCTGCTATCGATGATCAGATTTGTAACAACTCTGCGCTAATTCATATTTAAAAACGTACGAGTATAACATCCCTGTTCAACTTATTCAAAATACACTTTCCGTTTAAGCTAAGGTGCATGCATTTGTTAAACACAACATGATAGCGCACTCACATATTTTACATTTTGTCTGAAAACTAAAATATATGTCTCCTTTTGCCACCACACTTATGTAGACTACAGTTATCTTCAACTACTACATACAAAAAAAAAAAAAGAAAGACTAGAGAGAAGAGCATCATCATGAATCACAGAGCTAAGCACAGCAGGATAAATGAATGAAAATGTAAGCTAGCAATAGCCAAAGTAGGCCTCAAGCTCAATGGAATGAAAATAAGCAGCATCCTTGCTTTTCCTAACACATGCCGCACTTGAACGTGCATACATGTAGAGAATAGATGGAGATAGTATGTACCTGAGGAGGAAAAGGTTGGGAGTTATTTTAGCCCAAGGCAAAACCACCATCGTGTATGCTCTAGCTCGATACCTTATGGCTCATGCCTGGTTAGCTGGCAGCAGACTCTGGGGCATGTCGCACGTTAATTATGCATGCACACTTGGTTACTTGTTAGAGGGTTGCCAATAGGGTTTGCTTAGTGCAGCATAAAAGGATGAATGCAGTTACATACTTCTCGGGCGGCGGCGGTGATGGTGGAGCGCTGCTGTGAGCTGAAGGGTTCTTTTAGGAATAACTCGACATATAGCTCTGTCCTCTGATGTGTGCCTATTGCTACAGAGTGGCTCTCTTAGAGATAAAGAGGACGTTCACACTGCATAGTTTTGTTTTTGGAAGATGGGAGGTGCGGAGGCAAATGTGTTGATTAAAGAGGTGATATTGTGAAAACTGCTACCGATGCAATGCTTCAGCTTCACATCAGTTTTAGAGATTTTCTTAATTCATCGGGACGGATTACATTGTATTTAGATTGCTCTACTTGATGGACATTTTCGTTTTCTTTCTCATTTTTTGTTTCCTGTTCGTGCGTGTTTTGTTTTCTGAAGCTGGATTAGAGCTGTTAGGGTTTTGTCAGCCATCATATGTATGTTTGGAATGCCGAGATTAAAGTTACCCGAATTACTAAGCGCATTAGGAAAAAGAGGCACTGAGTTGAAAGTATTTAAAGAGCATGATGCTTCTCATGAATAAGCTTCTTAGCGTCCTTTTGTTCCATTTGAATAACACACAAAAGTGGGAATGCATGCAGCGATGCGATGTGAAAGATGAATCCATGTCGTTTTTTGTTAGTTGACAAAAGAGGGAATGAATGACGATTAGTAACGGGCTCAGTGGTTGTGAATAGGCATAAGATGAGCCTTTTTTCTTAAACTGGGAAATGGTTTTATAAAGTAAAGCAAAAGGGAGGGAGTTTTTTTTATAGACTAAAATAGAACAGGGATTTTTTAGGTTATGTTTGCTTGCGACCATTTATTTTGCATTAGTTAGTGCACACAGTTGAGAAAAATTCAATTCCCGGTGTTAGAATGCCTCCTCCTGATCGGTTTTGTTAAACCTTAGCATCCTCGATAAAGCTCAATCTACGTTTAGTGGGATGGGTGACCTTTTGAAAACGATTTTCAAACCTCACTCTTTTTGTAACACTTGACTTCATAACTATTCAATCACGCTCCTTGAATGTATCCGTGTCGTATGTAAATCGCAATGTGGTTAGACCTGGTAGACCTCGAAGTCTGCACAGCACAACGCGTCACTTTCTTTTTCTCAACTCCCATACGGCATTGAACTTTATTTATTCAATTCACGCTCACTACCTTCGGAAAATATTATAAGTAGACTGTTACGATCGTACTAAAATTCCCTCTGATACTACTACCGAATGATACCATAGTATCAAATAAGTCTATGTGGTCAAAGTTAGCCTGAAATAGTCCGATCATTTCATCATTCGAACTTCCCTCCACCAGCGGTAAGGGATTTTGATCTTGAAGTCTTTTCGTCCGTTTTGATTGAACCAGACCAGAGGTATTGTATTTTGTATCTGGCGATTATACCTGCCAATCCGAGCCACCAGAGCCAGTACATGCCGGTCATGCTACGGGAGCATTATACCTGCTGGCCGTGTCACCAGAAGCATTATCCCTGCTGATCCGTGCCATCTGCCAAACACACGGGAACCGCAACTAACGGCCGTTCTTTAGGAATATCTTCTTAGTTACTCTTAAAAATTTAAGGTATGGAAACATCAGACACCTTCAACCTGTCTTACTTCGGTTATTTGCACAAAAATTACTATCAACAGATGTGTCCCTTTTCCAAACAAATGAGTCTAGAAACAGATTCAAGGATATCTCTAAGTCTCATTCAATACTCTTCACCGTTCCGAAAAAAACTCAATTTGCAATTCCTGTTTTTGTTATTTCTCAACAAATTTTCAATTCGATTTGCTTTAAATCAACCAAAACAACTCAGCATTCTCTCGTCTCCTTCGTCCTTATTTTTCCCTAACACAAGAAATAAACGAACTGTGAAAAGAATCCACTGATGATATTTATTCTATAGCAAAAAAAAAAAAAAAATATATCAACAATGAGGTTCCAATAAATTACACTTTTTATTCGCTCTTGAATGAAAAGAGGATATGGAGGAATCCTTTCCTATTTACAATTGCCATGGAAAATGTCATTCCGCCCGTTTTGTTGTGCAAACGTAGCTACTGAATAATAAACACAAACAAAAATATAAGAAAAAAGTAACCAGTAACATGAAGATGTCTGGTGAAATATTTCTTTCAGTTGAAATAATTTCAACGTTTGTGTTGTTGTGCTTGACTTGGTTATAGTCCCTTAGTCCTGCCTTAATTCGTCGTTGTAGACGTTGTCGTCGTCGTGCTGTTTAGTGAGCATGGTTGGAATTTGCTTTATGGTGTGCACGCCATTTCCGAAACCGCTCGCGACAATAACTTTCCGTATAATGTGCAAAGTTTCACTATGCAATATCGCGACTTTTCTTACCGGAGTTGCCTTCGATTCCTTACGCCATCCAACACAAATCCGCACAAACAGCCCCCCCATCACCCCAACCTCTGAACAGCAATGAATTCACATCATTTGATCCTGACGACTTAATTTCTTTAATGTGCTATGAAAATAAAATTATCAGAATGGAGCATTTTTGCAGTATTAAGCTAATGTAAATTGCTAATTTTGGCCATCAGGGACATTTGCTGGATAAGAATGATGACGATGACGATCGAGGATAAAGCCAAGCGTCCGTTGTTCTTCGAACACGAACACTTGGAATTCAATTTAAATTTTTAATAAATTCACCACAAAAAGAGAGAGAGAGAGACGGAGGGATATGCGTTTGTTGTTTTCGGCGTATAATATAATATTATTTCCGATTCAGTTAACCGGAAAGGGATACTGTGGTCAACGAAAGGATATGGGGTTTTTGCGATTTTTTTTCGTTTCGTGTTGTTGTTTTTTTCTTTTTGTATGTCTGTGGCCTTTATACGTTGTCTCTAAAAATATGTTTGTGGCTGCGTTTAAATTTTTTTATCAAAGCAACGCACATCATCGCAGAGTTCGAAAATGTATGGGTATTGAAAAAAATGTTACGTATACGCCACAGTGAACAATTATTCATTATCTGCTCGATTTAAATGAAATGAGGTTATGTCTCTTGGTCGACTAATATTAATAAATTGTTTAAAATTTGCTTTTTTTCTGAGTGAAGTGTTAATTTATTTTTTGAGAATTTTGACAGGATTCATTTAAATTTAAATCTTCTTTGTTTCAATAAGTTACGAAATAGATTTGATCTTTCATCATTTTTTAATTGAAATAACTGAACCGTTACGGTCAATGACTCCTGCGTACGCACTAGAGTCATTAAAACCGTACGCTTTGTCAAATACGGATGCTTGGTCTCTGCAGCTTATCCTAATAATAAAAAGAATAAACAAAGCAGACATATAAATAAAAGACAAAATAATTTGATGATACCTTTTAGAGCATCGAAAAAATCTCATGATCTTAAGCTATTCTTTGAAGCAATTTAAAACTTGATAATACCAAAGAAAAGGTAAATTGTCATAAAATAAAGAACCATCCCTAAATCTCCTTAATCCAAGGCAAAACAAGCTTCTGCTTGATTCCGATTTTAGAACAAAAAAAAAAAACAATCATAACACGTCCCAGACCATCTTCAAATGTAGGAGAAATGAGAAAATAGTAGAAAATCACTTTTCAAAGTTAAGCAACTTAATAAAAACAGAACAAGCAACCAGAAAAGATAAAAACAACTCCGAAACAAAGCCAGAAACAACTAAGAAGAGAATTATTATCAATTTCGGGTCTTGGCAAGTCCATTAAACACAAATTCACCTTCGGAAATTCCCCCTAACTAGCAGGTCTGTCCATCAGACTACCTTAAAGATTTTTTATGATTTTTTCATTACTTTTATATCCAAAACGTGCAAAACAGATTTTTCATTTTCATTTATTATTATGTTTTACTTTTTTTCTTTCGCTTTTGTGTAAGGTATTCATTTGGCCCCCAAAAAGCATCCGAAAGAGATCATAATTTTAAATCTTCTGAAATCCTCGGTTCTTTATTTAGACCCAGCCTGTTATCGTCGCGCTTCCTTATGAATGTCTTCGTCACACTTTAGGGGTGCTCGGGTTCGTTCCGGATGGTGGGCCACACTAACGGGAAATAAGAAGAGGAAGATTGAAGAAAAGTTATTATTTCTTTGGTGAAAAAGAGGGTGGAAAGTTAAAGGTGAAATGGATATTTTTTGTTAGCTGCCTGAAGCAATGGGCAATGAGGCAATTTATGTCCAAGGTGCTCAATAATAATTTTTTTATAATCGCCTTGAGGTGCAAAAAAGTACGTTTGACAAGATAGGAAATATAATTTTTTTTAAATACTTCTTTACGTCAATTTGTCAAGGAAGGTGAATTGAAATAAAGGACTTGCTATTCCTAACATCCGAAAAAAGTGATGTTCTTCTTCTATACTTTTTTCTGGTGCAGATTTTTTGCTTGCTTTGAATATCTGTTTTTCTTGCCTCAACACACTGTTCCTCCTATTTCTATTTTCTAGTGAATCTTCATGGCACCAATATTTCAAGCCAATTTTTTTCCACCGAGAGCCGAGCGTGAAGAAAGATTAATAGATTGCCATGTCTGAGGTGGGCATCATTCACTTTGTAATGTGATGTTGCTGATGGCACAAAGAATGCTAAGAGTACGTCGACGTGTTTTTATTTAATTTTATTTTCATTGGCCACACCTCAGTCAACTTGTCTTGTCTGTTGAAATCTAGAGGAAGCAAATTTGAAATGTAATTTGCTTTTGATGAATAGAGGTGATTTAATGGAGTTGTACATTCTTTCAGGTCCAGTCAGTTTACAATATTTCTTCCTCGAGTTTTGAAATTTGTCAATTATCATAAAATGACGTTTATCGATTAATCGATGACGATGTTTGAAACACTTATTTATTGTCAACTAATAGACTTCTTCTTAGACATCTTTAAGTCGACTTTAATTTGTGTTGAGTTGCCTAACAACCTATGACTGATTAATAAAAATATTGGCCCTTTGCTAGAAGGCTGGTATCACACGATAACAAGCAGACATTTATATATACGAGGTGTCGCGTCAGTCGACCTTATTTTGTCCTATCAACACAGGAATTTGACGATGTCTTGGTGGTCAACCAGGCAACCAAATCGACCATCTCGGCAAGTTAATGGGAAAAATAATCAGAGTTGTCAATACACAAAAATTGGTTCAGAACACTAATGTTGTTTAATGACTTTCCGAAAACATTTTGGGTCAAAATATTGGTCTACAATATACAGACGCATTTGAAGAACCAATATTTGTCAGCAATTGAAACCAGATCCAAAATTACAATTCCCAGTTCGATTTTGTTACAACTTCAATCTTTTCCAATTCAATTTGAAAACCCTTAACAAATTGAAAAAGGCATCAATATTCTGTACACAAAAACTATACATCTGCAAATCATGCCAATCATTTGCAACCAAACAAACAGTGACCCCCAAAACAGTATCACAAATTCCCAGTACACATGATACTTGCTAATAAAGATCATACTTCGGAAAAACTGCATCACACAAACACACACTCGTTTCTCCCGCTGCCATTTGCAGAGCTTTGGCATAGCTGGTTAGGGGTTTTGTCTATGCTTGAGCTGTTCCACAAAGCAGGGAGTTCTATCAACTAAAATTATTCACATTCGTTTATGTCAAATTGCGCCTTGTTATTGGCTTTGGACATAAATGTGCACATAGTAGGTACACATATGACATGACATGCAGGGTATACTGGCACATTGGTACCAGTCATAGTCAATAGGGAATAAACTGCGTTCTTTGGCAAGCCATGCATAAATGTAATTTTGCAATGCAAGGAGTTTCCATCGTCAAATATGTTCTTAGTCCTTATTACTATCGCTGCTGCTGCCTCCAACACCGCTGCTGCATTTCATACTCGTGTATCAGAAGTGTAATTCCCTTGTGGTAACTCAAAGAAGGTGAACACTGAATATGAAAAAATAGTTTCAGAAGTTATGTTGTTATTACTGTCAAAGCGTTGGAAATACTTAAAAATCACAATGGGTTAGTATGACATTCGTGTTGTTCAACTTAGAACGTTTCTCTTTCCTTGACAGGCCGTTTAATGACTGTATTTCAATAGATGTTTATATTAAGATTGCTTATGAAACACAATACATAATTTACAACCGCACAACCTTGTCTATCAGTTATGAGTTGTTATCTGCCAAACAGATGAATTTGCCCTCCAGCTGATGCTCTATTCGATTCATTTTCCATGAATTGGATTCCGAAATGGAATGTTCCACACTGAATGACATAGGTAAGCAGAATGATGCGCTTTCGTTGCGCGCTTCGAAATCGATTCAATCCATTGGATGCATGTTGTATTCATAAGATTCGTTGAACACGAAATGCACTGAAACCTGCATGAAGCAAGTTTAATTGAAGATTCCACTTAAATACCGATTCGACATTGATTGCTGTAAAACACTTTTACCCCGAAGAGAGATGGAAAAAGAAGTATATTTGATGGGATTGCAATCAGCAAGAGAAGGTCCTTTATTGCTCTTCTTGTATTCGATTCTAGATTGTCATGTCGATGATGCTTTCTTCCACGACTGATGCTTTTGAATTTCTTTTTATTTGTTGTTTTTTCTTTTTTTCATAAGACTTTGTTAAGGTAAAAGAATTGGAAAAGCTTAAGAGGTAATTGCGTGGCGGAGGATGCATGAAAAGTCAAAAGAATATTGTTTGAAGGACTTTTTAAATTCTCCTTACACGAAGTAGAGACATTTTTCCAGTTAAATGAGTCAAAAGAGAGGAAAGACTTCTTGAAAAAATTATTGCGGATTCGAAATATGCAAATCAAACAATAAATTTTAATTAAAGGCTTTACTTTCTGGACTTCTTAATTCAAGGCGATTGTAACCGAATTTTGTGGATTTTCTTTAATTTTGGTTGATTTGAGGACACAACGTAGAACTTCAAATTTTACCAGAACAGATGTTTTAAGAATCTCGAAACGATGAGAATCATGGAGAACGAACGATGTAATATTGTACGTTCAATTTTGTTCTGACTAAAGGGGCCGACCCATAGGATCCGTCAATCCGTCAGTGTTTAGTGTAAAAATTATTCCCAAAACCGCAAATCTGAACAAATAAATTTAAATCAAAATATCAAAATCGTGTCAAAATTATTTGTTTTGCATATTATTTTGATAATTCATTGCTTTTCCTTGTTGCTGTGGGAACACATTGAATTGACTGCTCGTCAAATTCAGTTGTCAACGGATCAACGGACGCAAAAAGTAGAAAGTTGAGCAACTCTATCCGTCGTATCCGTCACATGCGTTGCTTATGGGACGAGTTTCATTAGAAAATGTATATTTTATTGTGCTGTCAGTTGAAATCGTCAACGCTGACGCACTGACGGATTCTATGGGTCGGCCCCTTAAGCAATTTGGTTGTTGAAGGTTTCGGTCACTCTGTTTTGTTTTTTTGCTTACGAAAAAAAGTGTAAGCATGTAAGCAAGCTGTGATGAGAAGACTTTCTTAGCTGGAGCGTTGTCGTCCTTCCGCCGTTGTAGCCGAGCCAATCTAGTCGTCTTTTCTTGGCTTTCTGAGCTACTTCCAAACTGAAACATTGCCAAACCTAAGAACCAGCGGATCGCTAGTGTAATTATTCATCGGATGTCCACTAAGAACACTAATGTGTCGTTTGTAGGATTGATGAAGTTGGTTCACTCTACCACCTGTATGCTAAACCGGAGTCGCAGTCTTCCTCTTCTGCGACGTTCTTCCGGATTGGATTCGAAGACTCTAAGAGCCGGAGCATTATTTTCCATTCGCTCAACATGACCCAACCATCTAAGTCGTTGGACCTTAACTTTTCTGGCTAGGTCAGTGTCGCTGTACAGCTCGTACAGTTCTTGGTTGAATCTTCGTCTCCATTCTCCATTAATGCAGACAGGAACAAAAATCACTCGAAGAATTTTTCTCTCAAAGCAGTCCAAAGCACTTTCATCAGATGTTGTCCTAGTCCATGTCTCTGCACCATACATGAGGACCGGGATGATGAGGATTTTGGAGAGTGACACTTTAGTTGCTCCGGAGAGGACTTTACTTCTCAATTGCCTTCTTAGTCCAAAAAAGCAGCGATTGGCAAGAGTGATTCTTCGTTTGATTTCAGCGCTGGTGTTGTTGTTTGAGTTGATAGCGGATCCCAGGTAGACAAAGTCCTTAAATACTTCGAAGTTAAATCTGTCTATGTTGACGTTTGCTCCAAGACGTCGATGTTGGTAGTCCTTTCTTGTCGAGAGCATTAACTTGGTCTTGCCCTCGTTAACCGCTAGACCCATCTTCCTGGCTTCCGTCTCAAGGCTCACAAACGCTCCACTGACATCACGCTGTGTTCTTCCAATTATGTCAACGTCGTCTGCGTATCCTAGTAGCTGGACGGACTTTTGAAAGATTGTGCCTCTGGTGTTGACATTGGAGCTTTGCACAATCTTTTCAAGAATGATGTTGAAGAAATCGCATGACAACGCATCGCCTTGTCTAAAACCTTTTTTGACAACAAAAGCGTCCATTAGGTTTTGTGAACTACATAACTACCTTGAAATAGCTGCTACCAACAATGACGTTTTGTGCTAGGCGGTGGGCAGATGTTGTTTTGTTCGTTGATAGCATATACCTTGTGTTGTCTTCATTTACTTCAAGACCAATAAGTTCGCTGTTCTTCTATCGTTGTGAAGGCCTTAAGCACAGCTGTCTCCGATCGACCGATGATGTCAATGTTGTTAGTATAGCTGAGGATTTGGGTGGATTTGTTGAAGATAGTGTTTTCCGTGCTCACAAATACCTTGCGCACTATTTGCGCCAGGACAATGTCGAAGAAATCACATGACAATGCTCCTCCTTGTCTTAACCCTGCGCTTGTTTGAAACAACTCGAATGAGCTTTTATACATTTGCTCACAATACTGCGTACTGTTTAGCGTCATACGGCATTGCTGGATCAGAAATCCAGAATTCAGACATCGCCATCACAAGTTCTTGGCTGTGGATACTATCATAAGCAGCTTTGAAGTCGATGAAAAGATGGTGGGTTTCGACTCGAAATTCATTGTTCTTGTCCAGGACTTGCCTCAGTGTGAATATTCTGCTTAAAGTTGTTCTGCCTGGCCTAAAGCCACACAGGTACGTCCCGGTTATCGTGTTTCAGAACGGTTTAAGGCGCTTGGATAGGATTTTGTATTCAACATTAAGCAGGGATATGCTTCGATAGTTTTTGCATGTCATAGAATCGCTTTTTTTGTAGATGGGGCATGCATTCTTTCTCCCACACTTTGTTGATGACCCGGTGCATGTGGTTCATCAAACAACCTCCTCCATATTTAAAAAAATCCGCTGGTATGCCATCCGACCCGGCGGACTTGCTACTTTATAGCTTTTGGATGGCTCTTTCTACCTCTTTCAGCAACTGCTGTAAGTGCTGCTTGAAAACATCAACAATTCTCTACAACGCACTTTTCTTCCTTCGCAAGGTCGCTTTTTCTCATTTCTTCTTTATGTTCGTGACTCTTCTCTTGTTGCTCTTGTTTTTCGTTGCAGCATCTGCAAACGTGCATTTTCCGTCTCTCTTTTCAATAACGCGCATTCATCATCATGCCACGGGTTCTTCTTCAAGGTCGGCTGGTATACCTTGGTGGCCTCGGCTTCTTTTTAATTATTTCGCGTTGTTCCACATGGTGTTGACATCTGTAGTATTTGGGAGGACGGCAGAGAGTCTCTCACTCATGCGCTTACTGTAGTGTTTTGCGTTCTCCGAGGTGCTAAGGCAACCGACGTGTTTTTTTGTCATTTGATAATTGAGTTTTAAACTTATCCACTACCAGAGAGTGCACGGATTCGACCTTTTTGCCCTTTTTAGGATTCTAAATTTATTAAAAATTGAACAAAAAGAATTTGTACCTTGTCACAAAAATTGAATGGAAACAAATTGAATTCTTTTTTTTACGACACGAGGTGATAGCTTCTAACGTTTTCTCGACATATCGACCAGAAGAACTTGTGTTTTGCCAATCATTTGATCACCATCTGCGTAAGCTAATAAAAACAACTTTTTGCTTTCTGACAATATCCTAGCAAATGAACAAGCTCTTTTCGAGATTTCGTTAAAAAAAAACTCTTCCCAATATTAACCCTCTATATAACCCATAAAGTTTCCAAAAAAAGTATCAATAATCATAAATTGTTGGCCATAATTTTTATTAGAGGTTACTTAACGGTTATTAAAAACTATCAATTCAGAAATCAATGATCATCGCACATCGCAACGCATTATGGCACAACTTTTGTAATATCCCCCAAATCATGGGTCACCAACACTTGAATCTCCTTCATTTCCGGCCCCCTTTTCATAACTACACACATTTTTCTTCGCTTTCACATCAAAATATACGAATATCCCCCTTGCGGTCGTTTTTATTATTATTCTCATAAAAAAAGAATATAAGAAGAGTCTTCCTGCCCCAAGCATTCAAGCCATATCATCAAGATTAAATCGAGAAACATTTCTACCCTCAAATGCTGAACTAGCATTTCGAAAGGATTCCGGGTTGTCTTTTTTTTGCTCATGTCAACTGTGAAGCTGAATTTACCACATATTCTGAGAAGAATATAAGAAAAAAATACTCTTATTATTATTTTTGCTGGCGTTCCCCCTATAAGCATATAAAACTACACTTTCGCTTCTTTTTACACACATCAATACTTTTCCCCCGGCCTTTACTTCCTCTAAGTTCACAACCACTGGGTACTAAACCCCCTATAATGTTTTCAACACGGTATTA
>CAKKXW010000001.1:16973332-16994702 GCA_920937365.1 Sphaerophoria rueppellii
ATTATATTTATGACTGCAAATCCGGCCTCCTAAATCATTTAAAAATATTTTTATTCATTAAATTATAACCCATACAAAGCCTGCATCTTTCATTTTTTTTCTTCGTAGAGAAAAAAAATTTGAAACATTCAATCAATTTTACCCGAAAACTCGAACATGCTTGAGTAAGTACAAGCAAACAAATTGCTTGTGAATCAATTTGACTTGAAATGATCGAAACCGAAAAATATTTACGAGTTTCCTCTGCTTGCTTGGTTTGACTTACAAGCCTTTTTACTTAAGAATCAATTTATTCATAAATAAGGGTTGCAAACGAACGAGTATGAACAAGCACACAAGAAAAAGTTGGACGTGTTCGAACTGTTCAAACATACTCATTTTAATCTCTGATATCCACGTTCTTTAAACAGAGGACTCCATCCCCAAAAAAACCTTATGCTCTTTAATAAATACTAACATAAGCCGATTGTTTGCAGCTCGTGTCCCATTATTGCGTTGCGAATTTCGGAATGAGTTCGATGTCTGACCATCCTTAAAATTGCAAATATTTACACAATTTATACATTTTGCCGTCAGCACTAACAGGACTAACCTGGCCATCCGTAAACGGATGTTTGTTTTTGTTTATTTTGTTCTTTTGGTAAAAATGGAAGGTAGACAAATATAAAGGGAGTGACAGGCACAGGACTCCAGCAACCGAAACGCGCCAATGTCGATCCCGCGATAGCCGGGAGCTTTCACGGCAGATAGAAAAAGTTATTTTACCACACTATTTCTATTGGACTTCTCCTCGGAGATGAACTCCTGCATTACTTTTATTTTACGTTTATTGTCTTAGAGACATAATTGTTTGTCGACAATAAGATAAGGATTCTTAAGTAGAAAAGAAAAATCTATTCAACTCCAATTGAGGTTGTTGTACGTTCAGCTTCGGGATATACAAGCGTGGATACACACTTGATTGAATCATCATCATCAGCCGATAATGGTGAACAAACAAAGCCAGCAATTTTGATTCAATCAACGAACGTACGAGAAAGGACAACAAAAAAGACATTGTGGAAATGTTCGATGGAAATTAATTTGCTTAGTGCACTTCTAATTAAATGTTGACCGAAGGTTGTTCTTGTGTTTTGGTATAATAAAATAAAATGAGAGGGTATTTAATAAATTTTTGAACTGTATTATGAGGTCGGACCACAGTTGGGCTCACTTCAAAGTGAGTGACAGTATGCGAACCCACTTTTTGAATTCTTCATATAATGAGACAATTTAATTAAAGTTAACAAAGTAATTGAATATATTGCTTCATTCTTCGTAACTATTGCTCCCTGACCAATCCAAGTACAAGCACATAACTTAGATTCGGGCAAAATGTCAAAAACCCATAGAAAAACGAATGATTAAGAATCTTTAAATGTTAAAAGTCTCCTAAGAAATTTGGAAAGTACATAAACCTGCATTTGTGCGACTTAGAATTATCTCAACATTACTAGGAAAAGGGAATAACATAAATTTTAAAACAAATAAACAGTGCTCTACCTGCCAAGAAAGGCTCGAAGATTTAAGCCTATAAAATCACTCAAACTCGAAAAAAAGCTTATATAAACATTCCATTTATGTTAAATCAAGTTCTATGGTCAGCTCTTTCGTTTTCTCAATCAGTCAACGTCTGAACAGCTTTATACAAAACAATCATACAGCTGGAATATAAATAAATAAAAATAGAGTGTCGCGACAGCTCTTGAAGAGCCAAGGCCTAAGTGGCTTACTCTCATCAACGATTCTATGAGTGCGTGTGAATAATTGAGGGGATCTACAATTTAACGCCGATTCCCAACGGCAAAGTTGAGAAGCACATTTTTCATGACAGATGATACTCTTGGATGTTTTGTCAGTGCTTCGGAAGAGCCAGTGCCCGTGAAAGATGAAATAAAAACTATGTGCACGAGCAGGACTCGAACCCACGACGTTCTGCTTAGGAGCCAAATCACCTTTCTACTAAGCCACGAAGACAGCTGGAATTTAGTAAAGTTAATAATCAGCATTAAAAGATTTGTATACTCATGGAGTTGAGTTTCGAATTTCACATCAGCAGTTTCCGCTTACACCATTATGGAGAAATCGATCTTAGGTCACCTACAGACTACACTAGTTACAATACTCAAACAATCTATTTATTATTGACTCGATAGTGCTAGAAGCTTTAAGACTAAACAACTTCTTCCTGTCAGTTTTATTTGACTCCTTTTTTTACAGACTTGTTAAGTCCGTGGAGGATCCCTTAAGGTACAAAGGACCTCTACTACGCCTACGCGCTATCGTTTTCGGTTTTCAGAAATGTTTTTCAGCTCTTGCTAGTGACACTGATTTCTTCTCGACTGTCCTCCATCTTGTGCTTCTCGGTCATTCAGCTCTTCTTCCTTTCTTGAGGGAGAGCATTCCACTTCATGTTTGACTTGACTGGCAATACTATCGGCACCTTTTTGATTTAATTGGATATTCAATTGGACCAGAAAACCCTTGGAACATTTCAAAGGCACCTATTGACAAAAGCTTGCAGCTTCCTTGTGGTGGCTGAACTAACTGTCCACGTGCTGCATCCATAAAACAGCACGGATTCAACATTTGTGAGAAACAGTCGTAGCCTCCAGAGTCATTCCTCCATACTTTGTGCAGCATACCAAATGCCGCTTTTGTTTTGCCAAGTCGGCAAATAATGGCGTCTTGTTCGTTTCCTCCTTCGATGGAGACAATACTTCCAAGATATTGAAAGCTCTCCACTTTTCCATCGTTGGAGAAATATAGATTTGAGAGGATGGTTGCGTTTCGAGGCTCATAATTTTTGTTTTGCCGGAATTAAATTTTAGCTCCACGATTTCTACTTCTCTCTCTACTTTTTTTGTAATTTCATGAAATCCATGATTCTATGAGAGAGTAAGCAAACACGTAATCTAGGAGTTTTAAATACGATGTCAAAGTCCATTGAATCCCTCTGCTGCCTGACAAAGCTGCGAGCAGTACATCGCTTATCACCAGAAAAAAACAATATACGCGACAGAGTACAGCCTTGCCTGACTCCGCTGTGGATTTTAATGTTTTTCTAAAACCTACCATCATGCAGATTGTGGTTCTTGGATCCATCATATTTTGCTTTCATAATTGTCATTCAGTTTTCTGGGATACCTCTTCTCCGTAAAGCTAACCAGATTGGCTCTCCGTTGACGCTATCAAAAGCCTTTTAGAAGCCGAGGAACAGCAGGTGTAGTGATCGATCGAAAACTAGTCGAGCATAACTTTGTATTAGAACTGGTCTTAATCGCATAAAGCCCATGTGTTTGTTGGATGAATAAAATGCACTCAACAGAATAAATTGATTTAATTTGAAATGAAGTGCGTAAATGAAAAGACCTTCTTTACTGATGTCAATCGAAGAGTAGTCACGATTTCATTAAGAACACTTCATCATTTTAAAAACTTAATAACTCTTAGAGCTGCTAAGCGTCCCTATTAAGATAAAAAATATAAACAAACACTAAAAAGAGGATCCAGAGCTATAATTCCTTATAAAGTGCAAACACGCAGCAGTATCTTGCATCTTAAACATTTTTATTGCAAACTTCAATACCCCTTGACAGCATCAAAAATTCCATCAACTCTCTGCCGAAATCCTCTCCTTCGAAAAAGCATCAACACAAAAATGTAAGCCATGAAAATGGGTCCTTCCTCGTTGATGGTTGTTACGTTTTGCAAATTCGCCTGTGGAAGCAAGAAAAAAAAAATCGTCGATAGTAGGACAGTGAAAGGATCCCTTCGACAAGTCCAATTGAATTTTATTTATTCAAAAGTGAATAAAACTTGAGTTGTACATCTGCCAGATTACAACTTCCAATTCCGCAAAATTTGCAATTTTCACTATTATCCTGCTGTTTTATGTATATGTGGGTTTGTGGGTGGATAGCTAAACGTGCAATGAGCCAACAGTGCGAGACCTGACACGAATATCATCTTAGAGCGTCCTTAAATAGCAATACCAAGTTCATAAATTTCTAACGTAGTTCATTCCAGAATATACAGAGTATCGAATAATTTTTGGATCTCGAGTATATTAAAACACGGAGTTCTCCAGTTCATATCCTAAATCACGTAAGCATATGTGCTGCTTCGTCCTTGTTAAAAGCATAGTGTTCGACATTTAATTAAATTTTTTCTGAAGACAGAGAAAAAAAGAGCAGTCAGACCACTAAATGGAGTAGCTGCTACGGGGTTGAATTACGTGTAAAATTGAATTCTCTCATCTTTCATAAGAATTACATAAGGAATAGAAAAAAAATAGAAGAGAGTAAGAGTATCTTCTTTACCTTAACAACCATCGGAAATGTTCATTTTGAGACTAACGTTTACATGTTCGTGTGCCGGTTCGTTATTCTTGATGGTTTTTAGAACACGTAGTCAAGTCATCATCATCGTTCTATGGTGAACTCATCATCTATTCGTTCGGTATTATTAAGTTTTAGTTGATGACGATGAGGTCGTGGGATTCGGCATGATAGCAGATGGCAGCTTCTTCACACTCAAGTTGCAGGGTAAATTTCTTGAACATGATGGTGTAATTTTTCGGAGCGTACTCTTAAATGTTTTTCGACTTTGCGTTGTGTAAGTTAGAAGTGATTCATCATTCTAGTGGGAAGAAACTATATTTGCTTTTTGAGGAATTAATGGAAAATGAGAGCCATTTGGCATATGAAATCAATTCAATTTCTTTCTCCTGCAAAATGGGTTGAGTTTTCACTGATGTTTTCAATATTTTTTGCAGAAGTCTATTTCGTATCAGCCTGCACATAAATTCCTCGTTTCAAACCCTCCAAGTGGGTGCCGGGTGGTAATGATCACTCCAGTTGTCCTCTGTGCGTTTGGCCGGGGACGGTGATCAGCTTAGGCCTGGTTGCATAGCATAGGGTATTACTCTACTTTTCAATAGTGAAACAATCTGAAATGGAATCTGACCATAGATTCGGGTTTCCTAATTACAGTGGTGATGTGAGGTTTAGAATCGTGCCCAAGAAAGGAAAGCTGGGGGGAAAACCAGCTTATGACGAGCTCTTTCGGATGCCTTACCCCGGTATCCGGCTCTGCAGGCCGGGTTGACGTTTCCCTTTCCGAGTTACTCGTGGGAACAAAAATGAATAATGCAAATGAAAATAATGAAAATGATATGGAAACCGAAAATTTATCACTGAGATCGGAAGGACATGCTGTCGTAAGTGGTGTCAGCGTTACCTTAACGGCAGCTCAGAAAGGCAATTTTGACGTTAACGCAGGGAGCAGCGACTGCAAACCTAAGCGTAAACATAAGTGCAACAGGTCTCAAGTGAAGACTGCTCACTCTTCTGTGGCTTAACTGGCAACTCACAGAAAATAAAAGTGCAAAAACCAGGCAAGAGAATGCAATAACTAGTGGCAAGGTGGCAGACACCTTGAGCGAGATTGTCAGAGATGATCTTCAGGTGGCAATAGTTGACCAACTTTCTTCGAACGGGAAGTCTGTTGCAGCCAACTGGCCAGCTATTGAAGCCGAATTGCAGAATCTGGTGATTCTCGAAGAGCACAGGGGGCCCTCTCCTTCATTCAACTCCGCGGAAACAATCAGGGGTCCTCGGACTTGTATTTTAGTTAAAAAACATTAAAGATTTAAAGACATTTCTATTCTCTAGTTTAAGCTCTTCCGATCTGACGGTAGTGAAAATCGACTACGTACATGGCCCATGATCGGCGTAGCCCCCCAGAAGAAGTGACAAAACTTTCTAAGACTCACCAAAACATCGAAAAGCGAGCTGCCGGTAGGTTGCGATGCCAATGCCTGGCACACAATTTGGGGCAGTTCGTGCACAAATGAAAGAGGTGATTTGACTTTATTATCGAACATAACTTAGTTATCCTTAATAAAGGACCCAACAGTCGTCTTTCAAGCTCGGATAATTTTGAGGGGTGGGAAGAAGTGTTAGACATAACTCTAACAAATAATGAAAACAAGATTAGAGTAGGGAATTAGAAAGTATCACTCGAGAACTCTTTTTCAGATCACAGATGGATACTTTTCAATATAGGTCTTACAGAAGAGCCCTCGACACCTTTTAGAAATCCAAAAAGAACTAACTGGACCAAATTCGGTCGTATTGTCAAGTCCAAACTGAAGAAGGTTTCTAGACTGGAACTCAAGTCTTCGACCGAGTTAAACTCCGCAGTTGATACCTCCGAAAAGGCATTAAACACGGCTTATAAAGCATCTTGCCCCATAAGGCACAGTAAGAAATCACTTCCACCATTATGGTATGAGGAACTTTCGAATCTCAGACAGATTGCGAGAACCATGACCCAAGAAAAGATGTAGTAGGGTATAAATAGCTTCTATACATTTAAGTCGCCAGGACCAGATAATATATTCCCAGCCATACAAGAGTTACAAGATGTAATGATTCCATGGCTAAGGGTATATTTCTTCAACTGCTTAGCACTGACTCACGTACCTCAATCCTGAAGAAGGGTCAAGGTGGGCTTCATGCCCAAGATCGGTAGAAGAGACCTTGAAACACCCAAGGATTTCAGACCAAGTAGTCTTTCTTCCTTTTTGAGTAAAACACTGGAAGGGCTATTGCACGAGCATATCAGAGCTAATATTGTCAATAATCCTCTATCCGAATCTTAACATGCCTACCTTAAAGGCAAATCCACGGACACGGCACTACACAAAGTAGTACGTACAGTGGAGAGATCTCTAGAGTATACAAATAATAAAACCTCGCCACCTTTATTAACGTAAAAGGATCCTTCAATAATCTGCTCGCAGAAGCTGTCAGGGTATAACTTTGTACTGGATTGTCTTCATGCTCCGAACCAGAGTCAGTCAAGGATCGATGGGCAATAGCCAACTCACTTGATTTGCCGAAAGAGTAACACCCCAAGGCGGGGTTCTATCTCCCCTCTTGTGGCTACTAGTCTTGAACGAAATCCTATGCAATCTTGATATAAGTGGAGTTAAGGTTATAGCGTATGCCGACGATCTGGTGCTGATGTCCTCGGGGATTTGCTCGACGGTATTCAGTGAGAACATGGAAAAAGGGTCCACTAGATATGGACTTGGAGTAAACGAAAACAAGACTAAGCTCCTTAATAGAGCCAAGATTAAATGGACAACCACTTTATTTATCCAAAGAAGCTAAATACCTTGGTCTTATCCTAGACTCCAAGCTCAATTGGAAAGTAACAAAGAAGAAAGAGTAAGGAAAGCTAGTATCACCTTCTATTCTTTTAATAAAACCTTTGGTTAAAAACAGGGGACAAAGACTTAATATGATTCTGTGGATTTACACGGCGATAGTTCGCCCCATTCTGACATACGGATCAATTGTTTGCCCTCGACAAAAAATATATCAAAAATAAGCTAAAAATAGTTCCAAGAACAGAACAGCCTTTCTAACCTACCTACCTACCTACTTCGTATCTTATAAATATCATTTCCGATATCGGAAGCGTCCTAATTTAAGGTTTCGGTAACATTAATTATTTTAATAAAAGTTTGTGTCGCATTCTTAACTATCGGGAATCATTTCACACTATAATGTTCCCGTTCAATTTTTGATCTTATAACTATTATTCCGGAAGTCGATGTGGAACAACTTTTTCCCTCCTCTTCGAAGCTGTGATTTAATATGAATTTGCCAAAGTCAAAATATACATGTTCATAAAAGTCCCTTATCAAAAATTTACCCTTAAAATATATATGTACCTACCCAATTTCATGTTCGTTTTGCTGAATAAGTTTTTCCTGAGTGAAAGCATGATCTAGGACGAAGTTTGAACCTTGTACCTCCTCTAGTTATGATTTTATGTTTTTTTTTTTTTTTTATTATTTCATTTTGTGTTGTTTCTTTTTTTTGAATATGTTCTCCAGGAGGTACACCACGTCTGAAAATGAAACCCAAACTCATTATAAATGTACACGCAATGTTCAAGAAAAAACACACCCCGGGTATGTGATATGAAAACTTTTTGGTTTTGTTTTTTGCTTTTAACATTTTTTTTTGGTGTATTTTTGTTGGAAACATACTGATGCATAAATTTCATTTCATCTGAAGAAGGAACCAAAACATGGGGACTGGAATTGAATCCCAAAAAAATAGTAAGAAAACACTCGTTCTGCATTTCAATTGAGTTGCATAATTATTTTTCCCGTCATCGACTTTATTTTGAGAGTATGCATGAATACCTATATATATTTTTTTTTTAAATAAAGCGGCACTTTGGTATAACTATTTTTTTTTTGCCAGAACCATAATGTCCTTTATTGCAAATCGAAAGATGAGCACATGACTTTATTGAAGTGACACTTCTTTCTCTTCGTTTCTTGCGTTAAATCAGAAAATGCAAAATTAAACTTTCGTATCGAGTTTTAAATTCAAAGAAACATAATTGGATTTTAACTCCTAGTTTCCTGTTTGTGGTTTATATTTCCGATTGTATTGACTCTCTAAACCCACAAATCACTCCTTGACCACGATGTCGAACAATTTCATATAGGAAATCCTTTTAGCCTTAATTAGTCCTTGATGTCCATATATTAAATCTTTATCTACGAGTATATGCACAGATTCCACTTTACAAATAATTGCAACGTGAGCACTCCACTCATGCTCATCAAATTCTATTCAATTATTGCTATCATCCTTCCGCAAATCATCGACCAAAATTCATTTTCAACTTTATGCTCATAAATATAAAATCAATACCCCAAAAATGCACTTCGCAGTCGGTCGCGCCGCCGAGGTCGAATAGACGCAACAACTGCTATTCACCATTATTCATCATTTTTCCATAACAAAAAACTGAAACAGAGCTTGACAGTATATCATCGTTATGTTGATGAACTTTTATATCATCCTCCTGCCGCGGCTCCGCGCTGCCTTCGCAACTAATTAAAACAAAAATAACCACTCTAAATATCCTTGACATCACAACATGTCTGCTAGCCTTAATTAAGCTTAATTGCACTTAAATTTCTTTGCGCACACAAATAAGCTCACTCTTGCTTATAAACTCAAACACATGTACAGAAAGGACGAACACACGTCTATGTATGTAGTTGCTGTATGTATGTATATGTGCATCACCAATTTATTCCATCAGGATAATGTATGTGAGTAAAAAGATCATAATATAAGACTCATTAAATGTTCATCATCGCAGTGTCCTTCGTAGTCTATCGGAAAATGCAATTTAATTGTCTGTCAATTTTCAATTAACAAAAGGACACGCATCTTTCGTACTTATCGTTCTGTTATCGCTGTCATGCGAAGTTGTTGATAATTAAACTTTGAAACTGAAAATTTGATCCCTGAACCTCCTTATACAGCCGCCCGCCGACATCGACACAAGGACGACGGCAGTCTTATTTAATATTTGCTTGAAAAAATTAAGTTGCAAATAAAGCAGGATCTTGTGCTTTTATCCTGTGTTCGAGCATTTCCTGATTTGCTTCAACAAATCACATCGTTCTAGAGAGAAAGAGTACGCCCACATCCTTGGGTCACATATTTATTTCCTTATTCTGAAAAGCAGCAAGGCGGATATGGACGATATTTCCAACTCCCCCAGCTTGCTCTGGAGTGTGATTTGAAGAGCAGGAAGTATTTGTGATAGCAATACAATCCTTCCTCTATACACCGACACAATATATCAGCTTGCATCAGAATGGAGTAGTGGGTATCCTTATTTTTTGTTTGTTTTTTGTAAAACGTTCGCAAAGTGCAAACAAATTCATTCTTCTTCGAGTTGAAGCAAATGCAAACAAATTTGTATTTTTTTCGGGTATGAGATGAAAAATAAGGATCAAGTGGGTGAGCGAGGATGGTGAAATATTATGATGTACGTTTCTTACTTGTATTTGCCCACTTTTTTTTTTTTTGATATCTTTGACTTCGATGGATATAACTAAAAATATGTGTAGGGTACAGGGACGAAGTTTGTGTTAAATGAGAGTGGAGCTAGGGACATTTTTTACTAAGTAAATCCAAAAACCAAAGAATTCAAAAACACACCACAAAAACCCGTAAACCAAAACCCCGTAAGCTGAAGAAACAAAAAGCAAAACCCCAAATCCCCAAAAATCCAAAAAAAACAAAATTTCGAAAACCGGTAACCCAAATAACATAAATTACAACTCAAGAACTCAAAAACCTTTAAGCCCCTTGAACCCAAAAAATTGAAGACCCAAGAACACAAAATTTCAAGAATTCAAAAAACTTTAAGACCCCGAAAACCTGGAAAACCCAAAACCCCAAAAACCACAAAAACCCAAAACTTAGAAAACCAAGAAAAAAAAACGAACACCGAAAACTCAAAAACTCGGAATCCCAAAAACTCACAAACTCAACAACCCGAAAATCCTACTTTTTAAGAAACTTTAAAACATCAAAAACCTGAAAGTCCGAGAACCCAATCCCAATGCTCAAAATGCCAGAAACTCGAGAATCCATAAATCCAAACAAGAAAAGAAAACATAAGAACCCGAAACTCCAAAAATACAAAAACCTGAAAACCAAAAATATCCAAGCACTTGAAAAGCCAAGAATCCGAAAGCTAGCTCTCGATAACCTGAGAACCAAAAAAAAAAAAAACAAAAATCCGAAGACCCAAAAACCCAAAATTTCAAGAACTCATAAGACCTCAAGTATCCGAATATCGAAAGCAGAAAACACCAAAACCCCAAGAACCCAAAACATGCAAAACCGAAAACCAAAAAAACGAACACCGAAAATGAGTTTGAAATTGAACTTGAAATATGAAAAACACACTTAGCAGGTGGCCATGGTTCAGAGGATAGAGTAGTCGATTGCTAAACCAAACGCTGCGGTTTAAGCCCCAGCTTCGGCAAAAGCATTCTTTTTCTATAAAAATTCGCCAGCTTATCTGAGGCCACCTGTGCGATAATATGAAACAATATAAATCTTTGTCTCTGTTTCTGTTATGTGTTCTATCCTTCTATGTGTCTATCTGTCTCCCTGCTGTATGTGTCTGTAGTTCGTTGCATTTATGTGCGAAGTACTGTGATGTCAATAGTCAATGAAAAACACACGAACTCATAGACCCAAAACCCGAAAACCATACATTTTAAGAAACCTTAAAACCAAAAAAACCCAAAAGCCTGAAAATCCGAGAACCCAACTTGACTACTTAAAATGTCAAAAACTAGAGAATATATAAACCCAAACAAGAAAAGAAAACCCAAGAACCTGGAATCCCAAAAACAGAAAAACCCATAAACCAAAAAAACCCTAAAACTTGAAAATCCAGGAACATGAAAGCGTAAAAACCCAAAAAGATGAAAACCCTTTAACTCAAAAACTCAAAAACACAAAAACGCATACCAAAAAATCCAAAATACCAAAACCCCCAAAATTCCCAAGAACCTTAAAAACTGAAAACTTAATGACTGAAAACAAGAAAGCGCGTAACTGAAAAGCTCTAAAAACATAAAACCCAAAAACCCCATAGACCCACTTAAAATGCCTAAAAAATGTTATTTAATCTTTAAAAACTTGAGAAATCAGAGATCAAAGCCGAGTTTCAAGCTCGTTGAAATCATGCACTACACAGCGATTGCTTGATGACCCTAGTTCGAGAAAAATAATCAAAATACAGCCATGTATTGGAAGATCCATCACCTTCCATGCCACCTTCCTATCAACGATTCATGGGAGACCGTTCAACACAGGGCTAGCATAGTGCCATTGAATATGATGACGACTACTACAAACACGCCTTTACTAACTAGTTCACTTGGATTGAAGTTTGTGTACATTAGCGTGAAACTTTGAAATGAAATGCTGTTATTCATCCCCCCTCCCCCATTCTCTCCCATTGTGCATGTTCAATACCATAAGTGTACATAAATTCCGACCACTGATGGAGCGCAATGTCCTCTTAGAGAGAAGGAGAAAAAAAGACTAAACACTTCCTTAGAAGATTCCACATACCAAGACTAACAAAAATGAAACCACTCGAACAGCTCTTCCATCCTGCAGGACCACTTTGTGTGCATTGCAGGATATTTTTCTATGTTGTTCGTATGTTAATCTCTGCACATCAGGATGATGTGTTGGAGCACACCTATCTTCATGGTCTGCCTCTTGCTTGCCAACTTTGCCAAGGACAACGGATGATGGCGAGTGCTGGAATAAACGTGAACCAAAAAGTTGATGATGATGATGGTGCCAACTTGGTTGGAGAATCTTTTTCACAAAGTTCACGACGAAGAGGATGTTGCTGGTGATCCAGCATGTTTCTTTTTGCTCAGAATTTTCGTACGAGTTCTATCATCATCGTATCTTCAAGGATACGGGTATAACGCCTTGAAGTGGTAATAGTTTTGTGCTACAGCATATCCGTATATCCTTTCTTGCAACAAATCACAATTACAAAAGAAAAAAGTGGAAAACTTCGTTTTAAAATGGAGAAGAATTTTCTATCTTGCTTAAACAGAAATTTCTCAGAAACTGTATACCAAAAAGAAAAGGACAACAAATCGAAAGGAAGGGTTTGTGTGTCCTAAGCCAACAGCTAAAGGTCGGTTATCCGTGTTCTTTGGTTGCGTGGGTTGGTCTGTTGGAGATATCGTTGCAGTTGGATGTGTTGTCTAGTTTATAGTTTATTTGAAAATTCTTCCTTTGAACTTGGTCTGTTGGCTCAATAAGGACAGGGTTTTTTTTCATCAAAGGATAAAGTATTTCTCGGTCAATTTGAACTATTTATGTCCAATTTAACGCAAAATTGATTGAAAAATAAAAACCGTACAGTGTACAAAAGGAAGTAACTGGATGTTAAAACAAGTCGGAAGATGTAGTTTGTTAATTTTGAGTGGTTTTACTGGCGACATTGTCAGAACAACTCTGCTTCATTCGTGGCTGAACCAGCTTGTGTCAGAAACAATAACAGAGTGGGGCGACTCCTTTTAAGCAATTTTGTTGAGTTGTTTATGGGTAGGTGTGATGTGTGCTTCAAAAAAAAATATTCAACTTTTGGCCATCAAATTCCATAATCAATTCCCTTTGTTTGTCGATGAATCATTTTCAAAAACGCTCTCAATTCAATCGATCCTCGTTAGCTATCCTTTGCCCAAGTTATATCAGCTACCAGCAGTCTAATAACGGCACTCTAAATAAAACATACGATCCTTTAATACAATTATCCACTTTGTGTCTCTCTCAAAAATGTTGTGCTTTGTTAGTTCGGCCTTGCCTTTGCAAAAGTTCTAATTTCCATCATGTCAAGCATGCTTTTAACAAGGCATACCTACCATATCATCATCGTTGTCGTTGCAGTTATCCCATTGTTTTGGGCTATGTCCTGTGTGTCTGTGTGTTCGTGCCTATTAAGGTCGCTCGCCTCTAATAGCTTTATCCTTTTCTGTGAAACTTTTTAATTTTTAATGAAACTTCATCAGAAACTCTGCCCGGATCTACACTGGACGAGTGCCAGCAGAAAAGAGACCAAGAACAAAATCATATTGCAGTCACAAGTCCAGGACACAAAAACTAAAATCATAAAAAAAAACACATTCTTTATGTCTTATCCTAGACAAACAGGCGACCTAGATATTTCTATCTCTCTGGCGAATCATCAAAATGTGTACAGGGACACTTGTTTTAACAGAATAAAGAAAAATTGAAAAAATAACACACACAAGTCCATTGGGCTAAAATTGCAAACAGAGAATGCTGCATAATTTATTGCACTATCGATTTGGTGTGCAAAATCTCTCACCCGGAATCCAGCAGCACCCACACAATATGACGACGATGTTGGAACCAACTCGCACACAAAGGGATGTCAAATTAACAATCGATTTGAGTTGACTTGAGTTGGAGCTTCCTGGCAGGTTGGCAATCGCATATTTTCGTCCTTGTTCTCGGGCACGTCGGATTCATATGATACCTGACCAAAAAATCCAATTCGACCATCAAGCCATATCTCGGGTCGTCCTGTCTGCCTGTGACGATGTAGGTAGGTCTTTATCGACATCAAAACTAACTCACCAACTGAGGGCGCACCGGTAGTGTGTGGTGCAGTGTTGGGAATTCGATGACTTCTATCCATGTCTATTGGGAGATGGCTGACAGTGACATTTGTTATTGATGCCGAATTTTAGTCTTTCATCGGGGAATTTTGTTGCATTGCGACAGAAATGATGTTGCCAAGTGATTGCTTTGATAAGCTGCCATAAAGGCGAGGGGTGCTTTGGCCCTCTTTTCGTTTTTTTTTTTTTTGGCTCTGTTGCAGATGCAACCAAAAAATTGTTTTCCACTGTGCGGTGAAACTACTATTTTATTCGTTTGCATGATTGATGTGAAAAGTTTTTCCACTGATGATGAATTTTTGCTTGCCAGCATTCTGAGAAACATTTTTCTACTTTTGAGGGAATTGAGTTTGTAAAAGCAATTTTGTGGTTTTGCTTTTGATTGTGAAATAGTAAAAAATTGAAAAAGGGAACCGAAACTGCTTGGAGTGTTATTAACATTTCATACGTTTGTTGATAGTAATCAATCATTTCGATGATCTTGAGGTTTTTTTTTCGAAATTCGAAAGTTCAAAATGGTAATTCCATTCATTGAGGTGAAGATATTGAATGAATGTTGGATTTCGTTTAAATTAAATTAAGTCTTGAAAGCAAAAAATTACAACTTTGTTCTCTTAAACTAGCTTAGAATTAAATGTTATGTTTTTAGATTCGAATAGGATCCGCTCTTACTTTCGGTCTGCTTTGCGTTGGCAGATAAGGTATTAGTTGTTTCTTGTTACAACATATGTTAGTTTGACATTGAAAGTTTCGATGGAATCCTGATGTTAGATGAATTTTGATTATTCACACTTAAATTCAAAAAAGTCCGTCTGTGCGAAGTGTTGCCAACGGGCCTATCTATTTCAATCTGGCTTTCGGAAAAAAACACATCTTTGTTATCGCACTTTCAAAAACGAGGTGACGTTTCTAGTTTTGTTGGGTTCTTCGAAAGCCTTCAATTCTGTTAACCATGTTAATCTGTGCTGAAAGCTAGTGCCAAATTTAAATTTTTCATGAAGTGCAACTCAGTTATTTTTTTATATTTTACCGATAAGAAGCAAGCAGTTGCAAGTTGGTGACTGCCTGTCAAATTTTTACCGATTGCTACTTCAAGGCTCCATAGTGGGAACTCTTTCTATTTTCTGAAGATGCAGTGTAAAAAGCATCACAAAATTATCCAGCCGGGATGTGGCGCTCATCAAGAAGGATGCAATGGATTTTCAAGTTCCTGAACTACTATCAACATTCCAAACGTTGAGAAATAGTGTATCCAAAAAAATACGAGAAACCAAAAGTAATTTTTATTCTGATCGTTTTAATAAAAACCTATCTTCAAAAACATAATGGAAGAACTTACGTGAACTTGGTGTTGGGAAGCAAAAGAAACATTGTATTACAGACACATGTCCCAATTATAAAAATGAAGAGTTTGCAAAAGTTCAAAGCAATCAAGATGATAATGATACCTTTGATGGACCGTCTGTATTTCCAGTTGTTGACCCGGCAAATATGGATGAAGGCCATCAAAATATTGACTCAGATAATAGATCTTGCTTTGGATTTGTAAGTGTAGATGAAGCGGAAGTCCTTAGTGCTGTCTTAAAAATTAAATCTTCGTCTGAAAGGTTAGATGGGTTTTACCCGCTTTTCATAAAAATAATCTTCTCTCAAATTCTTTCAACACTCACACACATATTCAATTCTATCATAACGACATCAACTTTTCCGGACACATGGAAAACTGCGAAAATTATACCTGTTCTTAAAAAATCTGAAACATATTCATCCCCAAAAGAGTACCGACTAATTTCAATATTACCGTTTCTATCTAAGGTTTTAGAAAAAACTTCTTCATAAGCAAATAAGCGATTTTCTGAGTGCTAAAAAGCTCCTATCTGAGCGGCAATCTGGCTTTAGGCCAGGTCACAGCTGCGTCACACCTATTTTCAAAGTTGCAGATGATATTCGTAATGCGATTGATAATGACCTGATTTAGTTTTTGGTTTTATTAGATTTCTCCAAAGCATTCGATACTGTCAACCATAAAAAGCTTGTTGTCAAACTAAAAAGCCAGTTTCAATTTTCGGATAGTGCCGCCAATCTAATTTTGTCGTATCTTGTTGGTCAAAGCCAGGCCGTTGTCATTGGTGAACAAATTTCTCGGCCCCTCAGTCTTTATTCGGGTGTTCCTCAGGATTCGATCCTTGGTCCACAGTTGTTCTCTATACTTATTAATGATCTCCCGATACAATCAAATCACTCATCTATAGACCTTTACGCTGATGATGATCAAGTTTGTTTAAGCTGTAAGCTTGGAATGATTGAAGATGTTGCTTACAAACTGAACTCGGACTTAAGAAGAATACTGTCGTGGTCTAAAGCCAATTGTCTAAACCTTTACCCAAAAAAATCGAAATGTCTAATTATCTATAAGACCCCTTGACTTAGATTACTTCCCTTCCTTGATGCTTGGAAATGTTAAACTTGATTATGTAAGCAAGGCAAACAACTTGGGTATACTTTTTAACTCAACTTTAACATGGGATGATCGTATTAGAATGGTTATTGGGAAAATCTTTGCTTCTCTGCGTAGTCTTTCCCTATCTAAGCACTTCACACCACAACACATTCGGTTGAGATTAGCAAAAACCCTTATTGTGCCGATCATCACGTATGGATGTCAAGTTATCGTAAGCCATAGTTCTGTTATGAAAAGAAGTCTGTCAGTTGCTTTCAACAATGTAACTCGATTTGTATATAATCTTAAGAGATATGATCATATTCCAAACTTTTCTAGCAATATCTTAGGTTGCACCCTATATACGTCTATTTGGAATACTTGTCCTTGAAAACACTAAACAAAATAATTATGACTTTTACACCATCATATCTTCTTAATAAAATTAAGTTTTCCAACTCATCTCAGAATTAATGTACATATGTTAACTTTTGCTAATCGAAAGGCTTTGAAGCCCACTGTAAAAGATACAATCAAATAAATAAAATATAAAATTTAAATATATTTAAATAAATATAAATGGATCCATATTCATACGTGTTCCTGAAATCAATTCGGACATTCAATTCATGTTTTCAAATGACATCAATCGGAGAAATAGTTACAAATAATACTGTATGTGGTAAGAAATTCAACATTAAGAAGGTCAAATTTATCACAAAGTGGGTGTATAACTGCCGATGTCAAACGAAACGCATACATTTTTGCAAATCTATTTCATATGAGCTGCCAAGAGGCACGCGTTAAATTTAAACCATTACATAAATTCACAACAAACTAATTATTAAAAAGTAGAATTTTAATGCTTTGTTTTCCATGATTGGCAGCATTTGATGTCTCCTATAACTAAGGAAAGTGTTATGCGAGATTTTGATTTGCGGTCTTTCGACTCGAACCACCATTTTTTCCTGAAAGAAAAGACTGGAAACCAGATAACGAAATCCCGGAAAGCACTTTTCCGCAGTCCTTTACCTTTTGCCCGTTCAATTACACCGAAAAAATCGTATCTTTCTTCATGAGAAACTACTCCTTTTCGTTTCTCAAAGTTATGAGAGTTAAGGAGATCGAAATATGGTTTTCTAACAGCACTGAATTAGGCCACAACTTTTTTGAAAAACTAAAATTTTATGAAACACTAAACACTGAGAATCATGGAGAACAAACATTCAAATAGTTCTGTACAAGCAATTGCTTTTAAATACCTAAGCGTTTGAAGTGCGAAATTCGCGATTTTTGAACCGTTCCTGGGTAAACTCGACATTTCAAAAATAGATCAAATTGAAAAGAAATCCTAAGTTTTACATGAACCTTTTAATTCCTGATTGTTGTCTAACAAATTCTGTGTGGGTGCTACTCTTATTATATTACAAAGAATCAGTGGCGTAGATGGGGGGGGGGGGGTCTGGAGGATATATCCCCCCCATTGGGATCGATAATTTTTCAACATAACCAGTTCCAAACGAGTTAAAGAAAACCACTCTGTCATTAGTATCTACTCACAATACCAACATTCTATTCGGAAACAGCAAAATTTCCAACGAAGTGATATATTATAAAAATATGTCTAATTTATTAACAGTTTGGCAAGCTTTAGATGTTTACTTACAGGATCGTTTGAATGGTTAGGCTGCTTTAGCTATTCATCGCGAAATACCTAAAACAGCAGACGAGGTTATAAGTGTTCTATCTTTAAAGAACAGAAAAGTCGATACAAAAAACTTCTAATATATTTTAATGAATTGAATTTGAATTGCATATCTTCCTGTTTGTATGTCCCTCCAATGTTTTTGTCAAGAGACTTGCAGAATTGTAGGTTATAGATCTCAATTCGCAACCTTCTTTTCTTAAGAAACAAAATTTCTTCTTCTTATGTTTTATGTATTTTCTACCGATTAACTTTTATTGCGAACGTTCTTTCTTGTATTAGGTAGACTGAATCATAAGCGTATTAAAAAAAAAAAAAACTTTCAAAAGTATAAAATGTCTTATCTAACATCTTAATTTTTTTATTATTTTTAACCTGTGGCCAAATTATTCCTTATTAATCACATTCCGATTTTGAGTTCCAAAATACACTTCAGTTTAATAAGCCTTATTGGCCAAAAAACATTTGTGAATATTGTATGCTTTTTCACAATTATCCTTTCCTGTTTGACCACGACACGCTTCAATGATCTTCTTAGATTTTTCGGCATCATTCTTTTTCTGCAATAAAATCTGTGTTGCTACTTCTTCTTGCAATTGTCCATCTTTCATGACACCAGTTTTTTCCATGAAGCAGTGCGCCATGCATATTCTCAGTGGGCTCGGTTACTTTTCCAAGTAAAAATATTTTGATAGTATTATTTATCCTACATATCCATGTCAACAGGTTTTACCTAACTACGGAATGGTCGTTTTGTATTTGAACTCGCATATGTAACATTAGTGTCAATGGCGCAAAATTATAGTCCGCTAATGAACAATTTTAAGGGAATTTAGTGTGATACTAGCTTAAAATGACGTTTGAGTCATGACTGAAACGTCATTTTAAGCTAGCATCACACTAAAGTTGTTCATTAGCGGACTATAATTTTGCGCCAATGTATTTACCTATCTCCACAAACTTGAAGACTTCAAACTCGTGTTATATTCTCGATCAGGTATAAATCGAGGATTATCAGGTTAAGTTTTTCTGAAATTTCCTGCCAAAAGTATCAAAGCACAAGCAAACAATTGTTGATTTCAACGTATGTAATTCTTTTATTGTTCTAATAAATGCTTCCAATGATTTCGTGTTGGCCATTGGACACTCATCGCTAATTGTGGAACTTTTGCCATTCTAGGCTTTTTGAGGTGTTGCATTGGATTTTCGTTGGCTTACATGTTTAAGTGTTATAAAAATAATAATAAGTTCAGACCTATCTTCCTTTTTTTTTCTTTTGAATTGTAAAACACGTTTTACGGATGTCAGCAGCCACCAGTCTGTCCTTAGTGCCAACTTAATCTGTTATCATTCTTAATAATTGCTGATAAAATTTCTTTTGCTTTGTTTTCTATCAATAGTAATTATGTACTTCAATTTTTTTTTTTATTGATGTTTCCCAAAATAAAAGCTTTGTCGAACTGTCAAAATTTCATTCACTTTCAATTTCAAAACATTCCTTCAGTCCTACGAAACTACGAAAAAATCAAAATCAAAATCAAATCTACAGCGCCACGGAACAGATAAATAATTCTTTATATTACTAACGGTTTCGTTAATAAATAAAATAAGGTAATTAAACATTAATTTTAAATAAATAAATAAAACACATTAACTTGAGTTTTCAAATAATTTTAAATTTAGTCGTGTTGCTGACGATGAGCGGAAAGCTGCTCGAAATGCATCCAAAATAAAAAAAATGAAAAATTATTTGAAAACTCAAATTAATGTGTTTTATTTATTTATTTAAAATTAATGTTTAATGTATAAGAGTTTTCGTTAATCGTTTCAAACAAAAAATTCTTTTTAAAGAAAAATTAGGTAAATATAATTTTATTCAAAAGCGATCAGTTCGTTCGTTTGGCAGCCCCGGCTAACTAGGCTGCTTATCGCTGCCCTGAGTTTTTTTTCACACCTAACGCATTAGAAGTTCGGTTTTTTCGCTGTTTTAAACAGAAACAGCTGAATTCACCAGCTTCGAACCCAACATTCTTGCCCCCAAAAAAAACTTGGGTCATTCGGCAGTCAGCTCATTGCCAGAGACTCTCACTCACACTCCCGGTGTGAGCACTGAATACACATCGAAAAGAGTGACACAGAACAGCTTAGTGCAAAATCAGAGCACTCATCGAACAAACCTTATGATATTGCCTTTTTCCATGCAAGGAAAATAATATGTAAATCTGTATCTTAAATTGTTTTCGATTTGACGTTAATGTCGAGCAAATTTCAAAACTTGTATATTGATCAGTTTAGTTTATATTTTGGTATAGTGGGAAAAGTATCCTTTTTAAATATTTGCACCATTTGCGATCGGAAAAGTATACATTTTGTGTGTTCTAAACCATCTACCCTCATTCCTCTTTAGTTTAGAGAAAAACTTAAGAAAATCGGTCAAGCGGTTTTTGGCCGGTTAGCGAACAAGCACAAAAATAAGCTGTACTTTAATATATATAGATTTATTCTAATTCATATTCAAATCGATCTATCCCCCCCATAACGAAAAGCTATCTACGCCACTGGAAAGAATGAAAGGAATAAGATATTCTTTAGCTGAATCATCCTAAACAGAATTTGATTTTTCAAAACAATCGTTTTTTCCACTTACTCGATTTTTCAATTTTCTTTTCCACTGAATGTTGATCCAAAGCCTTGTTTGATATCCGATTTAGAAGAAAATGTCAAATACCAGCAACAAAGCGAAATAAAAATATTAATATCTTACTATTGAAATCAAGGAAAATGTAGATATAGATGTATGGTTATGCAGGCAGAAATAAATTAAATAAAACAACAAAACCCTCAGCCTCAGTTGAGTAAATAAACAAAATCGTTTGCAATTAAAAAAATCTCCGCCGGGAAAAAAATCTCATCTACGACTTTTGTAGATATACAAAGCCATTTCCTAAAGTTATCATTCTATAATTATAAAAATAAAGCGAAACAACGACCATAAACTGTAAAAGAAGATTTAGCCTATAGTTTGTTCCGAAACCTAGTTGTAAGTCACCTTTTCTTTTAACTTTTTAGCTCATTCACCTTTTTTGCTAACAAA
>CAKKXW010000001.1:17005254-17023231 GCA_920937365.1 Sphaerophoria rueppellii
AGTTTTTTTTTTTTTTTTTTGAAAATTTGTTTTGATTATTTTCCTGGTAGCTACTTTTATACAATAATTTCTTTAAAAAAAAGAATGAAAGAACACAAAAGGTTTAACTTCCTTCCTTCTAATTAGTGTTTGTATTTTAAGAAGATGACTTTGAATAAGCGATTGTGTAGCAAAGCGAAAAGGGTTGGCTCGTTTCGAATTGAGTTTAAGGTTTAAGTCATTAATGTTAATTTAATTCACATCACAATACAACGAAAAACAGATTATGTGCGATGAGTAAGATTAAAGGTAATTTGAGATTGGTATTTAAAATTAGGGTTTTCGAATGAAAAATTTATATAATCAAACCACTTTCCCACACATTCACTCACACAAAACAGAAGGTGAAAATAAATTGCATGCTTATTTGTTTCTTTTTTTTTGGAGGAGAAAAAATGTGTTCTATTTGTGAAAATTAATCTTTAATTTGAAGGAAAGCAAAGGAAAAAAAAGAGAGATTTTCATGGATTTACATGTGCAGGAGGTGATTGATACATTGCTGGGTTAGGCAAACAAAATGTGTTGAGAATTTCGTGATATTTTTTGCTGAGTGAAAACAATACGTGTGCCTTTCATTAAATTTTTAAAGCAAATGTCTCACATGATTTTGTTTTATTAAAAAAAAATCTTTGCTACAACTTGCAACATAAATTTTTCATAGCGAATTGTTCAAGAGGAATGACGGATCAAAACACAATTGTAAACGACAGAATCTAGTTTAAGTTGAATGAATTCCTATATTAAGCAGAAATCAGTGTACAGGATTATTAATTTCGTAGTTTCAAGATAGTAACGCTGGTATTTGATACCTGTTAAACTCAGCTATCATTTGAAGTCGACCATCATAAGTTGAAAGTTTCTAATTAACGAAAACTGCAAAGGAGTCGAACAATTTGTTGAACTTTTTCAATCTTTCTTTAGAAGTATGCGGATCTAACCGAAGACATTTTTCTACTACTTAAGCAATCGTCCAATTAGTTTTTTCCAATTTACGACTCCCGAATATCGAGACGTCAAATGGCTATAAATGCAAGAAATCGCTTTATCCTTTCCCGATCACGTCTCTAAATAATCTTCTTAGAAGTCTTTTCTCGTCAATAAACCACTTTGAAGGCCTTAAGCACAGCTCTCTTGGATCGACCGATGATGTTTTAGTCGACCGCATAGCCTAGGAGCTGGGTGAGTTTGTTGAAGATATTGTTTTCCGTGCTCACACCTTCCTTGTGCACTATCTACTCCAGGACTATGTTGAAGAAATCACATGAGAGCGCATCTCCTTGTCTAAATCCTGCGCATGTTAGAAACAACTCGGATGAGCTCTTATCCATTTGCACACTGCACTGCGTATTGTTTATGATCATACGGCCCAGCAGGATCAGGTTGTTCGGGATCCCGAATTCAGACATCACCATCATAAGATCTGGGCAGTGGATACAATATCATAAGCAGCTTTGAAGTCTTCCTCCCACACTTTGTTGATGACCTGGTGCATGCGGATCATCAAAATACCTCCTCCATATTTAAAGAGTTCCGGAGGTATGCCAGGTTCGGTGGACTTGATATTTTTCATATTTTGGATGGCTCTTTCTACCTCTTTTATGCTGTGGGCTGGGACTGGGTCTTAATTATTAACTGGTCTTGGTCCTCTTTCGTCATTGGCTCGCTCGACATTATGCGCATTCAGCCGCTGTTGGAAGTGCTGCTTGAAAACATCTACTAGGTTTCCTTCACTGTTTTGAAGAGCTTGTGTCCCGTTTCTAAAACCTGAAACTAATTGCTTTCGACCTTTTAAGGAAATGTCGGGCGTGGTTCTTGGCCCGGTGAGTTTGTGTTCCGGTTCTAAATCCTGAAGCTAGTTGCTTTCGACCTTTTAAGGAAATGTCGGGTGTGGTTCTTGGCCCTAGATCCTTGAACTGAGGAACTGCGGATGCTATTTTCTTCCTTCGCGGGGTATTTTTCTCATTTCTCCTTTTTGTTCGGTACTCTTCTCTTGCTGCTCTTGTTTTCAATAACGCGCATTCATCATCATACCAAGGGTTATTTTTCAAGGGTGGCTGGTTACCTATGGTGATCTCAGCTACATTTTGTTTCCACAAGGTGTTGAAATCTGTGGGTATTTGGGAAGATGGCGATGAGACGCTCACTCAGGCGCTCACCGTAGTCTCTGGCATCATCCGGAGTGTTGAGGTAATCGATGTTTAACTCCTTTCCTTGGGTCGCCAGTGTTTTTTGTCATTATATAATCGAGTTCTGAACTTAGCCAATACCAGAAAGTGGTCAGAGTCGACATTCGCTCCTCGAAAAGTGCGCAAGTTCAATATGATACATGAGTGCTTTGCGCTGATTAGAACATGGTCGATTTGATTGGTGGTTCGACCATCCGGAGATCGCCAGGTTGCTGTGGAGATTTTTTGTCTTGGAAACCTAGAGCTACTTATCACAGTATTACGAGCTGCAGGAAAGTCAATTAGTCGGAAGCCGTTATCTGTTGTAACTTCGTGGAGGCTGTGCTGTTCTTTCCAACAAATCCGCCAAAAATGTCATCCTTCCTGATTTTTGAACAGACAAAAAGCTCCGTAGGATCTATCCAGGAGGTCGTAAAAACCTTCTTGTAAGACTCAAGGCAGGGGCCGAAAAATCTAGCTGCCAAACTGTAACGCACAGTGTTGTTAAATACAACATGCAATTTACGCTTGCATTTCGAGAATATCTCACACCCATATAAGTTAGAGCTCGTAAAACATGGGTTTTCGCAAGCATAAACCGTGTTTGAATCGATGTGAAATGTTGTGCCAAATAGAGTCAGCGTGCCTATGACTTGGTTGATGTGACGTGAGAGTCCCAGTTAAGATTGTTTTTACATGGCAGGACTAAGATTTTTACAGTTTGCACATATTCAGTATGTTTTCCCATGGTCCTTCTCAATGAGTTTGGCTATGGAAGAACCATACTTTTTCAAAAGCATTTCAGCTTCAATATAGAATTGGTCTACACTTCGCAAATAATAATTAACCTCATATCGAGACTTGATTTATGCAGTACAAGTTAGAATATAATAATTAATTTTAATGAGCTGCCCTGAGGGCCAAATCAATAGCAAGCACATACAGCAAGCAAAATTCAATTTCCTCCCCAGTGCTCGGCCTCTAGCGCTTTACATTTAAACTTCCATTATGCTGCTGTGTATCGTATCCTCATTCAATCAATCCATTTTCCATCTGCACATACAGCTGCAAGCCGAAATATCGCGAAATGTAAATTAATTTCAGTCCTATTGTTAGCCCCATGTTAAGTTAATTACCAGCTACAAACATAATATTTGCTCATCACTTTCCCAAAAAGACCGCAAAACCTTAATACGAAAAACTTGACAAGCCAAAATGACATTAATCCACAAACTTTTTCAGTTGTCTGAGTTGCAGACCGAACTGCACAAATGGTTTTTAATTAACGAACGAACATGAACAATCTCATATACGAGACTGACCCAATTCAGATCAAACATGTCAGAGACACATAAATGACCAGCGATACCACTTTACTGCGATTGCAGTAGATCTACTGCGATTTTTGTAAAAAACAAATCTACTGCCACTTAATCCAATCTACTGCACTTTTTCTTCTTTAGTTATTATAATTTCATTTTCTTCTGTGACAGAAATGAAAATCCGATATAACTTCAGCACAGCCATTAATTTGTAAATGGCATTCGTGAAATTGCTTGAACGATTTCACTCACGTGAAAATCAGATCACAGAAATAACTTTCAACTAGATCGTTCCCAAATCTTTAAACTATTCATCATAGTTTTCGTGCACGGTTCCTTCTTTTGTTTATGGATAATAGTATGTTCTTTTTAGGTTTGGTCCTCTCTGTACAAAACTACTTATAGAATGTGGGTATCAATTATGCTAACTCCCGCATAGTAGTGCTACTCTGGAGAGAAAATGTTCACAAATTACCAGGAGAGTCATTCCGTAACATTCAAAACGATAATCATCCAAACGATCATCGTCAACGATATTGTCTCAAATTTGCTTCACGTAAATTGATCATCCTAGTCTCGTTTAAGTGTTTTATTTAATGTATTTGAGAGCTACAGATATTTACAAATTGTAGACAAAATTTCATCGTACTGCACGTGTTTTACAATCAGCTCATGTTTTGAGTTTGTGTACTTCACCGGTGTGACGCATTTGCAAGGAAGATATTGAGAGAATCTTATAATACAGATGTCGCTTCTCTTTTTTGATCCGATTGTAGTACTCTTTAATAAATATGCCATGTATCATCAAAGATGACAGTTGAAATTAGGCTTTTTCACAATTTTTTTACCTCAGAGATTTTGTGATGAATGATTCCTATTTTCCATTTTCCACTCAAAGAAAGATCCCCCAGTTCTTGACAAAAATTCGAGAACATTTTTTTTTATAAAATTAATGCTGTTTTGAATTAAAAAAGAAATTGCTTTGAAATGTTTATTCTAGAAGATACCTTTTTAGTTATCGTTCAATTTCCATAGTTTTGACGATATCGTTTTGGCGCTAATCAAGTTACAGAAAGCAAATTTCGATCTGGAAAAATCGACACCGTCAGGAGTGATTTTCAGAGTAACGTGAAGCGAGTCGATCGTCGAAACGATAACGTTTGACGACAACGGAGATCCGAAATGACTCTCCAAATAATAGCAAAAACAAGAAATAAATTGAATTTTATTCCACTTGTAAACATAAACATTTTTTGCATGGAAATTATGATAAATATTACAGACCAATGCTCGACTATCAGATTCTCCTTGATAAATCGAACGTTTTCAATTTAATTTTACAAATGGGGAATTTGTGAAAAAAATAAAATTCTGCATATTTATGTTTATGTTTTAATTTTTTTGTGAAATAAGAAATCTACTGCGAAAATGTTTGATTTACTGTATTTTTTCAACTGTTTCACTGCACAATCTTACTTTTGAAGTGGCAACACTGTAAATGACTCGGTTCCACTGAAGTGAACTTGACAGGATTTCAAAAATTACATGAAATACGCACAGCCAACAAAAGTTCACCACCGAAATTCACCTAACATTTTTAACAGAGAAACAAAAATAATTCTTATGTGGCTTTTCTTACAACCCAAGAATTGATCCGTGACGTAAAAGTGGCACTTTTTTCCGCCTTAAACGCATTTCTTTCACAAAGAAATTGAATTTATTTCTCGAAGGATTGATTTCTCTTGAATCTCTTTTTGGAGACGGATTTACACATACTTGTACACGGATTTTGCACATATACTACAGCTGAGTTTTCTGTTGTTGTGATAATCATGCACAAAACGAATTTACAGCTGACCAGACAACACAGACATTCAAAAAAGAGATTGATTATTTTTTGGACATTTCTTACACGCTAAAAAAAATTGAATTTTGGTAGCAATTATTCTTCGTGGTTGTAAGAAAAGCCACATTAATTAAGCTGAAATGTCTGTGAGCTGTTTTTGGAACCAATTCTACTTCCTCCTATTTATTAAATATACGAATTGAAAAGAACTAGAATCAACCAACAGAAAACGAACTTTCCTGAACTTCTTGTTCCTCTCGAATATCTCAAAATGAATCTGAATCCTTTGATGTTTCTAAACCAATCCTTGTATAATGCACAAGGATCATATCAACAACAGGTCAGGAACATGACAAGTTAAAGTTTGTGGAGAAAAACACACATTGCACTTCTGAAAATCGAAAACATCAAAACTCCTGAAACGAATATAACACTACCGGAGCACCGACGAAGGATTTAGAAGCATAAAAAAACAACTTTTCTCTGTTCGATATGATGTTTGAGTGTTAGAATTTATATAAGCCAGCAACAGCTGTCAGAATTTGCACATTTGCTTCGTTGCTTTGGTTTTCATTTCAATTTTATGTTCCAAGAGAACGGTATTCAAATATGCTTCGACAGCTCTAGGAACCAAAACGATTTTTCAAGGTATCACATTTGCTAACAAAACAAATCCAAAATGGAAATGCGAGTGCACAACTGACGTAAGTAATTAAAAATTCAAGTTAGACTGTTGCAAAATATACTGTTACTCATTGTTCAGCAAGTTCTGCTTCTCAAAATTGGTGATGCCCTCAATGCCGCTTAAAACGAATTCCAGTCACCATGGCACCACCACACCACTGTAAAGTAATGTTTTATATACAAAATTTACAGGACTTCTCTGGGTAGTTATTTTTGGAATTTCAAATGAATGAATCTCGAAAAATCAAAGTCGTCCTTGTGCCAATTTCAACTGGATATATTATGTGTGCTTCGTGTAATTCCCAAAAGACCCGAAGACAGGATTATGATTGCCTTGACAGTTTGCGCACGGTGACAATAATAATAATTCATCTACGACCACGAACGACGACGACGATATATGATGACGACGGAAATAGGAGCAAGTATAAGCAGGAAGAAAGGACCAAACCAACATTTCCCTTGACACTTTAACATTTTACATCACCCCACAACGCCGCCGCCATATTGTCGCTGACATTTTGATGTTGTGGTGTGGTTATGCGAGTTTCGACCGACTCCATGTCGACTATGGCTCTAGGGCAATTTATTAAGTGCTGCAACGAATCGTTATTCGCTACGCTGTTATTTCACCATAAGTACGGGTTTCTGTATATCTATGTTGAAGATCCTATATGGAGACTTAAGCAAGGCAAAAATAATTCTTCGTGCACAATTTTCTTCGGCCTGTACCTAGACACTCCAACGTTTATATAGTTCCAAAAAGTTTTCCATAAGTCCTAAAGTAACCATACAACCCCGCATGGAAGACTTGCTTGGTGATTAGGAACAGTGTTGCCATATTTTTTCTAAAATATGTATTTACTTTTCAAACATACAGTTTTGCTCTACGTTCTGTTTTACCTCAAGAAATTGTCAGCTCTTAATTGTATGAATGTTATTATTGTCAAGCCCTCAGCTAAATTAAACTTATGGCAACACTTGGCTGCAAAAAATGGTACATAGTTTGATGTCATAATACTCGAAGCATGGATAATCCGTTTTCGGTTCAGTGAAGCATTGGTTTTGCGACATTTAATATTATGGAAACCTGTTGTCGGTTGGAGGGAAGAACGCAAACCCAAATCCACCTATGTTACCTTCAAGTTTTGCTTTAGCTCGAGGATGACAACAACACATGGGAAATATCTAGTAGAGTGAGCTACTTCGTTGTATATTTGCGTCTCGCTTATAGTTATGGGTGGTAGTTTGAATGTGTCTTTTACTAGGATATACCGACCGAAATATGAATATCTGAATTTTTTTTTGGAAAACGTCGTGTTTTGGTAGTGTGATATCAAAGATTTCTATTCAACACGACGACCCACAAATTTTTGGATTGGAATTGGAATTGGTGTAAATGTAAAATTTGATTGCTTCATAATTTTTCTTCAAAAATGTATCTTCCCTGGATTTTGTATTGCACGAAAAACATTTTGTTTGTTTTATAATCTCACAGCCATTAATGAAAAAAAAAAAACAAACGCCTATTCCACTCTTATTCCACAGGTTAACTAACCCATAGTACTTGTTTTTTTAAGGTGGCGTTCAGTCCGTTGTGGATTTGGGTCTCAATCAGCAGTCTCTGCCAGCAAGCTCGGTCCAGTTTTGCACTCCAAGTTGATTGAGGTCTTCTTCCACTTGTGTGGGCTACCTGAGTCGCGGTCTTTCTCTGTTTCTACGTCACTCGGAAATAGTGTGGAAGGCTTTCCAGACCGGAGCATTGGTGTCCATCCGAGCCATCTGAGTCTCTGGACCTTGACTCTTTTGGTTAGGTCCATGTCGTTGTACACCCGTAAAACTCGCTGCTATATCTTCTTATCCATTCCCCATCAATGAAAACGGGGCAAAAGATGACCCGAAGAACAGTCCTTTCGAAACAGCCTGAGGCACATTCATCCGATTCTGTCAAGGTCCATGCTTCTGCTACATATAGCAGGACTGGAATGATGAGGGTGTTAGACAGTAGTTTTACTTTACTTGTTCGAGGGCTTTTCTACTCTATCGCTTTCTAAGTCCAAATAATCCGTAATGAGTTATTCTTCGTCTGATCTCGACGCTGATCTTATAGCCCGAGACGTTGTATGCGTCTATTGTGACGTTCTGTTTGAGCCGAGCATCGGTCGATGTTGGGTAGCGAAGACAGCATATACCTCGTTTTTTCCTCAATTGCCACTAAAGCCATTTGGAGTTCAACGATTTTTTTCTGTTATCTGCAGCAAAGTGAAAAAAAAAACATTCTCGATCTGACGCTTCTCATGCTCCATCTTTTTTCTCCTGAGTGGACGGCTTTCCTCTCTCCTCTTTTGCTCGTAGAGCTCACGAGCAGCTCTTGTCCTTTAATAGCGCAGCTCTGTATGCCTCCTGCTTTAAAACATTTGCTTGGGTAGTCATTTGTATATCTGTCCGTCTATAAGGCCTGTTGTTGCTTCGCAACTAAATGTTTTTCTAAGTAGTCGGGAAGTCATCCCGATGTACAACTCCCAACCTGGAGTACCAGGTACTTGATGTGACTCAGAGAAAAAAATGAAGCGATTACAAGAGAAAAGGTAAATATTTTATTTTTTAAAACATTCGATAGGTACTGTCCATAAAAGATAAAAAAAATATTAACTATATAAACATAACCACTTTTTTTTATCCCCATTTTAAATCGAAACAATATAATGAAAGTTCGTTTTTCGGTTGATTCAGTCATTGCTACAGGATTGTCAATTACATTTTTTCTCTGTATCCTTTCTGCTATCGCAAGTTTCCTTCATAGAACAAAAGGATCAACTTATAACTTTTGACGGAAACAATAACAACAAACAAAAAATGCACCTGATAAATGGATGTTCAATTTTCTGGAACCAATAACGAAATGCAAAAAAATGCTTGCCATGAAAAGCATTTTTTTTGTATTTTTTAATAAGAATGTCCTGTTTCCATAAAAAATCAAATATATTTCACATTCACGAATTGAACATGAATCAAAAAGTTAAAAACAGAAAAATATATCGTCCTGCAATAAACAGCGAGTGAACAAACAGCAAAACCAGAAGGAACTATTGCTGACAGCAATGGCAGGTAATTTGCTTCAGATGAATGCATCCGATAGTTGTTAATTACAATTTTTTTTATCGAAATACACGAAGGACCATCGACAAAAACATATATCTTGCTATTTGATACGTTTCACTTGTTTGAGAGAGATTTTTATTTTTGTTTGTTTTTTTGCATTGGTTTATTATTTTGGGGCAAAGCATTTTTTGTTTGAGTTTAATGTAGCCATTTGCGAAAACATTCACTTATTAATAAATAGAAGAATTGTATGCATGAGATGGAAAAAAATACACACATTTTTAAAGTTTTAAGAAATTTCCAATAAAGTAAACCTTTCCTAAAATTGTATGAGTTAGTGCGTGTTCTTGGCACTTTGAACCTTAATTTATTTTGTGTATAAACAATTGAATAGAATTCAACGTTTAACTTTCCTTATCCATGTAGCATGAATAATCTGGAACCGGCTGATTTCACAATAGAGCAAAAAAAAAAGCAATCGGAATTACTTGAACGAAGAATGAATAATGCTTCATTCTCCATTATTCTCAACATTTGGTGTCTCCGAAAATTTCTGTTTTTGAAAAAGGGTGTGGCTTGTTATTAGAAAAATTGAAAAAGATACTAGATCTCGATCTCTTCAATTCTCATAACTCTGGGTATGACATGAAAGGAGGATTTCTTACAGTCAAATAACATTCGGGAAAAATTCCTGCTAGAAAGTAGTAGGGGTCATATGCAGGGCTGCCGTTTCAAATTTTTACAGAGGAGTATTTTCATGTTCGAGAGGGGAGTATTTTTCTATTGAAGGGAGTACACAAACAAACATTTTTTAACAGGGACACTTTTGATTAGGTAGAAGAAAAAAAATCGAGTTTTGACAGCTTTGAATTTAACTTGTGAATGCACATTTTCACTAATAAATCATTAACCATTTTCATCATGAAAATTCACCATCGGCTTTCTGCCGAAATGCGAACACGATGACCACAAATTCATTCGTATTTCTCACCCTAGTAGACCGGGGGTAGAATCGTGTAAGCTGGTTTTTGATAGTTGGCAGTCAAATTCAGAAAAAAAATTAAACTATCAACTATCAGCTTACACTATTTCAATCCAGCAATAACAAGTCGGGTCTAAATATTTGAGTCAATATATTCGTTCTGTAATGTTTCGAAGTGCCGAAAATATGGCTGCCGTTCAAGCGTCCGTATTAAAATTATCCAAATCAGTCAATTCCATGGCGTTCTGAATGGCCAGCGTTATCGCATCCTGATTACCGATTATTTTTGGCTCGCATTTGAATCTATATGAACTTTGGCCACAAGTAGTTTCAACAAACCACAAAGTACACAATCCCATTATTGAAGAGTAGGTTTGATGGGCGAGTTATCTCAAGAAATGGGAGTCTATTGTCCGCCTTATTCGTGCGATTTAACACCACTAGACTAGTTGTTGTGTTCGCTTAAATAATGGTATGGTATATGTAAGCGCGGTAGTTCATGTAATATAATGTTCCCTTAAGTTTCTAAGCGTCTGTTTCACAATGTAAAAGTAAAGTTCTGATAAGTTAACCAGCACTTAAATTAGCTACCAGTTAAATAGTTCTGTTAATGAGTTTTACGTTTAGAAAAAAAATAAACAACAATCAAAAGGATTTTTGTTGTTGTTTCGGAAATTACTCCGGTTAATTTCCTGTAGAACTTCTTTCTTTCTTTCTTTCTTAACTTAATAGAGGTCAGAACCACTATTAACTTTTGAGGGCGCTAGGAAATTAGAACTTATCTAAGGCAATGATCTAATAGCGTTCAATGTATACCTAAATACCAGCCTTTGAAAGTTATAATTCTTTGTTTGACTTGTGATTGTTGGCCATATCTTTAATCAATCAATATACAGGATGATTATCAATCGATTCATATTTCGTATTACGGAATGTAATCGATAGAACCATGCATTTTGAATAAACCCGAAAATATTGCGAATATTTCTAATTTGGGAATTCTATGTAGTCCAAGGATTCCATGATATGCTTTCTAACTCGGAAAACGCGGTTTCGTGGTGACTCCACAACGCGAAAAAAAAAACTCATCAAACTCCTCGTGTCGAGAAGAATATCCTTTTTATTGAAAAAAATTAAAATTATTTACGAATCCTTGCTTTTGAGAGATTTAATTCTATTTTAATTGAGAAAAATACAAATCTTGTTTTTTTTCAGACTTTTAATTCTGTTAACTGCCAGTTAACTACTTTATAGGGCACTTCATCCTCCCTATAAGTTACTTGACACTTTAACTACTAGTTAGCTCTACTCAGATATTGTGAAACGCTATTTTGAATTTTAACTGCTAGTTAGCTTAAGCTTCCAAGTAGCTTAATTGGAACTTTACTTGTATATTGTGAAACAGGCGCTAAGGGGAGTATTTTCGAGTATAGCGGAGTATGGGAGTACACTGAACGCAAAGGGAGTACAAATACTCCCATGGTAGTAGTTCCGGCAGCGCTGGTCATATGGCATGCAATATTTTGGTTTGCGAGATTTTAATTTTCAGTCTGTCGACTACAATCCATTTTTAGTGAGTCCTAGATAGAGTTTTTTTTATTAATCAAATACCCTCTCCAAGTCTAATAAGCACTAGCAACCTTTAGTAATATTTTTTTTTCTGATCAAAACCCTTCTTAAATTTGTTCTCTAGTTTGAATGCTGTTGGAACTAATAAATTGTATAATTGTTAAACCAACGAGTTAATATCCTCTTTAAAAGTAAGTCGAAAAATTAAGCCAAAATGAACACTGATTTCAAGTACACTACATTTAAAACAATCCCCTTGGCAGTGCGCCATAATATGAGTTTTTTTGCGAACAGTTTGTTATAGGTAGGGTTAAACTGTGTCAAACGATTGATAGTGAACGCTATGTCTGGCTTGGTTGCAATCGCCAGATACATAAGCGATCCTGCGAGTTGAGGAAAGGGTTTGTCGAATTAACATTCTTCAGTCTTACTCTTACCAGAAGGTAATTTCAACTTATTGTCGCTTGCTTGTTTTAACTGGATTCGACTCGAACATATTATATTTCTTCAATATTTCCTTGATGTATCAGTTTTATTTCGGCAAGAAAATCGCGTCAGTTCCAAATCTTTGACTTCAAATGCAGCAGCAAGCCCATCACGTATGCAGTTCAATGTCTTTTGACTTTTTGATGCATACCGTTGACATATACTGCAGTGTCGGTAAATTCGTCATTACTTGTTTCAAAATAAAAGCATGCATCGTAAGTAGCCGGTTTCAAATCAAGTTTACGAATGATTTCGTCAATCTTCTTGTTCCACTCTCGTCTTGCTTGTCAAAGACCATGCAACGCCTTCCTCAATCGACAAGCTTTATCGCCATTCTTGACGTTCTTCAGCTGCTGTTTGGCATTTTCTTTTATTTCATCATTGTTTCCGTCTTCTTTCACAAGCATTTCTAACGACTGCTGAAAATATTCTGAAGTTTTCATGAAAATTTCTTGTTCCAAATCACCATTCAGATACGCTCCTTCAACGTCCATTTAATATTCTTTTAAGTTTTCACAGACAATCAGAGCCATAAAAAGTCTGTTTGATTCTAGGCGAGCGTGTGAAACCTCGAGCAACGACACGAGCTTTCCTTCTGCCAAAGAGTCATCTGCTTTCAATTTATTTCGCAAAATATGTTTGCTTGTCACAATAGCTCTGTTTTCTGGACGCTCGACTAGATCCCACGTGTTGCTTTTGATAAGCACTCGAATCTCTTCTTTGATTGCTATTAGCCATTCTTATGCCTCTGCTCCAGCCATAGCACCTTCAAGTGTCAGCTCTCCAATGTTCGATAGTTCAACTTCATCAACTTTATCTGTAGCATCAGTGTAAACATCATCATCGTTTTCATCTTCACCATTACCTTTTTCGATACAATTTCTTGTTCTTAGTGCATGCAGACGGCTTGAGACCTAGTTCATAAAATTTTTGTAGTATCTAAATTTATTGCATTTCCATAATATGCGCTCCTCGACCAAATTTTGACTTTTGCTGATAAGCACCTGGAAAAACATACATCGCCCCAATTCTCTCGTCCTCTTGCCTTGGTTTATTTGCATCGTGTTTCTCGAGAATTTTCTCTTTCTGAACATCAGGCTTTGGTACACTATCGTGGGACTCCATTGCACATTCGAAGAGCTTGAAACTTTTGGCAATCCATTCAGAAGAAGTATCAACAGTAACTCTTCGTGCATGTCTACATCCATACACCTCAGTTGTGACACTGCATCAAAGAATTTCATTAAATTCTTTGGCATGTCGTCACCTTCTTGGTCGCCACACGTTTGAGCAATGTTGCCTTCTTGGTTGGTCCCATGGAAGCAAATTTCGACTTCAAACGCTGCCAGTCCTTTCACAAAGATGTAACAGACTCGAATCAATAGCAATGATCAGATTTTGCTTTTGCATCATCATCCAGCTACTTTTCAACGCTTTTCTGGTCAGAATTTTAATGCTTTGTTCTCCATAATTCTCATTATTTGGTGTCTCCTAATATTTCTGCCTTGTTGAGGGCTGTTAGAAAAATCGAAACAAAATCACATTTCGATCTTCTTAATTTTTATAACTTTGCGTGACGAAAAGGAATAAATTGCAATGATAATAGAATTTTTTGGGGTTAAACGTGGCTCGGGAAAAAGTATTGCGGCAAATTTATTTGCGGTCGTAGGTTTGTGGTCTTTTGGTTTGCGTTTTTTTTTGTTTTCCGTCTTTTGACATCATCCCGTTTTAAGTTCGTCGTAGTTACAGTTTTGGATTTTCTTTAAATAATCGAATACCCTCTCAAAGTGTTACAAACACTCGTAATTCTTGACAGTGTCGATTTATTAAAAGTCCACTGTATTCGCTGAATATTTTGTTTATCTGTTCAAAACCGTTCCGAAAATTGTTCTTTGGTTTGAGAGCTTTCTTATATTTCAAACATTGTAGGTATATGCCCTTTTTCTATGCATCTAAAAACAACAAGTGAATATCCTCTTTAAAAGTACCACAAAAAATTAAGCGAAAACGAACACTGATTTAAAGTATACTAACTTTAAAACAATTCCCTTGGCAGAATGCCATATGAGCTACCTTTGTGAACAATCCTTTCCAGTGGCTTGGCAGGTGGTGGCGGCGGTGACGGGCGGCCGGCATGTCGGCGGCAGCGGTGACGGATGTGACAACAAAAAACACAAATATCTACAAAAAAAAAGTATTTAACAGAAATGGGAAATGGTGCTTTCAACCAGCAAAGAAAAAACAGGAAATATAAAAAAATAAACATTTTCAACAAAGGACTAAATAAAATTTTACAACAATTTTATTGCACCTTGTTGAAAAAAATTGCTCGCCGGCCGTATAAAATTGATGGAAAATGAAAATGAGATTCCACGTACACACCCATAAAAAAGCACATCAACATTTGGCGTCATTATTGTATGTGTGTTTACATAGCCTCCTCCGGCTTAAATGCCTGATGCGTTGGTGTATGCAGTTGGAATAATGAATTGCACGTTCTTTTGGAAAATGAATGATTTTTTACGGCTTATACTTTGGAATAATTCAAATAAATTTGAGCCCAAAAAAAATGTCTGCAAATATATTTGGGATATAAAAAATAAAAATATGTAATATTTGTTTTTGATAATAATTCTTTTTCATTTTTTGCTTTGTTTATTGGCTATTTTTAATAAATAAATTGAAACTTTATAGCAAAATGAAATGCTATCAACGAACGTATAAATTTAAGCGGCTCTTAACTGATGTGGGTTATTTTTTTCGAACATCCGGTTAGCGCAAACGGGCGTGTCACGTATCTAGATTCTGATTGGAATTATTATTTCGTGTTTTTGTACTTTTTTATTTAATCAATTCCGCTTGTTAGGGTTTTTGGTCTTAAACAAAAACAAATAAAATGGAAGTAAAAATGTATTATTTCCTATAATGTTTAAATTTCCGTTCTTTTAAACTTTATGATCGCTAGAAAAAAGAGAAAATATAACTGACGTCCTTTGTGGGTGGAAAAGCATTATTGTTTTAGGCGGTTTCAAGAGACTTCGTTGTAAATTAAAATGAAATTTAATAGCATCATAAATATTAAAGATGAAGTCGGAGGCCTATTCGTCTTTACATATATCTCGACTGGGTTTGTTCAATAGGGGAAGTATATGGATTAACTTCTTCCTGTTTTATGTGGCTGGGGCCTGGAGATTTATTTATTCATGTTCTCTGTGCATTATTGTACCACGAAAAATATTCAAGAGGAAGACGTCTAGATTTATTTAAAAGGTTTAGTTCTGCTTCTTAAAAATGGCTGAGAAGATTAAAGCCTGATTTATAACCAACGCATCAAGAAGGTAGGTTTATTCAAATTAAACGAGGTTTAAAAGGAATGAAAGAAAAAGGCGTTAATTGTAAAAACCCATGAAAGTAATTAATTTCCTTGGTCAAAAAAAAAGAAGAAAGACAAAGCAGGGTCGCCTGAGTTGACCAGGTGAGCTAATAATAAATACCTGTGTAGTGTATTCAGTTAATCAAGCCATTTACAGCCATTGATAGAGTTCAAAATGTTAGTAACTAGAAATAATTGCCAATCAATTTCTTCCTTAGATGGGAGAATGCAGGGCAGTAACATAAAAAGTGTGAAGTGTCTCATTCACCTCCTCGTCACTGCTTCCTCTGTATAGATCGTCTGAACTATTTCTCATATTATTCTTATGATATCCTAACAGATTATATACGGTGATTGTACTTAGAATAGATCGAAGTGATCTCTTGTTTAAGTGTACAATTTTGTCCGTTCTTTGTTTGTTAAAACAGGGCCAGATCTTTCTTGTACTTCCGCAGGTGTCAAGAAGTTTCTACTTTTCATCGGCCATAACAGTTATTCTATTTGAAATTTCCTGCTTGGCTTATGTCAAGCATTGATCCTAGTCTTGCTAATTAATCGGCTTTCTCGTTGCCTGGTATACCGCTGTGGCCTGGGACCCAGCAGAGTCTAATGTTATGCTGTGCGCCAAGAACCTTAAGCTCTTCGCGGCAGCATGAAACAAGCTTTGATTTTACCTCAATTGCAGTAATCGCTTTTACTGCGGCTTGGCTATCAATGTAAACGTAGATATCATCAGCTGTTGTCACTGCCAGGATCTCCTCTTGGAAAACACTACTGTAATCTGGAAGCCTAAGCAAGTCGGCCAACTTGAAACTTGAAAGAATAGAAGCCTGCCCCTACACCAGTATCCATCTTAGAGCCATCAGTATAGTGAGCCGTCTCACTGGAGTGTGGTATGTTATCTATCCATTCTTTTCTGCTTGGGATGGTAGCCTGGAATGGTTTGTGAAAATCATGTTTGGTTGTTTTATAGTCTGTCGTAGTACTTAAACCCACATTTTTATGAAGGATCTGAGCATGTCCTATAGAATTGTTTTTCTAGACTTTAGTCTGGCTAAGTCGCAAAGCACTTTTATCTGCAGTTTCTTGAACAAAGAGATTAAGGAGTTTTAAACTGAGGATAACTTTCAGTCCCGCAGTTGAGGTGGATCTCCTTGCCCCTGTAATGTCTGGTACATGCAAGTCTTTGTATTTTAGTCAGAATTTTGAGGTTCGTGCTTTTTTCTAAAGCATTCCGCCAAACCAAATTACCATAGGTTTGTATTTATCTAATTATTGCCGAATAATAAAAAATTAGGTTTTGGTCCCCAGGTTTTCCCAAAAATTCTATTGCAGGTGTACGACATTTAATATCTTTGTTTGGTGTTTAGACCCCAGTTTAGTTTTTTTCTAAGATCACACCGAGATATTTTGCATGATCAGAGATTTTAAGAGGACAGCCTTCTATTGAAGGAACTTAAAAATCGGGTATGTTACGTTTGTTTGTAAACAGCACTAGTTCTGTCTTAGCTGGATTGACTGTCAGCCCACAGTTCTCAGTCCATTTACTCACCAACGAGAGCCTATTATATTCGGTCTGTTCACTGATAGTGGATAAGAACTCGCCAGTCGCTATAGCAATGCAAAATCGTCAGCATTGGCTATTATTTTTACTGTAGTTGAAATCAAATTAGAGAGTATGTCATGCCAATTTCATGCTCATATTTATTTAGTAACCCGCGCTTCCTTACTTACTTGTTTGGTCTAATTGGTTATTAGTCTCAGTTTGCAACGGTTTATTCTAATAGGCGTCGAATTGTTCGTTCTCTGTTTCGTAGTTTCTTTTGCAGGATCCTGTCTTTGGTGAGAATTGGCCTTTGTCCCGTTTTTTTTTCTCAATCACCGTTGTCGTCGTTCCTGTACTCTGTATTGTCACGTCCACGATACTTCTCTGGAGAGAAGTATCACGTCTGCAGCCTATGGCCCCGTACTAGAATTGGTTGATGCAGATGGTTCCGAAGATTGTATTGGTGCCTTCGTCGGGGGAGCAGCTGATGGGATCGTTCCTTTCTTGGAATGGGTTATGAACCATACGGCAGATTGAGCGTTCCTATCAGCGTATTCTTGCCAGTTTTTTCTTCAGAATCCGCATCTTTTAGCGGTTGGGCATATGGCCCCCCATAAAAAGAGGCTCGTTCCTCAGAAAAGCACGAGCGTTAAGGAGTCGTCTTTGTTCGTTGTCAGTCAATTGTACCCATTTCCCCAAGTCGTTTGATTGCCTTCCTACAGTTGGAGATTCTACTCCGAACTGAATTGGTTGACAATCGCGAGAGCGAGGAGCGTGATGATTTGAAAGCATACCTGATCAGTCTTATACTGCTTACGTTATGCCTTATGGCACATATATCATGTTTTTTTCTGCGAACTAAT
>CAKKXW010000001.1:17038031-17048168 GCA_920937365.1 Sphaerophoria rueppellii
ACGCTCTTCCGATCTAGAAAGGAAACATGTTTCCGAGTACATATTCCCCAGTAAGTGAACGTGCTGACCTACACCTTCAAGTGGTGCCTCTGAGAGGTTCTTGTCAATTTATTGGCATGAACCTGCGGACGTAGGCAACTTTAGTCTAATGGAATTGACGGATTGAAACAGGACGTATAATGAAGATTGATGCGATCCTTAACAGATAATATATCTAAGGATATATTAAATGAGGAAATACGATCAACGAATACCGAATGTGGATAGACGTTAATGAAATTAGACGCCCTGTTGGGTATATCTCTTGATTGGCTGGTTCATCCCTTCAATCAAAGTGGATATACTCGACAGAGGGTGAGCGGTGTCCCTCATCTGCCAGTTGATAAAAGCTGCAAAACTCAAAAGATCACACAAATGAAACAATGTCTATATAACGAATGGTTATACAGAACCAAAATGTGACACCAACCCCTCACCCAGGGGCAATTGGGTACCGCGGGTAGTGAGGACTTGCCGACTCACTAGTGGGATGGACCTTCGCGGGGGTTGTGGTTGTCTGAGTTTGGCCTCAGCTGCTGTTGCAAATCGCGGTTACGGCTCTTCTTTCGGTGACTGAAAGTTGAGTGCAGTTTCCGTGACCGGACAACGGCTCTTCTTTCGGTAAACGAGGGTTGAGTGCAGTTCCGTGTTTTGCCTGAATAGTAGTCTAGAATCGAACCAAGATGAATAAGGGCTGGCACTAATTCAATTGGTACTGGGTGTGAATCCGGTTGCAGGGTACCCGCTTCTTTCTTTTGAAAGTTGAGGTGTGCTTTTGTAGCTGGTGGATCATCAGGGTGAATGTCAACACTTATAAACGACACCTGTGTGAGTGGTCACACGTCAGATATGGCTTAATTGCTAGGTGCTGACGTTAATCAATTCATGCTTCTGTTGTTTTCCGTGGTGGTTACTGTAAAAAAAAAAAATGGAAAAAATTCATGGAAGAGTGGAAAAACTGCATTGATTTTCAAAACGACAACTGGAAAATTTCAAAATGGATTTTCGAATAGAAAATAGAATAACTCGGAAAACTTGTTATTGTAAGTGCATTGGATTTGAAATGGAAAACTGGAAAATTTGGTTTTCAAATGGAAAAGTGGAAAATTTCAAAATTAGTTTTCGAATGGAACATAGACAAGATTTTCAAACGTTTAAACCTTATCTGGGAAAAAATCTATCCGTTCCTCACGAAAGAGGACATGATTTAGTAGTTCTTGAGATCAGCTTGTTCAAGCAGACAACAGAAGCCTTCAAAATTGAATATTTTTTTGCCATTTTTTTCACATTTTTCCACTAACTCTTTGCTCCTATTGGTCACAGCTTAATGTTAAGTAGCCTAAAGCCTTCCCTGATTAATGGACTATCCAACACAAAAAGAATTATACCATTCGAATCAGTTGTTCCAGAGATTACCGCGTTCAAACGAACAAACTCTTAAGCTTTATATATTAAGTATAGATATAGATATAAAATTCTAATGTCACAGTTTTAGTGTTTATTCTCCTTCGAAACGACTTGACTGATTTTAATGAAATTTCGTTCTTATATTCAGAAGATATAAAAACAGGTTCATAACTAATTTTTACACACCTATGTAATAAGGGTTGTTCACCCAAAAATTTATTTTTTTATTTTTTTGTTTTTTTCTTTATGGTGTGGAATTTAAAAATACATTTACTCCTAAATTTTTACACTCCTACCACAGACCCCTATGTACCTTATTTTAGGGGAATGTTGGTAGTGCTGTAGATGGATTTTAAGTATTTTTTACAAGATCGACGAAGCTGAGAGCGATGAGATATGGCCAGGGTAGCGGGTAGTTGTTTAGGGGGTAGGGCGGATACAGGAAACGGAGCAGTGTAGCAAGTAGCGGATAGCAGATTACGGGAAGTGGGTAGCGGGCAAAGGGTACCGGGTAGAGTGGTAACGTTGTAGCTGGTAACGAGTTACTGGGTAATAGGGTAGCTGGATAGCGGGAAAAGACTAACGGGGTAAGGGTTAGTCGTTAGTGGGATAATGCGGTAACGGGTAGTGGTTGCTTAGCGGGGTACAAAAGTATAGGTTTTATATGGCAGGCAGTACGAAGTTTGGCTGGTCAGCTAGTGTTCTATATATTGCAAATCAAAAAAGAGTTTTCGTGAAAAAATGTCAGACTAAATTAGATTATCGATGATAAATGAACGCAAATTAAATGTCCAATAAAATGACTTTTTCAAGGTGCAAACCAATTTCATTTTTTCCGAGGGCACATTTCTAATAGAACGGGACAACACATCTTCTACTCAGCCTCTGACCACGCACCGATTCCAAAAGCTGTCTGAAGCGGTGGGAAGTGCACATAAATGAATCGATTAACATTCAACTTACCGTCAATCTCGTGCTGCAGCCACCAACCATTTATCATCATCATCATCGAGCTAAGTATGCAGTCCACCGAAATCTAATAGGTGCTGATATGGTCTTCAGAATCGTCATTCCTCACAAATGGGGCCGACAATTCTCCGTAAGACTTTTCTCTCGAAAGTAGCTAAGAGCACCAGAGTGCCTTTGGCTAACCACCCAAATCTCGAATTTGTAAGACTATTGTCTTATAAGGCACCAGTTTTGAAGTTATAATAAAATTATTTAATTATTATTTACAACTGACCCAAGGAAATTGAAGGAACATTATTGTTATGTCACGTAACTTACGCCCAAGGCGACTTAACAATATGTACTGCCTCTTGAACACACTATTAACTTATTTTAAGAATAGTTAGCAAAAAAAGCATTTAATGAGCAAGCTCTCGTAACTCTTCATCAATGATCTCAAAAAAGTATTTGAGTTGAAAACCTACCATATCATTAGAAAAACTGACATCATCGACACAGTGATAGCATAAAATGCAGCTGGTTTTATATAGCATTTAACTAAGTAAATACCCAACTAATTTTATATTGTTTTTCGAAATTCCAGTATAGTAAAATTCTCTAAACGACAAACTCAATAAAAAAAAAATACTCTTCCTTTTCTTCTAAATACGTAATTCTAGAAAATTGTTTCGTTCTAAGTTCTAATCCGTCTACCTGACTTGAATTTGAATTCAATCTTCAAACTGTGTACACACGAAAATTTTATGTCATTTTAACTGAATGTCCATAAAAACTTACGCAACATTGGAGTCGTTAAATTTTCAGACGAGAGCGTACTAAATCAAGAAAACTTTGGTCCATTGAAAGGCACGAAATAAAAGAATTCCTTTTTTTTGTCCCATTGCTCAGTTCTGCTGACATTTCTTTCAAGACCAGCAAAATTTATGTATGTCACATTGAATGCGTTAACACAGGATGCCAAGATATTTAACTGATTTATTTATGTTTTTTTTTTTTATTTTTATGTAAACCCACGCTTCGAGGTTTAAAAAAAGGTTAAGACATCACATTTGCATAAACAAAACATAGTTCTACGTTTCTTTTACATGTTTGCACGAATGTAAGTCCTTTTTTTTTTGTTGGCTCTTAAGATAACCAACAACTAAGCCCGCATTTTATGATATTTCTTTATACACTTAAGGATACGATCAACCTTCTACCAAAAATGCTTAAATGATTTGCAACCAAGCAGAAGTAATGTAGTCTCTGACAGAGGACATCAGCCCAGTGGTGGTAAAAGCCATACTCGTACATGTACACAAACCCAATGTGATTTTAGAAATTTACCTTCGGAGTTTTTTTTTTCACTTTTAGTTGGGTTTTCGGATTAAATGTAAGGAAAAAGAGTAAATATTTGATTTGTAAGCAAACGAAGCGGCATCGTTTTTAAGAAGGACAAAAGTAGTGTTGTCCTCAACCGGATAGAGATGATGTCTTCATCGTTCTTGTTCGGTGTTTATTTCTGTATACGTATAGGTATATATACTGTTCTGACCTTCGAAATGGTCAATTGGTAGTGGATGGGGAGTCTTTATGGTTGGATTGACTTGTTATCGGGTTTGCAGTGGTGGAGAAAGTAAATTGAAATTTGCAAAATTTCAAAAAGAGCTAGCGGAAGCTCTTCAAACTCACTGATGAGAAAATAATAAAATGAGCCAAGAAATTGATTAAATGGGTTGTAACCGGAAAGCAGCGTTATTTTGAAGAGTTTCCTTAAAAGGGTTCACTTGGACTTTAATTTAAAATTCAATAAAACATGCGCTAAAAGGGAAATGAGTTCAATTAAATATTTTAATCAACTGGCATCGATTCATTGCAAAGGAAGATATACATAGTTTGCTTGATTTTAAAATTGTTATTTACATTTTTGCTTTGAGCGACGTAAACTTTATTTCGATTGAAACTTTCATCTGCAGTAGTAAAAGATGTTTTTGAGAAACAATCTCGAAATTAATTTGAACTTTTTTTTAAAGAAAACTCATGAGATGAGATTTTACTCGAGGAATATCTGTGATAACTAGCTTTGTTTCGATTCTTTTTACCAAAATATTTTAAGGTTACTTGTTAGAACATAAATTTAACTTTTCTTCTCTCCAAAAACTTCAGGTACATTTTGTGTCCAACGACCTTCGAAATGTAAAATTTTTACAAATACTTTCCCAACCCGAGTAAGTTAACTAATATTTCCAGCAACAACACTCCCAAATACCTTTAGTTTACGCCACAATTTCTGATGCAAACATTCCAGACAAAAATAACTCAAAACTTCTACAGCAACTGCACACTCAAACGAAAACAACTATAACAAGCTTTAACACAACTTCACACAACACTGACTTTTCCATGAAGCTTGCTCATGCATAAAGTCTGCCTGTGCAACCTGTGCACTTCTTTTGCTATGCTCACAGAAAGAATACCCGACCAACCCAACCGCTCCCCTGGCCTCAAATTAAGTAAAGGAAGAAAATGCTTGCTTATGCAATAAATTTGTGTCCTCGTAAGTCATAATTAAACCGAATTATAATTTCCAATTAGAAAGATGTGATGCCTTAGCAGACTTGGTTAGAGGTGGATGTTGCTGCAAAAATCTGCTTTTCGTTATTTCTATATTTCTTCCGAATGTCCTCAATGGTTTATCTCAGGGCAAAAGTTTTCCAATGATTCTTCCCAGTTATAGGGAGAAAGCGGTAAAATAAATTTCCATTAAACTAGATACAAATTTAGCTGCAAGCGTAAGAACCATACATATACAGGGTACTGGAATCCTTGGTGCATGTTATAGCCAAACCGCATGCAGGAAATTAATTATTTCAAAAGCATCCTTTTATTTTTGCTAGCAAATTTTTGTCAGGAAGCAAAAGGGTGCGAAAGAAAAGGAAAGAAGTTAGAAGAAGATATCCCACCCGCAAAAATAAATGAAGATAACTCGTCGTGAAGTGTGTAAAAGGTATACACACAGTGTATATCCGCAGAAAGTCCTTGCAGCTGTAATAATAATTGAATTCGTTTTAACGAAAACGTGTTTAGTTTATTCAATTGAAAAATTAGCACTAGTGTTAAATCCACCTGCAGGAGCACTAGCTGTCAAGGAAGTTTTATATCGGATTCTGGTAGCAAAAGGATATGAGAAAAGTTTACTATCTCTGACTCCCTATCCTTTAAAGGGTTGAGTGTTCAGCTGTGTTGCAATTGCTGATGGTTTCCTTTTCGCTGGTGCAGTAGTTAATTAGTAACAAGATGCTGGTTCGGGTTGAATTGTTTATTAAAATGAAAGTGATAAACACTTGTTTTGTAAAGGATGCATTAATATACTTGAACTGAAGTTTATTAATAAAAGAAAACGGTATAATTTTCGATACTTAAGAACAAACTAAAATGCCTTAAGATTGAGTCTAGAGTTACAAAATATTTAGTTTTTACAATTTTTTCATATGGAAATTCACAAAGCCTTGGTGTTTTCCTGTACAATGTGCAATTACGTAAATAAGAAACTTCAGCTTTTGTGATGGAGGAAGTGAATGTTCAGAAAGAGGATTGTTGTTGAAAGTTTAGTTTGCTGTTTTAGTGAACACTTAGCTATCACTGATCAGGTATGTTAATTAAACATTGTTTAAAGTAAGAGCAGAGTTTTTTTTTATTGCCAAATTACTTTCATCAAATTCCTTAAATTCCTGAACCTATCCTGATCGTTGTTCCACAACAATTAAGAATCCCAAAGTTTTTGGCATCCTGTTCTACGCTAACATTTTTGCAATGCCGGTGACGTATCTTGTTCTTTGACTGTTACGAAGAAGCTCGGGGTATGAATCTGACACTTGCTTATAGGGTTTTAATTTCGGGGACGTGAAATAACGCCCCACGAAATAAGGCCGCATAGGGCCTTATTTCTATTTCTTATGGAAATTAGAACCTTACAAGTATTGCGGTCTTATTGCCATTTGCAACTTAGAAATAATGACCGCGATGCCTTATTTCGGTTTTTCTGTTTTGATTAGAAACTTGCAGCAAGGAAACGCGCCCCGAAGTCAAAATTTTTTTCGGACCCACTACGGAGGATCTTAAGTGACGAATTCGATATAGGGATTTTTAACCCATTATAATGGGTCAGTAGTCCCAATAAAATTTCGATGATTTTTTTATTTTCACACCCCAAATTGATTCTTTTATGGTCAGAATTTTGTCCGTTCATGGCCATCCATATTTCTGATGCAGCTTTTAATGTAATTGAAACAGCTCGGTTATTTAAAGTGGACAGATAGATGCAATAAGATGAAATTAGCTTCAAGTATAGTGTGCTTGTAGAATCCCATATCCTCACCGAACTTTGACATCCCAGAGTGCAGAAGAATGTTTGTACTGGAAAATGTTTTCTTAACGATTTTTTCATATAAATAAACGTTCTTTTTCATAAATGGAGCTATCTCATCTTCGAAAAACTTTGGTGTTTTGGATTTGAGTAGCCGCATGCGTATTTCTGTTGCGCTTATGTAATCGTCATGCTAGTGACCCATTGTCAAGGCCGACGATGACATTATAATTTTATGCTCTCTTGTTCATACACTGGAATGCAGAGCTTGGAAATAATTGGTAACCATATTACTTCATTTGGTTTCTCACTGAGAGATATCACATTGTCGACCAACATTTTGGTTTTGGTCTGAGATTTATTTTTATAAAATTTGTATTTAGGTCTTTGGTTGTGATTTATTATTTATTTTGAAAAAATATCTCTCCTTGATTGACTTTTTCCACATAAATTAAATGGAACTGGTTGACTTTTAACCTTTATAATAAAAAATAAATCAAAAGTGGTTAAACAAATTTGTTATATTCCTTATTATGCCAGAAACACACCACATCAAGAATGAAAGGAGGGCTTGGAAAGTAAGTTTCTGTGATCATTGGTCTTGAATTCCTGAACATTGAAATATTTAAGAAAGATGTGATAGGGAGTTCCACATTCGTATTGTACAGCTCAAGATTCTCTATACTTTGGAGTACGAATGCGTGGGTATTACGGTTGAATTGCTTAAGGGAAGAAATGCAACTGGCTATTACACAAGAGTAAAAACTGTAGAAGTAACGATAGAAAAAGAAACCTTACGTCGGCGCTCCAATGAAGTGAATGAGTCAGTGATGTCTCTATCACCAAGTGTTCTTAGAGTTCTTTTTTGTATACCATCCAAGAGCTGACCCTTAGCTGGAGCACTAGCCCAGAAATGGGTACTGAAGCTTTGGACGGATTTAAGTCTTATAGATAATAGCCAGATCAGACGGGAAGAAAAATTGCTTGAACCGTCTTATTAAACCCAAACATCTTTCATGACTTTTGGCAACATCAAATATGTGGTCGTTCTACAGGAGGTGATCAATGATGCACAATTTTGAATTGAAATAAAACATAAGCACGAACATGGCCTCTTCACTACTTCTTATATACCCAAAAATAACCAAAGCAACTTCAAAAACATTTTGAAGAAGAAATGTGTTTTATTTAAACATAAAAATAACAAAAATAAATGTATATCTCAGTGAGAAAGCAAAAAAATATAAAAGTATCGAAACTGGTTATTGAGAGAGCATTTAAATAAATCACACCAAATAAGAGTTATTTAAGAACCAGTGAAAGAGGTAACCATAAACTTCCGAGCTCTGCTGGAATATACAAAAATTGTTAGAGCGGAAGAAGAGACATTGTAACTGGAGGAGAGCTTATTCTAATAAGATCTTTGAAGCGGGAACGGGTAGTTATTCTGTATTCCAAAATTCTGTATGAACAAAATTCTGTATCTGAAGAAAAAATTCTGTATGAACATAATTCTGTATTCCATTATTCTGCTTTTCTATTATTCTGTATTTAAAAATTCTGTAAATCCAAAATTCTGTTTTTTTTTCAAAATTCTGCAAATCCATTATTTTGCTTTTAGAAATTCTGTAATTCCAAATCTCTACATTAAAACTCACAGTTATGAACAGGTTTTTTAGTGGCTGTAGAAGAATTTAATAAAATGAGGTGTTTCAGATACAGATTTTTGGATAATCTAGCTTGAATTAAAAGCACTATTTTGAACTGAGGACTTGACTGAATTGTTTGCGGCTACAGTATCACACTCGTTTGCACATGGCTCATGCGAATCCTCACCCGATTGTGTAGTTATAGTGTGCATGTGCACATCTTATCAGTCAATTTTGTTACAACACGAGCTTAACATTTATTTTTATTTGCTTAGCGCACGCCCAATTGAATGTTTTTTTTTTTCGTTGTTCTTTCGTTGTAGAACATAAAACCATCGACACACAATTTATCCTTTCCTTTATTAGATGTTAATAATTTAATATTTGCCATTTTTCTGAATTCGATTTATCACGATTAACTTATAAGTTATAACACTGAACTTAAGCTGTCGAACGCAAAATGTGTTATCAAGGTATGTGATTCATGTAAACCATATGCATTTTAGTTGGAGAGAGATCCGTTACGTTAAAATTATAATCTATGCTTCAAGGTTCTGCATAGAAAACATCAAAAATCTGTACTCCTAAATTCTGTAAATGATAAAAGAAAAATTGTTTTGATAATGAAAAAAAGTGCGCACTTTTTTTCATTATAAAAACAATTTTTCTTTTATCATTTACAGAATTTTGGAGTACAGAATTTTGGTATACAGAATTTTGAAATCCAGAATTTTGTATTTACAGAATTTCAGAATACGGAATTTTGAATTTACAGAATTTTAAAATACAGAATTTTGGAATCCGAATTTTGGCCCATACAGAATTTCGAACCCAACCCCTTTGAATCTGTATTTGAGCTAAATATTAAAAATCTAACCCTGTTTATGATTGCACTGTACAGTGTACAGTGTTAAAAATTACCTAAAAACTATCAATTCCTTGAAAGCTACCAAGTGTTTCAGTAAAAATGGGTAAAAACTCAAATATACTACATTTTGCCTATTTAAGATATATTATGTATTTTTTTTTTAATTATTATTGTTTTGTCCACCAGGTAAAAATTGACATTAAAGACAAAATTTTTCTCAGACAAGATAAATTGAACACCATAGAAAGTTGAATATCTGGCAACGCTAAGAACATATAATCTCAATTTATACGTAATTTTAAAAGCATATTTTTCTTCAAGACTTTCCATATCAAAAATGAGGTCCCTAACATAAGTATTGACAGAGAAGTTGATCTTAACAAGGATCAGGGTACAACAATGTTAGCCATTTAATAAATCGTCAATAAATAATGATGTCAGTATTTGAGCCATTTTTAAACTATAATTTTGTATTTTATTTAAAAACAATCTGAAGCTGACTGATTTCACAAAAAAGAAACTACCTATACATATGAAATTATTCGACGAAGAATCATTTTATGCTTCGTTCTCCATGATTCTCAGAATTTGATGTCTCCTTAAAGTTAGTATTTTTTGACCAAAGAGCATGCCAACAAAAATAAGGTACAAGCAAAAACTAGTTCCAAAAATTCAATACAAATCCTCAGATTAGTTTTCGTACGATACATCCATCCTGCAAACCGCAAAACACAAAGCTTCAAAGGAAATAAATAATAAAAACACTCAACTGAATTTACGTACTTTGTGCAATTTGTCTCTTTATTTAAATTTGTTTCTCGTAAATGTTTGTTTTTAATTCACTTTTGTTGAAAATTGAT
>CAKKXW010000001.1:17048668-17059809 GCA_920937365.1 Sphaerophoria rueppellii
TTATTCAAATTTCAAATCGAAATAAAAACTTGTAATAAATTCTCAAAAACAAAAAACTATTTCATTTTTCGAGTTCAAAACAACAACAATTCCTGATTATCAAAATTATAGTAGACCAATACAGATATGTTTCTCAACCGCGTTTGAAGACTATGTTGCAATTCTTTAATCACTTTTTTCTTGAAAATACCTCCAAGCTTTAAAACACCACCATACGAACGACAACCTCCAAACAAAACCCACACTTTATTACATTGACGTCACCCACGAACCTAATCTTCTTAATCCACGAAACAGAAATAGCAGAAAAAATACAACGTCGCAAATTGGTTGCAATAAATTCCCCAAACACTCCTCGACAAACGTATTAATTTTCTTGGAAAATCCAAAATTGCCTCATGTCCCTAACCTGATATCAAATTAGATCCCGACGATGACGCTCCCCTTCCCCCTCTCAATCAAGCTTAACCAAAACACCCTCGCTCGAAGCCAAAATACATTATTCCTAATTTCATTGAGCTTCTTTTCGAGTTTTAAGAGTTACTTAGTGCGCTAACCACACACTCATAGACTTACACATGCAGTCGATACGGGAATAACTGTCTTTATCAGCTCACATGTGTTTTATTTAATTTAATTTTGAGTAGAATTTGGCTAGAGTCTCAAACTGCGACGATATTTTTGTCTCATGAAGGGGAGCAACAATTGTTAATGGGACATACGTTTGCTGTGGCGGCGTTTGATGGTAAATTTTATCTCAAAGCATACCCCTCTGCCATTTCAGCTTCCTTAGAATCAAACTGAGAGAACATTACTGTCTATTCGCCAATGCTCCATAGATATTGTAAACGAGATCCTGATGAGCAAGAAAAACCGCGGTTTGGCATTAAAGTCTCGAAAAATAGCACAGCGGTAACCAGAGAAGGAGCTTAGAGCGGTGCTGTAGGGGAACGAATGACAAACACTCTAAAAATTATTGTCACCAAAGATGTCTTCTTGGAAAAACCACACCAAACATCGAAGCTAGCACATAAAGTAGTCAGTGGCAGTTCGCGGCGTAGCGTATTGCTTGAATATTCCCGAAAGAGCCTCTCGAGGGTACGTATTTTATAAAACGGATCTAGCTTAAACAGGATGTTCATTCAATTCATCTCTGACAGAAAAACATGTATACCATCCGACGACGACGACATACGATGAGCGTAAGTACATTCATCAGAGAGCTCGCAGTTTTAGTGCCTCCTTGCCTCGTAGAGCTGTTGTTGAACACCATATCGGCTTTTATGGTGGTAACAATTTTTACTCCAGGCAGTATCCTAGAAATGTTGTCATTGAACGTAAGAGAGATAAAGGGGTGGAATTGAGTCTATTCTCAATCGCAGGGTTGTGCTATCTGAGTTGCGGCCTGATATTCGAAGACAGAATAAAAAATTGATCAAATATTTATTTAAAATGCCTTTACAGTCTCGATATTTTTGTAAATTTCTCGAAAACAGCTTATTGGGTTCTATTGAAACTGCGTTTTTATTTTCAGCAACTCGCTGCAAAAAGATCATCGTTGGAAATTTGTATACAGATATTTCAGGAGACACGAAATATTCAGTTACACTTTCGGTACAAGAACCAGGCCCACACTAACATCCCTCCATTAGCCCCTGCCTTAAAACGATACACCGTTTTGCATAGATGGCGGATAACGTGTCACACATGTCCCAAATTCACTTTAAACACACACCGCTATCACTAGTTCGCCCTTGGGATAAAGTAAACCAATTTTCATCTTTCACTGGGGGGATATCATTTACCTACACCAACCTCGAATACGAGCCACCATCCGCAGCTAAAACAGAACCTCCACAACGCTTGAGCTATGCCTTTCGTGGTTATGAAGCTTTACCGAGCTTATTGTAACGGCCCCAAGGATATCTCTTTTTTTATACAATTTCTGAATGCCGGAATGTAGTTTTGTTGATATTAAAAACGAGAGAAGCTGGCGCGGCTAGATATATTACACATGCAATAGCTCGTAAAGTGACAATAAAACCTTATCCACTCGATGGTCCTCTATCTGTCTGCCCGCGTGCCTAAGTGTAGATCCAGCAGAGTGCTACATGTTTTTGTGTATAAATGGATGTGCGTTAGATTAAGCCACCCCCAGTCCTCCGCCCATTTATTTCAGTTGGTGTTTTATGAGATCAAGGTTTAAGGCGTTATTTTATTTTTTTCGTGTGTGTTCGTCTATAAGCTCGGTGCCATATGGTTTTATGACTCTTACAGTATGTTTTTGAGGCTTCGATCCTTCATAAATATTTAAGTTGTTCCTTTTTTTGGATGAAAGTATAAATTCATAGGTTTTCTTCATATGGATATGTGCGAGTGGGAAGATATAAAACGCTTGAGGCGATTTTACGAGCAAGTAGCCAGAAAGAAACTGGAAACAAACAAGTGTCGTTTCTCTTTTGAGGTCAGGACGACATTACCAAGATTAGAAGGTAATTTAAAAGGTTTAACATGCATCTATAAAAAAGGTCGAAGGACGGTCGTATATGGAGTATTTTTAAAGTTTGATAGCTCGTTCTTGGAAAAGGGGTTTTGGGGTATCTCGTAAAAGTTGTCCTTTACGAAGGAGCACTCGGTGAAGGTGTAAGTTATTAAAAAGATACAGAAATATTGAAGCAATAAATCTTCAAATTAAACGAATATTTTTGTTAAGGGCTGGATATGGACAATATGCTGGCTGCGTGTCAAGGTGTCTTTAAAATTTAATTTATGACAGTCTTGTTTGGTTTGAAATATGAATATAGAGTAGCTTAATTTTGTCATCGATTTAAGTGAAAAAGACTGTTAATGAAAGTCTTCGTGTTGTCGTTCTTAATTAAAGGAATGAAGTATTCAAATAATATGCCTCCTTCACTTTCCTTTACAGTCCCTATAGACAGAACTCTATATACCTTGTGGAAACTCTTTTCATTAAAGGAGCTATGTATTCATTGAATGTTTCAATGGTTTTGGTTAAAAGGATGACAAAATTATTTAAGTTTGTTGATTTTTAAGGTTTTTATTCATAAGGAAATATTCATTAAATTTTCTTGTAGAATTTATGGAGTTGTTTTTGAAAACTATTTGAAAAGGAAAAGGAAAAATTGAATGAAAACAAGCGCAGTTATTTTTGCTATTTTCTCGACATCTTACTTTAGCTGAAGAATTATTTGAAAAGTAGTAGGAAATGGAAATTTGAAATTAACCTCTTGTTTCTTACTTTTATTATTTCTCATTTCTTAATTTCACTTAATAAAATATCGTTGATAAGTTTGCATCCTTGATTTCTCTTGAAATGTTCACAAGGCTGAAAAAAAAACTGAGACACTGTGCCGTATACTTGCTTTTTCTAGGTATTTAACTTACTTACTTATGGTGGCGCTGCAGTCTAGGTCGGACCAGGGCCTCACCCAACAAACTTCTCCAGCCAGCTGGCTAACTGTCTCCAGTTTCGCACGCCAAATTGGTTCAGGTCCTCTACCACTTGTGTGCTCCAACAGAGTCGCAGTCTTCCTCTTCTGCGACGTCCTTCCGGATTGGATTCGAAGACTCTACGAGCCGGAGCATTATTTTCCATTCGCTCAACATGACCCAACCATCTAAGTCGTTGGACCTTAACTTTTCTGCCTAGATCAGTTAATGCAGACAGGACCAAAATCACTCGAAGAATTTTACTCTCAAAGCAGCCCAAAGCGTTTTCATCAGATGTTGTGATAGTCCATGTCCCTGCACCATACATGAGGACCAGGATGATGAGGGTTTTGTAGAGTGTCACTTTAGTTGCTCGGAAAAAGACTTTACTACTCAATTGCCTTCTAAGTCCAAAGAAGCAGCGATTGGCAAGAGTGATTCTTCGTTTGATTTCAGCGCTGGTATTGTTGTCTGAGTTTTTAGCGGATGGTAGGTAGACAAATTCCTTAACTACCTCGAAGTTAAATCTGTCTATGTTGACGTTTGCTCCAAGACGTCGATGTTGGTTGTCCTTTCTTGTCGACAGTATTATTTAACAGGCTCACAAACGCTCCACTGACATCACGCTGTGTTCTTCCAATTATGTCAATGTCGTCTGCGTATCCTAGTAGCTGGACAGACTTTTGAAAGATTGTGCCTCTGGTGTTGACATTGGAGCTTTGCGCAATCTTTTCAAGAATGATGTTGAAGAAATCGCATGACAACGCATCGCTTTGTCTATAAAACCTTTTTTGATATCAAAAGCGTCCGTTAGGTTTTTTCCGACCATGATGGAACAGCGTGAATGAGTTCTACAATGAGTTTTTCTGAGATGCCAAAACTAGACATTGCTCTATATATTTGGTGTCTATAGACGCTGTCATACGCGGCCTTGAAATCGATGAAAAGATGGTAGGTATCGATTTGAAGTTCCTGGGTCTTCACCGTAGGGTGAATATTTGATCGATGGTGGACTTTTCTAGGTATCTATTTTGTATTTTCCCGTACATTTGTGTTTTAAAAATATAAACAAATATTAAAAATAAAAATTTATTTTTTCTATTCCTTCAAAGCACTTAACAGTTTGTAGTGGTCAAAATCTCATTGGATTATAAAGAATGATCGCTGGTTCTAATATATTGGGGGGGGGGGCTAATAAACCTATTGTACGAAGATGAGGACAAGTCGCCAACAATTCCAGAAGCAACTGACAAACAAGTAGATAAAGATCCGAAATATATGCGTGTCATACCAAAATTTTAAAATTAAAGTTTTGAAGTTGATTTCGAAAGATTTTCATTATGGACCCGACTGAAACAAAAGCATGGGGATTTTTCTACACAATTTAATCTGAAGAGCAATGTTTAAAAAAATCGTCTGGTACATATAACACTCCTATTCTCTGTAGATTTGATGAAGTCTGTAAGGCTCCTCATTTGAATGGTTCAGTGGATGAAATCATATTTCTAGAAGACTAAAGGCAAGTGCGTCATATAAACTCTCATCCTGCACTGACCATGATAAACTTCTACTTTTACAAGAAAGTATCGACAAGGAATGGTACGCTTAACAAGATACCATACGACCGTTATTTTTACCGAAGGAACCTTATGTGACATTATTGCTTTCTAAGCATGTTCATGAGCATTTTCAACACCAATTTCAAGAAACTGTTGGGAAAGAAATGAGACAAAAGTTTTTGATTCCCATATTAATTCGGTTAGGTCGAAAAGCTCGAACGAAATCAAACGTATTCCGCTTAAAACAAGCTAAGCCATTTATACCTGAGATTTCTTTTTTTATGTCGGCGTCGATTATTAATTGTTGTCGATTATTAATTGTTGTCAAAGTTGGTAGGTGTTCAGAAAAACGTTGGGGAGTCCTCTTTACATGCCTTAACATTCGAGCAGTGCATTTGGAAGTGGCCCATAGCTTATCAGCAGACTCATGCATCATGTGTATCAGAAATTTCATAAGCGGACGTGAGTTGCCAAGACAGTGGGATGGGAACGGCTTGTTAGCTCAGTTAACATTAATTATCCTTACATCAAGTTATGAACAGTCAATGACTTACTGATGGCTGTAGATTCCTTAGTGTCAATGCTGATTGAAATCAAAATGATTGTTTACTCAAGACCCCTGACATACTTTCTAGAAGAATCAAGCAAATCAAAAGCCTACCATACCAAATCATTTCTTTCTTTGTTTCTCAAGTGAATCAAAATTGTTTCCCGATAGAGATCTTCTTCTCCATAAACAGTGACAAAAATATCAACGAGTTGCCAACTTCGTTTGGAAACGTTTAGTTTGTGAGTACCTTCCGAGTTACTTATACTCTAACAAGTAGAACGAAATAGTTTGAACACGTTAAAATTGTCAAACAAGGTGACCTCGTTTTACATCTAACACGCGCTTTTGGGTCCAAACAAATCATTCTCAAAATGAAAACAGCGAAATACAGAGCAGTTAGAAGAGCAACAGTATAGTCAGGGTTGTTTGAAGGACCAATGGTGATTTTTATTTATTTTGATATCATAAAAGCGAATAACAGAGACTTAGCAGTGACTCAACAGCAAGAATCAGTCGAATCACATGAACGGTAATATGGTTTATTTTAAACAAAATCAACTTGAACAAAATACCCTGCAAAAACACTTTCATATTTAATGTTCTTTAAACATTTTTTTTTTAAATTTTACTGTAGTTTTTTTCCTAAATTTTATTTCATCCTTAATTTTATTGCAACACCCTGTAAACCTACTAAGGATATAAAAGATATAAAAGTTTTTTCCTTGAAGAATAGTAGAGGTTTTCGCTTCAAAAAAAAAAAAAAATAAATTTTACAAATCTTTCCTTTCTCTTTCATCGCTTGTACGATATTATAATTGTATTCAGTTCATTTAACGCTAAATGAAAAAAATCTAATCCTCAAGTGTAACTAAATATGATTCCTTTCCCAGCGTTACAACACTTTCAAATACCCATTCAAATTCATTACGAATAATAAGGAAGCTGCAGCTGAAGTCATTAAATTTTCCTTTATGACTAAGCTTTGCCAAAACATTCCATTTGGCCCAGAACGTTGCGTGCGTCGTTTTCGTCGCGTCGTCCTTGATGCCATTAAACTCTTCAGAGACATTCACTTCTTTGCATTAAACTTAATTTGTCCTTTTTTGAGCGTTGTTGAGATGTGAGAGAGACTTTTGTTCCATATCAACTCTTGCCACACACTCATACACCATTTAGCCATCATCGAGTGTATCAGTACCATGTGCAGACTTATTCTGCCTGAAACGCATACTTATGGCTTAAATTAATTTGCAAAATGTCGTTATGACTCAACCACGAGATCCCCTTCTGAACATTTACACATTTACAACCGGAAGGCATAATCATCATCGTTATCATCGTCGATGTTTCTCATACAATTTCTATATTCATATACATACATGCACACTGCATTGAGTGAACATGTGTGTTCTAATATAGTATGATTTAAGACCTCAAATATTCACATACAAATTTCATTGCTTCTTCATGGCATGGATCATAATTCTCTACCGAAGCATCTTATCCTTACAAAAATTATCCTTGCAATTCATCCTTGCTTTAACACACACGGACACACACATTGATATTAATTCATTTGCAAATGTAAACATTCAATTAAAAACAAATGCTCTTGATGATCAAAGTGAAGGACTCTCATGTAGCGTGATGTTGTTAAATGTCATTTTCGTATTTGAAATGATGAAAAATTAAATTATCCTTGGCGAGATTTTTTTCTTACGTTTGCTTTTTGTTTTAAGGGGACTTGTGTACATCGAGAAAATTAATATGACATGATGTGGTTTTTACATGCAAATCGGAATGGATGAAGATGGAAATATTTTGAGAGATTGTTTCTCGGTATTAAGTACTACACTTTTGAGATTAACTTGATATCATAGTTTTTGTAAGGTCCTTGATTGTTGAGGAGACACAAAACAGCTACATATAATTGTCAATTGTGTTTCTCCAGAGTTTTAAGAAAAATATGAAAGCAAAGCAAAAAAGTAGGTATACGCCAGAGTGTCCCAATTCACTTTTTTTTTTTTTTATTCTAGTTCTAAAGGAAATGTAAGAGCTAAGAGGTAGAAGAAAGCTGCATTTAATAGGTAAACTTTTATGATTCTAAATATCTCCGTCTAATCTGCATTTTTCGTAGGTTTCACACGAGCGTTACTTTCGTCCGAAAAATAATTTAATTGAAATAAGAAACTTGTTTTTTGTTTGCTGATGAATTTTCAAAACTTCCTGAGTCTTCCAAATCCTTAGAACTATTTAAATTCCACGAAGTCAACAACAAAAAACATTTGTATAAAATTTTTAAACAAAAACAGTCCTGCCCAGTCACCCGGAATTCCAGAATTCTGATTCCTGTACAGATCTCTTAGGTTCTCCTATAAAATCAAAATTAATTAATTTTTTGTATCATTCGTTTTCCCATTTGAACACAATCCTACAATCTCATCAAGTTTTCCAATTAAAACCGAAAGTCTATCATCACCCAAGAAACAGCCGGATTAAATTCCAATCAAAACAAACGCAATTCATTTATTACCCCTCTAGATAAACTTATCTTGATACAAATAACTTTGAAGCTAGTCGCCTCCAATCTATTTGTGTCATCATCGTTTATCTCAATTCCAACGGCAAAAAAAAACCTTCAATAAAACCCATCAACATAGACAAAGCAACCCAATAAAATCCCAAACTATATCCTCGACGAACAATGGCGGCCTCGCTCTTGCTCGGTCGGTGGTTCCGTTTGTCGATATGGCGATAAGAAATTCCGCCACATGCCAAAGGTCTCTGAGTTTTGTAATTAAATTAAGATAATTACTTCTGATATTGTGCGACTCTGGATTGAGTTTTTGAGTCACACCAAATGCCAAACCAAACTGGACCGAATCGGACCAAAAAACTCAATTTTCGTTCGTCCAGACCGAGTCGCCAGCTAGCCAGCGGCAAAAGTAAAAAACAGCTCACGTGGAAGTCAAAATCGAAAATAAAATTCGATCGAACAGGGCGATAAGCCCACTGGCTTATAATTTCCTTTGCTTAATGGATTTTCTGTATGTTGCCAATGGTCAAAACCGACTCGTGTCCTTGTTGGTCAGCGATATTGTTTCGGGTTGATTTTCTCTGTATTCTGTGTGTTGCAAATTGGATTGAGACTTCCGTTTATGTGTTCTGTAAAGGGTTGACCTTAAATGTCCTTTTAAGTTTATTAAATAATCGAGAAAAGAAGAGAGTGTTAAGTGCTTTCTCTTTCACTTTGAAATACATTTTCGTAATCAGCAAGTCGATGGTCTCGTTTATTTGTTTAATTTTATGCATTGCCAAGCAAAACCGAATCGCTGTGATACCATTATTTTTTTCTAGTGTAGTCGGTATTATTTAAATAAATGAATTAAATTACATATTATGGTTCTCACTTAAGAGAGTACATTAAGGCTAATTGAGCTAATTAATGATGGACACCACCACCACCGCCACCACTGACGCGTGGGGTCGGGTTGTGTGTAATTTACCATTTAAATAGTTATAGCAAAGCTTTTCCTGAAGAGGTTTATTTTCCACTCAATGTTTTGCTTTTGTTTTGGTTTTTCATTAAAATAAAGAAGTGCATTATGGAAATTGCTGAAAAGCGTCATTGTGGAATTCATTATGAAAAACCATGCGATGGAAATTAATTAGGAACCTAATGTATTTATAATTTATTTGTTTTACTTATTTATCTGTGTATTTCAGCAGTGAAAATAAATTTGAGTTCATTTGAAAATGTGGAGAACAATCAATTTATTTTTGTTTTCGTGGGATACAAAAAAGCACTTTAAACGCTATTCTTTTTTTGTTAAATTAAGTTATGGCGAAAAAAATGTGATTACTTAAATTGCAATTAAATTTTTGTGCGTATTGTCAATGTTTATTTTAAAAATATTCCGAAAAATATTTCAGATGTTTGCATAATATAAAATTCAATCCATATATTTGAAAGAAATACTTTTGAAACGGCAAGAATTCCAAAAATGAATTGTCCACAGCTTCAATTTAATATTGCGAAATTTTCTCTTATATGAATATCAGCTAGTTTTTTTTTCATGGTGTGGTTAGCTGAATTGACGTTCAAATAGGTGCGTTGAAGTGTTGCTAAGGGTTGTTGTTGTCTGATAGGCTATCATATTATAAAAATCTAGCGTCGTTCATTTGCTTTAAATAGACATAAAAACGGCCCAACATAAAGGGTTTTTCAATAGGGACGCTCCAAAAGTTTTCTTAAATAAAACAATAATAATGAGATTCTTTATTCCTGTGGAAGTACATTTGATGCCATTATGTATGGAACTCGATTTCTATTGCATGGCCACCACGGGCACGCTTGCAGAAGTCCAGACGCTGAACCCAATTTTCGACGGTTTTCAAGCATAAATCGGCCGATACTGCTGCAATTTCACGTTAGTTATTCGTACGAAGTTCATCAATCGTCGCTGGCTTGTTGGCATAAACCATAGATTTGACGTAGCTTCACAGGAAAGAGTCTAACGGCGTTAAATCGCATGAACGAGGCGGCCAATTCACAGGTACATTTCTGGAGATAATGCGCTAATCGAACTTCGTTCTCAATAATTCGATTGTTTGGCTCGCTGTGTGACATGTGGCACCGTCGTGACGAAGCCATGCAGCCAGAAATGAGCCTCATCGCTATAGATGATTTTTCGATGAAAATCCGGATCATTTTCAAGTTGTTGCTCAGCCCAATTCACGAACATAACGCTTCTGTGGATCAAGCGGCTTCAGTTCTTGCGTCAATTGGATCTTGTAAGGATGTAGACCAAGATCTCGAAATTCGCCACAACGACGTCACAGAGATGCCCAAAGCTTGAGAACAACGTTTGAGAGACTGATTTGGGTCTTCCGCAATTAATGCGCTAGCAGCAGCAATATTCTCGACACTACGGGAACTTCTTTGTCTCACTGGCACGGGAGCATTTTTCTACTGAGCCTGTGGATTCAAATTTTTCCACTAGACGCTCAATTGTTGATCTGGCAGGACGATTATGACGACCATAAATTGTACGTTGCGCTCTTAAAGTGTTGACCACTGACTCCGAATTTCGGTAGTAAATTTTAATAATTTCGACTCGTTGTTGAATCAAAGACCTTTCTATGATAAAATGGCAAACCTTACTTAAGCGAAATGTAGCGGAAAAAAAATGGCGTCGTTTGCTGTCACTATCGGTCTACTTTTGTAGCGTCCTTATTGAAAAACCCTTTTTATATTTGAAATTTTCATGGTTAATATTGTTGTTTTCCGTGGAGGTAAAATCATGGACCTGGAAATTTAGAAAGGAAACATGTTTCCGAGTACATATTCCCCAGTAAGTGAACGTGCTGACCTACACCTTCAAAGTTATTCCTGCGATGTTTTCATCTGGCTATCACTGTCGTTTGCTGCGGTAAAAAAAAGGCGATGTAAAGCGAATTCATTCCAAACGGTAAAATAGTATCTTTCCAGAAACTAAGTTGTTGCTCAGCTTTAATAATTTTAAATGATGGCTTTAAGCCTCAGTCACCAGTTGTGAAATTCTCGCGTTGCATGTTAAATA
>CAKKXW010000001.1:17063947-17100427 GCA_920937365.1 Sphaerophoria rueppellii
ATTCGTTTTAACGAAAACGTGTTTAGTTTATTCAATTGAAAAATTAGCACTAGTGTTAAATCCACCTGCAGGAGCACTAGCTGTCAAGGAAGTTTTATATCGGATTCTGGTAGCAAAAGGATATGAGAAAAGTTTACTATCTCTGACTCCCTATCCTTTAAAGGGTTGAGTGTTCAGCTGTGTTGCAATTGCTGATGGTTTCCTTTTCGCTGGTGCAGTAGTTAATTAGTACCAAGATGCTGGTTCGGGTTGAATTGTTTATTAAAGTGAAAGAGATAAACACTTGTTTTGTAAAGGATGCATTAATATACTTGAACTGGAGTTTATTTATAAAAGAAAACGGTATAATTTTCGATACTTAAGAACAAGCTAAAGTGTCTTAAGATTGAGTCTAGAGTTACAGAATATTTAATTTTTATGATTTTTTCATATGAAAATTCAAATTTCCTGTACAATGTGAAATTACGTAAATAAGAAACTTCAGCTTTTGTGATGGAGGAAGTGAATGTTCAGAAAGAGGATTGTTGTTGAAAATATAGTTTGCTGTTTTAGTGAACCTGAACACTGATTACTGATCAGGTATGTTAATTAAACATTGCTTAAAGCAAGAGCAGAGTTTTTTTTTTTTAAGTTTTTTGTTGCCAAATTACTTCATTGTCAGCCTGGATGTCGAGGATTTTCATCAAATTCCTTAAATTCCTGAACCTATCCTGATCGTTGTTCCACAACAATTAAGAATTCCAAAGTTTTTGGCATCCTGTTCTACGCTAACATTTTTGCAATGCCGGTGACGTATTTTGTTCTTTGACTGTTACGAAGAAGCTCGGATTTTGAATCTGACACTTGCTTACAGGGTTTTAATTTCGGTGACGTGAAATAACGCCCCACGAAATAATGCCGTATAGGGCCTTATTTCCATTTCTTTTGAAAATTAGACCCTTACAAGTTTTGCAGTCTTATTGACATTTGCAACTTAGAAATAATGACCGCGATGCCTCATTACGGTTTTTCTGTTTTGATTAGAAACTTGCAGCAGGGAAACGCGTCCCGAAGTCAAAAGTCTAGAAAATGGTATTTCGGAATTTCTGACCCACTACGGAGGGTCTTAAGTGCCGAATTCGATTTAAGGATTTTTAACCAACTATAATGGGTCAGTATTCCCAATAAAATTTCGATGATTTTTTATTTTCACACCCCAAATTGATTCTCTAATGGTCAGAATTTTGTCCGTTCAAGGCCATCCATATTCCTGATGAAGCTTTTAATGTAATTGAAACAGCTCGGTTATTTTAGGTGCCAGATAGATGCAATTAGATGAAATTGGCTTCAAGTATAGTTTGCTTGCAGAATGCCGTATCCTCACCGAACTTTGACATCCCAGAGTGCAGAAGAATGTTTGTATTGGAAAATGTTTTCTTAACGTCACATAGACTTAGTGCATGCGGTATATTTCAGCCGTTGTGCAAAGAAAATATGTAAAACTGTCCATTTATTTCATTGCTTAACAAAATGTTTAAAATTAATCGCGAAGGTCGGAAACCCTGTATTTGATTTCAGTACTATTGATCCATCATAGTGGGTCAGTAGTTCCTAAATGAAATTCGGCACTTATCAACCACAATAGTGGTAGTGGGCCATTATTTTTGTTTTTCTGAAAATGCGGCCTTACTTCCATTTGAAATGCGGCCTTATTTCCTCACTGCAATTGAAATAATGCTTGTCTGATGTTATTTAGATTTTTTCATATAAATAAACCCGCATTTGAGGTTTGGCATTATTTCGCAAGGCGTTATTTCATGTCACCTTAAATTTTATCTTTCAGGGGACTGGCTTTTCTGATCGCACCATTGTTTTAATTATACCTGGTTCGCGACTTCATTTAGCTTTCATTATAATAGCATTGTTAAATCATCTTTGGAATCGTTATTTCTCATAAATGGAGCTTTGGTGTTTTGGATTTGAGTAGCCGCATGCGTATTTCTGTTGCCCTTATGTAATCGTCAGCTGCTAGTGACCCATTGCCAAGGCCGACGATGATGATGATGACATTATAATTTTATGCTCTCTTATTCATACACTGGAATGCAGAGCTCGGAAATAATTGGTAACCATATTACTTCATTTGGTTTCCCACTGAGAGAGATATCACATTGTCGACCAACATTTTGGTTTTGGTCTGAGATTTATTTTTATAAAATTTTTATTTAGGTCCTTGGTTGTGATTTATTATTTATTTTGAAAAAATATCTTTCCTTGATTGACTTTTTTCCACATAAATTAGATGGAACTATTTGACTTTTAACGTTTATAATAAAAAATAAATCACAAGTGGTTAACAAAATTTGTTATATTCCTTATTATGCCAGAAAAACACCGCATCAAGAATGAAAGGAAGGTTTGGAAATTAAGTTTCTGTGATCATTGGTCTTGAATTCCTGGACATTGAAATGTTTAAGAAAGACTCGAAAGGGAGTTCCACATTCGTATATTAGGGCTCAAGATTCTCTATACTTTGGAGTACGAATGCGTGGGTATTACGGTTGAATTGCTTAAGGGTAGAAATGCAACTGGCTATTGCACAAGAGTAAAAACTGTAGAAGTAACGATAGAAGAAGCAACCTTACGTCGGCGGCGCTCCAAAGAAGTGAATGAGGTGATGTCTCTATCACCAAGTATACTTATATACCCAAAAATAACCAAAGCTACTTCAAAAACATTTTGAAGAAGAAATGTGTGTTTTATGTTTTTCTCACAAAAATAAATCTCATTGATTAACCAAAAACATAAAAATAATAAAAACAAATGTATGTATATCTCAGTTAGAAAACAAAAAAATATAAAAGTATCGAAACTGGTTATTGAGAGAGCATTTAAAGAAATCACACCAAGTAAGAGTTATTTAAGAACCAGTGAAAGAGGTAACCATAAACTTCTGAGCTCTGCGGGAATGTACAAAAATTGTTAGAGTGGAAGAAGAGACATTGTAACTGGAGGAGAGCTTATTCTAATAAGATCTTTGAAGCTGTATTTGAGCAAAATATTAAAAATCGAACCTTGTTTTTGATTGTACAGCGTTAAAAATTACCTAGAAACTATCAATTCTTTGAAAACTACCAAGTGTTTCAGTAAAAATGGGTAAAAACGCATATATTCTACATTTTGCCTATTTTAGATTGTCCCAAGTATCATATTATGTATATATTTTTTTTATTTATCATTGTTTTGTCCACCAGGTAAAAATTGACTTCATAGACAAAACTTTTCTCAGACAAGATAAATTGAACACCATATAAAGTTGAATATCTGGCAACGCTAAGAACATATAATCTCAATTTATACGTAATTTTAAAAGCATATTTTTCTTTAAAACTTTACATATCAAAAATGAGGTCCCTAAACTAAACTAGGTATTGACAGAGAGGTTGATCTTATCAAGCATCAGGGTACAACAATGTTAGCCATTTAATAAATCGTCAATAAATGATGTCAGTATTTGAGCCATTTTTAAATTATAACTTTGTATTTTATTTAAAAACAATCTGAAACTGACTAATTTCACAAAAAAGAAATTGCCTTTACAAATGAAATTATTCGACGAAGAATCATTTTGCTTCGTTCTCCATGATTCTCAGAATTTGATGTCTCCTTAAAGTTAGTATTTTTTGACCAAAGAGCAAGCCAACAAAAATAAGGTACAAGCAAAAACTAGTTCCAAAAATTCAATATAAATTCTCAGATTAGTTTTCGTACGATACATCCATCCTGCAAACCGCAAAACAAAAAACTTCAAAGGAAATAAATAATAAAAACACTCAACTGAATTTACGTACTTTGTGCAATTTGTCTCTTTATTTAAATTTGTTTCTCGTAAATGTTTGTTTTTAATTCACTTTTGTTGAAAATTGATTGGTTGTTGGATTTCTCATAATCAAATTAATTAATTACATTGATCAAGAACTGTTTGAAATGTTTCATTTAAAATTTAATCAAAGTGAAAGTGTGGTTGTTAATTCTGTCAAACTACAGATACAATCTTTAATTATTATTTTTTTGTAATTTGTTTTAATTCTGCGTTCTCAGTTCTACTTTTACAATTAAAATTTCTTAAAAATATTTTTTGTTTTGTTAATTTAATATTTCCATAATGAAATTCTTGTTTTTTTTAAGTTTTTGTTAATTTTATATAAAAAACCTTTTAAATATTTTTTAATTCTTTAAATCTCGAAAATGTTTGATCATAAAATTTCACAAAAGAAAAATGCAGTGCCATCATTTTTGAGAAAAAGAAAGAAAATGAAAAATCTTATCAAACAAGTCAACATGCACCACCATCGCTAGAAGTTTGTGCTTTTTGATTGTTTAATTTTTTTTTTTTTTTTGTTATGGTTGTCATACCATTTTTTTGTTTTTGTTTTGGCAACGGGGCTAACTTCCTGTAACATCGTCCTTACTTCCTTTTTGAATATACACAAAAATAAAATCGAAAAACAAAAAAACATTGCAAACATGACAACACACACACAGAAAAGAAAAGACAACTTTCCTAACTATACCTTGCGGGGGTTTTATTACCCCTGTGTCTCATTTGTGCCTCGACATCTTTTCACCATAGCGAACGATGTTTACGAAAAAGTTATTTTCGTTTCCAAAAAGTGGAAAACCACTTCTGAAAGGATGCAAAAGGAATGCAGGTAATAAAAAGAAGGTTGACAAATTTTCACATGAACTAAAAGCCTCCCCTTTCCCAAGCCATTCCCCTTTTCTAGGAAATAAAACAACGAACCATAACACACTGCGAACAAAAGAAGGAAACAAAAACTCATAAAAAAGAATCAACATAGTTTGTTTGTGTGTTTTGTGCTCAGCCCCCTCGGGGCATCGAAAAATGTATGGAAACTTTTTACATCCCAGATGATTATCCTAGAATCTTCTTGAAATAGCTCGGTGTGTCTGGTTTGGTGAGGGAGCGTCTACGATTTGGCTTAAATGGGGGGTAGGTTTCTTCGTTGAGGAAATTTCTCGTTGGATGAGGCTCGTCCTGCTGTTGTTGGACTGCTGGGGCAGCTTTGGTGGTGGTTGCAGTTGTTGTCAAAGAAATAATTCCACCGGAACTTTCGGTTAAGGACGAAGAAGAAGAAAAAGGACCAACAGCAGAATCTGCTGATTGGGGTGGAGACAAGCTGTCACCAGTGTTACTGCTGCTGACGCTACTGCCGGTGCCAGTGCTGCTGGCTTCAAATGCCGTTGATTGTTGTGGTTGTTGGTCTGTTTTCTCTGTGACCATTAGTGGTGCTGGTGCCTCTGTTTGTGGATCGATGGTGTGGACAGGAGGCGTCTGTGACGACGACGAAGTCACGTCACTCTGATGAAGCACATTGTCGGCGGCAGTTGATGATGATGGCAGAATTGTCTGAGTTTCAGGGGAAGACGCTCCACTGGCCATCAGTCCTGTCGTCGTCGGTATAATGAGTTCGGTAATTTTTTCGGTTGCAAAAGTTGTCGTTGCAACTGGTTCCGCTTCGGATTCAGTTTCGGTGTCAGATTGAGACTCATCGGTTGGTGGTGTTCTGGTGGCTGGTGATATTGTGCCTTGGGTCTGGGTAGATTGCGTGACGGTTGTTTCAGCTCGAGCGGTCGTAGTGACCTGTAATTGAATTTCCGATGAGGTGTTTGCAGCTGGTAGAACTTTTGTGGTCACCACCTCACCGTCGGTATCTGTTGTTTGTGGTGTAATTGTATCGCCCACCTGAAGCGAATCGGGCGTGGTATCGTGATGCTCCTTTTGTTGCACATTTTCAATTGTTGTTTCGTCGCTCTGGTGAGGATGGTCCTTGGCCGATTGCGATGATGGTGGCACGTAGTGCGACTTCACCAACAACATTGGCGGTATGAAATGATTATCGTTTGTTTCTTTGACATGTGGATGATTTGCTTCTTCGATGTTAGTGTTGGGTCGCTGCTGTGGCGTCTGTTGAGGATGCATTGGATGACCAATGGTACCTGGCTGTGTAACAGGAAGTAAACCGCTGACCGTTGTGGTCATTAGTGAACCTGGCAAAGTGGAAGGATCACCGCTGCCGGTTGTAAAGACAACTTCGGATGTGGTTCCGTCGACCAATGCAGCCGGCTCCGAGGTTGAGCTGTGATGAACTGGCATTGCGGTAGAAGTTTCATCAAGTTCCAAGGCAGTCACAGTCGTAACCAACTTCGCTGTGGTTGTGGTTGACGGAGTTACGGTTGTTGTACTCTTGAGGGCTGGCATTTTTTTCAGGTCTTGTGGGAGGAATTTTTTTATGTGTGGCAGTGGTTCGAGCACCTCGTTGGAGGCATCATCCTGAATGGGTTGGTCACCCATCATCATTTCCTCGTCCTGTTCCTTTTGATGCTCTCGAATGGTTGGCTTTTTGGGAGCCGGAGTTGGTTTCTTTTGTTGCATGGCGACCACTATTTTCTTTGCTGACTTTTTGACTGGCATCGGGATTTCACCAGGAATGCGAACTGGTTGATCTGCTTGCATCAGTTCATCCACATTGAAGGTTTCAATCAACTTTTGAACGGTGTTTTTCTCGGTTTGTGCCTGTTCGGTTGAGTCAACGACACTCGGATCCTTGACGGGAATCATTTCGATGTCATTGTCCTCATTGTTGTCGGTCGAGATGCCACGTATAATTTGCAACGACTTGAAGTGTGAATTGGTGATGTCGGTTAGCTTCTTTGACTCTAGACGTTCCCGAGGGCAAATTAACTCGCGCATAATTTTTTCACGGTCCTGTTTAACGGAAAAGAATGAAGCAGATTTTGTTTGAACTTCTCTCATAGCGAACACAGAACAAAAGAACAAAAAAGGAAAATAAATTAATTATGAAAAGTGTGTTTACCTGCTTCCCGCGGCACAGCTGCCTTATGAGTCCCTCTTCGCCACAGTTGCGAATTAATTCAATGCTAGCTGTATCCGCCATGTATTGCATAGTTAAGGAGGGCAAGTCCTTAAGGATGCACGATTCGGCCCAAGCAGGAACTAAGGACGAAAAAAACGGGAGAAGAGTTGAGAAAGATGAATGAATATGTAATGGTAAGAGCTTTTTCCGAAATGAAATTCATTGAGACGTGATGCAAGCACAAAAGAAGTTTACTTTGCGTTTGCATCATCATTGTCTGGGGATGGGGAAACATATTTCTATGAATACGGGCGCGACAAAAATGTTAAATGATCTTACCTGGCATTTCACATAGGAATGATGCTGTTTCGGGACCGCCACAACGTAGAGCATGCCAGCGGTAGTCACGGATTGGATCAATAACAGCGCATAGCGGAGAATCCATTAGGGGCAAGGACTCAGCCCAGTATCCAGTGTTGGCAGCTAATACTTTTGAATTTCTATAAACACAAAACGAGGTAGGTTACTAATTAGCAGATGAAGGCATGCGGAAACAGATTCGTTTTGAATTTGAATAAAACTGAATTTTCTTGCAAATTATTACAGATGTTCAAAATTAGGACAATACACTGATGGTTGATTTTTTGTGTAAAACAAGGAACACAAGAATTCTTAACTCACTGAGACTTAAACTAGTTAATTTATAGTTTAGTACACAATGATTCATACTTGTTTCAAAAACCTGGGTTTTTAATGAAAAATGAGAATTCGCTCTAATTTTATTAGTAAATTTAGCTTTTAGATTAAAGCCAGTGCGAATTAAAATTCAATTCTTATATATTTTGCAAAAATTCAAATTAAGCTTCAAGTCTGAACCTCTTTTAAAATTTTAATTGACTATAATGGTCACAAATCACTAAATCAGGTGGAGCAGAATAACAAGAAAACCTCAGGAAAAGCTGCATTGCACACGGGCCAGCGGCCACAGTAGTGCATTTCCAAAAGAATACTTGCGACGCACCATCAAACAATACAAAGAAACTTTCTAAGCCGATGATAAAACCTAGATACAGACCAAAAGGAACAACCAAAAAACCACATTCCTATCCATTTGCAAAGATATTTTCGAAAAAAGCTTTCAGAAGTTGGAACAATTATCAGGAAAAAGTTAGTAAAAGAAGGTTGTTCAAAGCTTAGCATTTGAATTTTGCAAGAAAGAACTGTGAAATGAACTTAAAGCAGCCCAAACTATGACCATTGAACCCTCGTTCGTCCAGTAAAGTTCACAAAAATTGAGAATTGAAGTCTGGATGTGAGTCTGGAAACAAATGAGAAAAAGGTACGGGTACTATCATCAGCGAAAGGATGAATTGGATTAGAAGTTGCAGATAAGAAATCATTTATAAAAATGAGAAAGAGGGTCGGAGACAAAACGGAGTCCTGCGGTACAACAGCATTTGCGATAAAAGGCTAGATGCCAGACTTTATCAAATGCCTTTGAAGTATCAAGAGATCAAGTTTCAATCTTACTTTCTTCAAAACGATGTAAAGACTTGTTTCAGTGTACCGTGAGATAAACCATCAGATCACCAATGCACCTTTTGATGCAAAAGCGATCCCGCCGATCATTTAGAAGCTTTCGGTCTTCAAGATATTTTTTTAGCTTATAATTTATCAGCGTTTCAATGAACTAAGAATTAAAGGACGTACTTTTTTTTGAATAGGCTGAACAAATACTGTCTTCCACCTAGTCGGGACGAGGCCGTAAGAAAAAGAATAGATAGACGGAAAAGCTTACGCAAGGATTTTGCCAGCGTGAAAGAATACAACTACATAATATCTAATAGCACGAGATTCTTACTGCAGTATTTTTTCCTTAATTTTTGGTCATGCAAAAGCTTGATCCGTCGAATATGGACATTGCATGATTTCCTGGTTTTTTTAAACTTATACCGGTTTTCCTCGGTTCTATTTGTTCAAAAACACGAAAACTTTTTTCTATTTCTATGATAATCTCTAAGTAGAAAATATGTCGAATTAAAAATATAATTTTCACTTGTGTCGACTAAAGCTCTTCAAACGTTTTAACACAGTTTTAATTTTTTGTATACTGGCATTACTTTGAAGATGAAAATATTGGTGTAAAAAAAATGGTATGAAGAGTGAGACGATCAGACAAGAAGGATTATAAAATGTACCTTAACTTTTCATGTTCCCACCGACTTTATTTAGCTCATATGATTTATAAATTACGCTGAGTGTTTCCACTGAACTTTCAACCTAATTTACCTTGACATTTCTTAATATCTTGACTCTTGACATTACTTTTAATTTTTCAATAAAGTGCACACATATATTAATAGGTTCGTTTTTTTACTTTTTAGGGAGTTTTTGTCAAAAATCGAGGAGCGGGGATTATATTTTGTGATTCTCCTAAAAAGAAAACGAGCACTTGACAACCTAAATCTCACAAATGCGTGAGACATGTTTATATCAAACGTCAACAAAATTCAAGTGCGAGATCCATTTCGAGGTTCCTAACTTTAAAAAAAAAAACACAGACCGTTGCTATGTCGTAGATGGTCCATCCGTTGAGTCCAATTTCGATGACTCGTTCGTCGTTCGAGTATTTCGACTGGTAACTGGCGAATGACACGCGTGATGTTTTCCTTCAAGGCCTGAATCGAAGCGGGTTTGTCCACATAAACTTAAGACTTTACATATCCCCACAGGAGAAAGTCTAACGGTGATATCACACGATCTTGGTGGCCAATCGACCGGCCAAAAACGTGAAATTATGTGCTCACGGAATCTCTCAATAATATTTTTGGTAATGTCGAGCGGCCTCAGTTGTTGCACAAGCTGTATTTTGTACGCTTTCAATTCAAGGTCTCGAAGTAAAATGCGCCAAGTAGTTGCATATGTCATTCCGATTTGCTGTGAAAGGCGCCGAATCGACTCTCCACGGACTTCGTGTAAACTTCCCACTACGGGGTCTATATTTTCTTCACAACCTGCTGGACGTAGTCTATTCGGTCTAATATTATCCAATAATGATTGCTGGGTCTCAAAATGTATGATTGTGTTGCGAATAGTATGCTAAGTTGAGCGAGGTCCACAAACCACATTCCTCACTGAACGTGAATTTTCGTTATAAAGTTGAACGATTTGTAAACGTTCTTCAGGCGTAAGGCTCTCCATTATAAAATGCCAAACAATATTAATAACAAATATAACTTGACACCATGAACCACGCATACAAAAAAAAATAAATAACCACGCATATGTGAACTGTAAAAATAAGGCTATTCAAAAAAGTATCTCTACTTGGATCACCCATAAATTTTTATGGTTTGACAGAATCCACAAATTCTCCCGCAAGAAATTTTTGCGTGTAAATTCTTTATCTCCAAAAATATATTTTTCTCCTTCAAAAGTGACAGAATTACAAAAAACCCCAGTAAAAGAACACAAAAGTGTAAGAATTTGGGAGTTCCAGTGAGTTTTCAGCGGTTTTAGGAAGTAAAAGAACGAACCTAATATATGACAGAAAACTTGAATTTCGATCGTCAAAAAAAAAAAAAAAACAAAAATGCAGTCATTTTCAAAAACAGGTGCAAAACATCGAGTGTAACTTCAGCTGTTTGTCACGTAGCGTCCTGTTGAAACCAAATTTTGCCAATATCCTCCTCTTCAATTTTTGTGAACAAAAATTCGTTCAACATTCCATAACGATCACCTTTGACTGTAAGGGCAACTCCTTGCTTATTTCCGAAGAAAAATGGTCCAATTATGCCCCTGGACCAAAATCCACAACAAACAAAGACGCGTTTTGTGTGTGACGGCTTTTCAATATATGCATGCGGATTTTCTGTGCCCCAAATTTTTCTTGTTTACATATCCGCAAATTTCAAAATGTGCTTCATCTGACAACATGTTTTTTTTTTTGCCAAAATCGGAATCTTTTCTAAGTCGATCGCAGGCCCACTTAGCGAAGCGAAAACCCATTGGATGGTCAGTTGGCTTCAATTCCTGAACCAAATGAACTTTGTATGGCGTCATACCAAGGTCCTTATGCAGAATAAGTCAATGATGTCTCCGAAATGTTCAATTGTTGAGAACGACGGTGAATTGATGTTGATGGCGCTTCACGCACATTTTCTGTCACAAAAGCAATAATCTCGGGTGTACGCACCGTTTTTGGCTTTTCGCGCTTTGGTTTATCGATGATGATACCAGTTTCTTTCACTTTTTTCACAAGATAACGAACATACGGAGCTGACGTTGCATCTCTTCTTCCATAGTCCGTACCCAATTTTCGCGCGCATTCTGCAACATTACCATGATTTTCAAAGTAATGTCGCAATATTCTCCAGCATTGTTCAAGCGTATACACAATCATATTCGTTCAGCGGAAGGATAAAACTAATTATCTGTCAGATCAGACATGAGCTTAGTGTTAGCATTCACGAAATAAGCATTAGAAAAAAAAAAAAAAAACTTAGATGGCGGACCCTCTATATGGCAATCATTCAATTTTGTGATCTAGCTTAATCACGTTGGTGGGAACATTCTATAAGGTCGATGTTTTAGTGACAAAAAGTCTGCTGATAACAGTGGAGGATTAAACGTTGAGAGTGCCGTAGGCAAGCATCTCATCGGCACCCCTATTTTAGAAATAACTCGCACTATAGTTTTACTGAAAGTACTGTACCGCGTAGTTTTCGGCGAGCCGAGTTGTCAAGTCGAATTGGGGAACTGAGTTGGCAAACCGAGTTGGCAAACCGAGTTGACTCTGTAAGGGGAATTAGGTTAGGTGAGGTAAAAGTGGCCCATTGAATCTAGAGAATTACCTACTTCTTACTAGTCGAACCATTGTGAGCTTTTTATAAAGCGAAGGCGATATTTGATATCCTTATTAGCAAGTTCACTGGGATTATCATAAAAGTGGAATTGCTCAGGACCGATTTTTATTTCGACATGTATAGACATATTTCCAAATAAGCAAAACCAAAAATGCATTCATCACATTTTTCGAACCATGAATAACGACCAATTTACAAGAATCAAAATGTTTTAATAAAACTCGTTGAAGTGTAATGAGATTATTTTAGTTTAAAGACCTTCGTCATACATTTTCCCAATATTTGTCTCATCTTATTTGTCACGAGAGCCAGCCTTATATTATTATTATGATCAATTTTAGAAAAATAAAAAGGACTTTAAAAAATTGATCCAATATTTCCCCAAAACCTACTTCATATCCATCAAACCATAAAATTCCATCGAAAGTGTCCTATTAAGCCTCCTTACACCTACCTATACATACTTCACACTTTGACATCATTGTTATTCTGACAAGGAATATAACTTCCTGGAATTCTATTTTGACTATTGTTTTCCTTTTGGAAATGGCTATTTTTCAAAAGATACAAATAAAAATGAATTCTTAAAATAAACTTTAAACATGAACAGAAGTGAGAGATGAAATAGAAAATAAATTGTGTTTATGTTTTTGAAATACTTACGACCACATAAAACGTTCCGAACTCTGCGGTCTCATAAGTCCAATCCAGACAATGTCGTTCACATCCAATTCCCTTAAAAGGTCTCGTGTTGCATCAAATTGAAAACTGTTGTCAACTGAAAACAACAACAAAAACAATATATGAAAAATACATTAAGAGCAAGTAGGGTAAAGTACTCAAGTAGAATGGGAGGTGTGTAGGTTGCTCTCTCGGTAGTAAAGTGGTCTAAAATGTGGTAAATATATTTCATTATGTACACAAAACTTTTGTAGATTGTATTTTTTTTACCGTACATGACTTTAAATGGGGTTGAAGGATTGTTATGTTTAACTCAACTTGCATGTTGTGAGCAGTGAGAAGTGAGATGGAAAGTAAACTCAATTTAAATTTTTCAAATATCATCAAGGATTGTTGTTTTTTTTTTCCTATATTTATAGCTGAGGACATTGTTAGCGAAATACGAGTTTTTTTTTTCGTTCTCATAAGAGCAGTAAAAGTAGACCATGGGAGTCAAGAGAAATAAAAATAACATTACAGCTGAATCACTTTTGGACTTTGGAAGCTGTGCGAACTAAACGTGTGTCTACTTTGGCATTGGCAGAGAGTGCTTTAAAATCTTTAATGTTAGATACTAACTTTTACATGAAAAACGGATAAGTACGTCATTTATTCAATGTGATACGTGGCCAGGATACTAAACTGAGAAATGTCGAGCGTGATTTCGAACCAACTTAGTATAGGTAATGGTGGAATCCATTGACAGCCATAAATCAAGACTGGCTGAACTGAAAGAAAGTTGTCTTTATGTATGTTATAACTTATAACCACAAATGAGGCAATGCAACACTTTGATGGAATCTTTGCTTGTTTAAACAAAATTTTAATACAGTAAAATACTAATATTGTCAAATAACATTCTATTTAGTACAACAGTAATCTTTCAGTTACTGGCTTAAGAACAAATTGAAGCAAACGAGATGTTGTTAGCTCATATGACTTTCCAAAAAGTTTTATTGTCTTTCTTATTGAATTTAAAATATTGAAACAATGAAGATCGTCTTGCTTAACTGTTCGTTTAGCTTAAACTATTTTTAAATTGATTTGTTTTTTGATTAAAACAATTCAAATTCTTATTGTCTATCAAAAATGTTGTGTGCTTATGCATCAACGCACTTCCGAGACAATAGAAGTGTGTGTTTTGAAAAGACTCAATCATCCTTTCGATAACTTGAGCAACACAACAACTTTGTTAATATAGTTCTTCTTTATACTTTTGTGATGAAAGAGCACACACAATGACATGATAGTAAAAGAATTTCTATGAAAAGAGTATTGTTCGTTGATTGGAAATTTTCTTAGTAACAATGTCCTCAAGTTTCCTTTATCATTGTTTCTATGAAACATGTTCAGCGTAGCGAAAAGAAAACATTATTATAATAAATTCTCCCTTCATAAGGACGTTTGTTAAATTTTAATTAAAGAACACTTTTTCTGTCATAATTTCAAACAAACTACTTTTTAGATAGCCTGTCTTAAGCATTGAATATTTTACTTTGAGAAGGAATAAAAAGACGTCTGATCTGTTCTAAAGTATACAATCAAATGAATGATTTATTCATTTCTTCTCATTTCATAGCCGGTAGTCTAATTTTTCTGTCTTACATTGAAATTAGTGATACAACTAGCCGTCGGAGCCATGAATTTTTAAATATGGTAGATATGATTTTTAGTATTGGGATGAGACAACTTGACTTCTACAACAAAAAGCCTGTACAAGTTTTGGTTGACTGGCATAAATATGGTCGGACTTTTGTGAAAATTCAAAGAGTGTTGGATTTCCACATGCGACTTCAAGTCAGAGGTCAAGAAATGTGTTGTGACTTCGTGTGTATTATACTTCGAAAAATTTCGAGCTAGGAACAGACTCGACATGGTGAGAGTTCACTACATCAACGAGTGGGTACCTGTTGTTCCTTCTCCACAGAGGTTGTTGTGGTATGCAGACAAAAAGTTATTAGTAATGGGGTCATGGCACCCCGCACCAGTTACCGAACAGTTTACGGACTATGAGGAAAGATCATGGTGTAACGGGTGTAATGGTTGGCACCCCAGTTTTTGTACTAATTACTAGGAACTAAAACATAAATATATGTCAATCTCTTTATATATAAAAATGGATGTGCTTTTGTTTGTATGTCTCTTATAGACTCCGAAATGGCCTAACAGATATTTGTGAAATTTTCACGGTTGATACAGTTGTATTGTGATGAAATTGGAAAAACCTCATTGGAGAGTGGGAAAAACCAAACAAAAGTCGGAAATTGGACTTTTTTTGCTTGGAAATTTTTTGGTTCAAAATGGGTTTTCGAATGGAAAAATAGAAAGTTCTTGATGTAAAACTCAGAAAACTCATTGGCGTTCAAATTGAAAATTGCATAAAATTATGGATGCATTGGTTTTCAAATGGAAAACTGGAAACTTTCAAAACGAGTTTTCGAATGGAACTCAGAAAACTCGTTGGTTTTCAAAGGGAAACTGGAAAATTTGTGATGGGAAACTGGTAAGCAAGAAAAAGTAAAAAAAAAAAAAATTGGACAAATGGAAAAATTGAAATTGAAAAAAAAAATTGGTTGCGGGTAATAAGAAGTGGGTTTCTGACAATGTTGTAACGGTAAGCATGTAGAAATAATTGGTAGCGGATAGGGGTAGTGGGTTGGGTGTGTGTTAGAGGGTTATCCTAATCGATTATCGATTGAGCCAGTACGAAGTCTGCAGGGTCAGCCAGTTTTCTATAACTGTCCATCCTTATTAAGAATTATTTCAATGTCATTTTATTTTTATCAGTGAAAAAGTAAATTCGTTCTAGGTTCGTGAAAAAAGCGCTTAAAATACAGTGTTCCCTGCTAAATTTGGTAACTGTCCGTTTTTCATTTTTTTTGTTTGAGTTTTTGGACTAGTATTTATTTTTTTAAATATAACAATATAATAAATTAAATATTTTTAATTGTTTCTTGTAAAAAAATTGTTTAAGTTGTTGAAATAGGGGTGCCAATAATTAATTGGTTCCATATATAATTGTATTTTAGAGACTGCCAATAATTGTACCCCGTATCAGTTATAAATTTCATTTTAAAAAATGGGCGAAAAAGGCATAACTAGGAAAAGAAAACAATCAGCAAGCTTTAATAAGTGAAAAATATTGTATTCATTTTAACTATTAACATCCCAGAGGAATGCATTTTAATGGACCGATTTAGTAAATCCCGAGTTTTCCCAAATTTCCATTTCCCCAGAAATCGAATCAACTCTTTTTATATACTGCATACGCACGTATATTTTGCTTCCGTTATCTTGCGAGCCACTCATGGTCATGGTACTGTACTTGATTGATATTATCATCTACGTAAGTTAACATAGCGGTTTTTTAAAAGGAGTGAAAAAAAACTAAAATAAAATGCCTTACTAACAAAATTTGGTATAAGGTAAAATCCATTTTTAAGTCTTTATAATTAATAGCCATTTTTCGAATACTGGTTTTTGTTGTATGTATTCCTGTTCCATAAGGTAGTACCGACTTAAACACATTTTGAGATGTTTTTAAATAATTTACTAAGCAATAAAAAAAAGCTTGATATTTAAAATGTGTTTTAGAGATTTTTAACAGTTTTTAATCAGTTCTTGTTAAAAAGCATGCTATCATGAAAAACAATGGTATTTCTCTCATTTTTAAGGGCGCCAACTATTGTGCCTTGGTGCCAATGACTGTGCCTCTTCGCAGTCTTTTCCTATTTCGATTTTTTTTAGAAGATTCTATGTTTATTTAACATTTCTTATGATAATATTCAAGCAAGAAATACTTTGAGCTTTAATTTTATATACAAAACATATAACTCATTCCTTAAATGCGAGATCATTTCGCTATTGTAAGTGAACAAATGCGTAGGAATACCACACATTGTGCCCGTTGCGCTGTTGCAAAAAATACTTTTATTGAGCTCGGAATTGCAATGTTAATTTATTCTGAAATATTATCTCAAATATTTTCATGTTTGATACTCTTTTTTTTGATATAAATTATCAGGAAATAAATATTATTATCTTGAAAATAAGCATTTTTCCCTATTTCCAAACACCAGTTTCCTAAACCCGAACAAAAACTTTCCTACTGTCGAAAACTGAAATCAAAGAGTTGTCAGCGGTTAGAAACAAATTCGTAAGCTAAAATGTTCGTTCTTATAAGGTATTTTTTTTATCAGAGAGTAAGATATTAATAATAGAATTCATTGGCAAATTAATATATTCATAAATAAATTCTTTTTTTTTTTTAATTGCGTATCATGCCAATGTATCATCTTATAAATAAAAATGTTTAAATTTTATTTTTAATGTTGTGTAATTTAAAAATTTAGTATTCGTCACATCAAGTTGCAAGAAAAATAAACATGTTTAAATAATAGAGGGGGCTCAAGAAAACTTACTAAAACTAATAATTCTTTTTAACATCTTAATTTCGTTAATTTATTTGTTTATGACCTGGAAAATGATTTTACGTTTCAGATTTATCTTGCAATACAAATGAGACATTTTAATAAATAAATAGTTATACAGTTAAGAGTGAATTTGATATCCATGAGCAAGAATTGAGTCATAGATCTGACCTATCACTTTAAGGAAAGAACTTCCTAAAGTTCTCCTTCCCGATTTGATGTGAATTTCCCATTTTCCCAAGATTTTTCGCAGTGATATGCCAAAACAAATACAAAACTTCTGCGCAGTAGTTGAATACACACAAATTGTTTAAGTTATGTCTCGTATTTTGACATGGTGTTATCACTAATGTGTCAATATCCTGCCTATTAAATTAAAGCCCAACATTCCCCTTTACATATGTGCAGGCAGGTTTCAAGGCCATTTAAAGATCTGCAGAAAATAGCGTTTAAATGTCTTCCCTATATATTTCCCAAAGTTCGAAATATCTAGTTTCCTTTCGTAGATCACGCCAAAATTCACACAAAATTACTTTTCATCGAATTTTAAGGCACATGTTAAAAAAAACTCTTTATACAGGTGGTAAATATCGATCTCAATCATGAAAGAAAAAAGTGTTCGAAAGTTGGATTTTTCCGAACACACGAATTCGAGTAAGGCAACTCGGTAAAATTTGATTCCCTTTCCTTGAGCAGTCAAACATCATAATACAATTTTACTTTTTTTCATTTAAACATTTAAAATAGCAATAATTTTTCGTCTAGTGCAACAAAATTAATTTTCTCTTATTTAACCGGGAGAAAACAAGCAGTGCAAGTTGGTGACTCCCTCTCAAATTTTTTAACGAATTTTACTGGTGTACCGCAAGGTTCTGTACTGGGTGCACTTTTGTTTTCTGCTTATGTAAATAAACTTTCATCTTCTTTAGTAAATTGTACCTCTCATTTGTATGCTGATGATGTTCAGCTGTCCACTTGGTTAAATCGAATACGGAGCGTTCTGCGTCAATGAAGACCTTAAGAGAGTTACAAATTGGTCTTTGCCAAACGGACTAATTTTGAATCCACAAAAATCCAAATGTGTTGTCATTTATAGAAAATCTCTTGACCTTTCTTATTTTCCACCGATTGTTTTGAGCAATGCTGCAAAGGAATATGTGGTTACTGCGAAGAATCTTGGTGTGAATTTTAATCGTTTTTTGAGTTATGATGATCATATCAATGGACTAGTTGGCAAGGCCTATGGAGTACTCCGTGCATTATTGGTAACACAATCTTTCACTCCACCAAAAACGCGTTTGCTTCTCGCTAAAACCCTAGTAATACCTATCCTCGTCTATGGTTGCGAAATCTATTGTAAGTGCAGCTTCATGTGCAGGAGAAAACTTAATGTAGCTTTCAACTTAATCGTTTGTCTTTGTCTTGTCTTTGGATTGCGACGGTTTGATAGAATATCTAGTTTTGCTACGCAATTATTGGGCATGCCTTTCGAAAAATATATAGAATTTCGTAGTTTGATTTTGCTTTCTGACATACTTCTCACACGCGAACAACAATATTGTCTTGAGATAGTAAGAACCGATCTTCAAACAGATCTCATCAGTTGATTATCCCTCCTTATTCATATTTAACATCGGAACGTCAATTTTTTGTAAATTCTATTAAGCTTTTCAATACCTTACCTCATGATATAAAACAAAATCTGAACGCAACAAACATAAAAAGAATGCTTAGATCTTATTTTTCAATATGAAATTTTAATGTTTACTAAAAGTATATATAATTATGATAGTTTTAATAATCACAGTAACTTTTTTTTTTAATCTTTGCTCAGCCATTGTTTTTGTATAATAAGCTTACAGCTACCTTATAAGATTTTTAATCTTACTGTTGTTAAGCATTTTCGATATTAAATAAATAAATACAAATAAAAATAAATAAATAATCTTATAGACAAGATTATTTTAAAACGCTTACTCACATATAAACTTTTTTTTTCAAAACAACTTTTCAGAAAGTCATATAACCTAGGTATTTAGATTTTTTTCCTACAAATGAACTTAATTTTTTGCTCTCTTAAAATATATTTGAATATATGAAAGATTATTAAAGAAAGAATGGCAACTCATGTATGTGAAAAAAACGATAAAATAATGAATATACAACTATTTTCCTCAAAATTGTTCGGTAACTGGGAATGTTCGGTAACAGGTGCCCCTACCCTGTTCGATTGATACTTTTGAAGAAAAACATTCTGAAAACTTTTCTGTTCATGTAAAATGTAATAAACTGTCCGATCTTGCTCACCTGTGACCAAATAAGCATGATGGAATTGACAAACAGCATCGGCTTCAAACCAAGATATTCGATCTCTGAAAAACCGGTAAAACACGTTCAGACCTTCTTGTGGCATCGTCCAGGAATTGCTCACATTAACCTGAAATACAAAAAAAAAAATATGAATTTTACGTTGTCATCATGAAAACATTTTTTTACAAACAAAAATTGTTAACAAAAATACATGACTGAAAGATCAAAGATCAATAACAGTTGCAAGCAGAATTATTTGAACGAAGAATTTAAATGCTTCGTTCTCCATGATTCTCAGCATTTGGTGTCCCTTAAAATGTCTGTTTTTGAAAAATGGTGTGGCCTAATTCAGAAAAATTGAAAAACGTACCAGATTTCGATATCCTTAATTCTCATAACTTTGAGTGGCGTAAAAGAGTAGATTCTCATGATAAATTTTGTTTAAAAAAAATCAAAACTTTTCTCCGGTTATATAAAAATGTTTCACATTGACTGTTAAAATACTTTTTCTTAATATGAAATGGTAGATTAAGTCGGTAAAAAAAAATTTAAGGTATCCTGGAAATAATTATTCCAACAGTTATTCAAACATTAACACTTTTTTAGGCCTTCTTGCACCTCATAAGCGTAATTTTTGTTCATTAAAATCTAGAATCATGTTTTTGAACTTACAACCCCATTCGATCCACAGTACTAGTCCAAACCTACAATAATAAAACAAAATTAAACAGAAAAAATGAACTCCCCAAATGAAGTGCAAAAGCAAAAGGAAACAACGAAAAGAACATCCCTCAAGCTAATTGGCTTTTGCTATTCAAGCAAAATCAACCTCTTCATTTCAATCACGTAGAAAGTGTGGTCCAGAAGTTCATTCCAAAGCCCCCCTAAAAACAAAACAAAACAAAAAAACATCGCCAGGTTTTCTCTTCTCCACGAATTCCTTTGTGTGATGTTAAATTCTTTTTTTAACGAAAGTAAAAAACAAGAGAGCTTTGTGTTTTGTTCAACACTTTTTCTGTTTAATTCACTTCAAAATGAGAGGGAAGGAAAAAAAATCTTGATTGCTCATACATACACCATCAGCAAGCGGCATAGCACATTCTAAGTTCATTCAAGCCAAAAGCGGGCGGGCAGTAGGCGGATCAAGAGAACTCAAGAACTCGATGTGTGCGGCTGATGGAATAGCTCGAGGATAAAACACAAAAGAGGGTTAACAATTTTTTGTTCATTGAAGTTTTTCATTTGAAATATAGGTAACGGTGTCAGTATTGGAATTGTTAAATAATTTTGTTGGAATGTAGAAGGCTGTTTGAAAAGACTCCAGCAGTTTATAAGCGAGGACTCACGACCCCTATTTTCATTTTTTGTTTCAAAAGTTTTGTAATTAAATTGTTCTTTCGTCGGAGTGAGGAACCATAAAGAGAAAATGGTAAGAGTGTAATGGTCCAGTGATGCCTGCCTTAGATTTTAAGGATAATTAGGATGAATGGAAAAGTTGTATGCTTTTGTAAAAATGTAGTTCCCTGAATATAATGAAGCCACTTGTGTTGTGTTGGATTGAAGAACTGGCTTATATTTATACGAGTATGTTGAAGAAAGGTTGAACATTTTTTATTGTAGCATGAGTTGAATCTGGAGTTTTCCTTCTGCCTTTGGGGATATAATAATTGATGAAAGCTGAATGATAAAAGCAAAGTAGGTACGAGTATTCGTGTGGAAGAAGGTGGGTTATTAAAAATTAATTGGCACTTAGCTTTTGCATTTTTCATGGAATGACCCTCGCTGGACGGCGAAGTAAAAAGCTTTGATTATATTTTTTGTTCGTTTTTTGTGAATTTTACATATCCTGGAAATAATTGAATTGAAAATGTGTAAGGAATTTTTGATTTTTTGCTTTATTTGTTTTGAAAATTAAAATTGACCTGTTTCGATTGTTTTACAACAGAAATACAAACAAAGGGGAATGGGGTTTATTATTTTTGAACTTTGTTAGTTGAGAATAGAGGCTTACGAGGGTTAAAGAAAATAAAATCGAAGACGATATACAATCTTATTTTGTTCTTTATTCTTCGTTCAATGGAATTTTCGCTATTCACTTTAAGAACCTTGTTAAGAAAAATTGTAAGTCATAGTCGTTTGTTAAGTTTTCTATTCACCAACTCTGATCCAAACTGGCTTACAACAAATAAAGAGTTATTTAATTTGGGATACAGTTTCCGTTCAGTGCAATAATTTTTCCTTTGTCCTTTGTCGGTCAGACAAAAACATCATTCGCTTGAACAAAGTCAATGGAAGGTCAAAGCGAAGTTGAGGAACGAAAAACACGACACAGGAAGAAAAAGGACAACAACAACTCACATTTTCCTGCAACTTTGTAAATTCTAACTCGACTAAAATGACAACAACTTTCGTTTCATTCACGGACACGTTAAAATTTCATCAAACGACCTTAACAGTACATACATCATCACAAAAATATGAAGTGAGAATCACTTTACGAGAATTCAGCACACAAGAACCTTGAGTGAATCCTTTTTTTGGGGAATGGAAAATTTCGTAGTAAAAGTACACGAATCCCAGTCATAGTTGTTGTATTTGAAAAGTTTTTAATTATATTAGTGTTGCAGCTGAAGTGAAACACAATTTTACGAGCACACCGGGACGAGTTGGTGCAGGAGCTAACATCGCTGTACAATGTAAAAGCAGGTGCCTGCAAGCAAAAACAGTTACTTCATTAAAAAGTTACATCACTGAGTTGAATAAATAATAATGTTGGAATTTTCATTGTAGCCTTCGGATTGGGGAATTGTTTGGCAATTTTAGTACTTATTTTATTTTTCGGAGGAAAGTTTAGTTATTTTTAACTGTATGCAATTAGTGTTTGTGTAAAAATTTGTTAGTTCGGATGTCATTTTAACAGAAGACAATTTTGCAGTTGAAAAATGAGTTTTTAATAGATCAGGAGAATTGTTGAGAGCTTGAAAAAAAAATTGAGTCTCATTCTCATAAGGCTTACTCATGTCTTAACGATTTAACATCATTTTGAGAGAAAACTCAGAATAACCATTTACTATATGCCTTTTAAGCAAGTCAAGAAGTTATTGGGATACAGCATTATACCAGGGAATTAGTTGTACTTAGACTTTCTATTCTATTACAAATCGCGTTTTCGATAGTGAAGTCAACACTATAACAATTGAGCCAGACGAAGTTACAATCTCCCGAACAAGCATCTTATCCTAACCGCTATCAAAGCAAGGAAGGCAACAAATATTGTGGACTTGACGGTATTCTTGCGGAGCTCTAACGAGCAGTACAACAACATTTATGTCAGTGCTGTCGTTTCAAAAATTTCATGGGGAGTATTTTTAAATTAATTTGAAGAGTATTTTCTGTATTTGAGTAGTATATTTTTTAACTGTAGGTACGTAGCGCGATAAATTGACACCGGAAGAAATCACTTGTATTGTGTTTTGTAAATTATTTTGAAGTTTCAAAAATTAAATGGTTGAAGTTTATAAGCAAACGATTGTTTCTTATAAACTTTTAGGAACTCTAAAACTCAAATTGTGCGCAAGTCGGATAGTAGGATAGCCTTTTATTCAATCGATGTTGATATCAACTTGAGGATCTTATCCCTAAATTTTGATTTCAATTGTCTTCATCAGAGTTTTTCTCAACTGCCAAAAAAGTTTGACCATTAAACATTCAATGTTCTGTCAGATCTTGTGTTTTTTCTGCAATAAATAAAACACTTATTTTTTATTTAAACAAATGTTAAAGTTATCATATAAAGTGAAGAGAAAATTGTGAAAACTTGAGCTTTGACAGTATGGATGGAGTAAGGAAAGAAAAAGTTTGAAAATCTGACGGACTATGAACACAATTCTTTTTTGTGTTTATTTACAATTATTACTATTTTCCAAGAGATATTTCTTTGATTGGTGGGTCGTCGAACAGGAATTTCCTGTATCGTCTCTTTGGCCTGTGAACTAGATATATTATATTGGTACTTCCTAGAGAATACTTTTTCCGGAGGAGACTATAATATTATTTCAGCAATATGTGCTTTATTATGTTATGAACATGAAGAGGTGTCTGTCTTCTTTTTTTTCTTTTTGATTTAGAATTTCATCGCGCAGTTGTTTTTACCGCCTCCAAAAGCAAAAAAAAAAACATCAACTGCTATGAATTTCCCAATGGATACCTACTACTTTCAAAATCAAAACCCTGAATTGAAAGTTAGTTACGTGAAAAAAAAAAACAATCCTCAGCTTGACTTTAAAACTCTAGAGTTTGTCAACTGCAAAGGTTCACAAGTTGAAAAAAAGTGAAGAAAACTGCTCAAAATCAATTGTTTATGCATATAATTCTTTTTCGCTAGCTTCCAACTTTCCTGACGAAAAAATGTCCCCAAGTAGTCCCTTAATTATAATTTACAATAATTTTTTAGTAAAAGAACAGGTTTTTAAACAGTTCTAATTATAGTTATTCCACCAGTTGAATTCATTTATTTCCATACAAAATTAAATCTAGTTTTCAACTTTTACCTTTCTATTTATGCTTATAATTTCGTTTCTGAATCTTCAGGTTCAAGGTTGTAGTAATCCAAAATCATAAACGAAACTACAAATGCAGACTTAAGTGATCCATGAAAGCGTGTGTCAAAAAATGCTGGCTTTTTTTTTTACATTTTCGAGTAATTAAAGTATCGAAATAGGAAACTTAAAATGAGCCTTAAAATGTTTGGCAATTTTGGTAAATTGGTAACTATGACTTGAATTTAGGAGAACTATTTCACTCATTGAAATGAGCTTAGAGATGTGAGAATATTGATTTTCGTCTTTTGTTTTATCTCATAATAAATTGAAGATATTTCGTTCACTTTGTTTGAGGAGTATATTTCGTCTATGGGTAGTAGAGTAGTATTTGACTCTCGAAAGGAGTAAAATACTACTGTAGTAGCAAAAACGACAGCAGTGATCTATGTAGCTTTTGCCAGGGTTCGGACTTGAGAGATCCCAATTCACAGTAGGCCTAAGGTAAAATCACAGTGAAATAAAAATGTTCACATAGAATTGATGTATGTAATCGTGTGCGAGATAGTGTGCGAGACGCGTGTGTACTATTACCGGATGTGAGTGGAATAGGAAAAGGAAATGAAAAAGTAACAACTATTGCAGAACGCATATGTTTGTTCTACAATTATTGCTATGAACAGTTATTCAAGCCAGATTTGGAATAACCGCAGTAGATTGCAAGAAATGCGTACTGAGGCAGTAGATTTGTAAATTTGGAAAAAAATGCAAATGGAGTGAAGTCCGAACGCTGGCTACTGCACCCACTTATTAAGAAAGCTTGGGAAACAGAAAGTTTTCCTCGAGAGTGCAATGATTGTCATACTCCTAAAGAAAGTACCTAGTGCAAAAACTAGAGAGGAGAGGCAATAATAGTGCTGAGCTGAGTAAAAGACCATCTCGAAGACACACTCGACGCCAAACAAGAGATGTTCCATAATGGATCTTCATGTGTGGCTCACACTAACACCTTGTGGATCATTATCGAACAGTGCATTGAATATCGATCACCACTTCCACCTGCTGTTTATCGATTACGAAAAGGCTTTCGACAGTGGCGTCAATAGGCAATTTATCTGGCTTGCAGAAGGGGCATCCCAGATAAATGGATCGCTTTTATCAAGGCAGCGTAGGCATGATGGATCCAAATGTCACGTCCTGCATGGAAAAATATTGTCAGCGGAGTTCGAATTCCAAAGTGGGGTTGGGCTGATAACTTTCACCAAAACTAATTTCTTTGGTTAAAATGGAGGAATTTAGTGGACTCTGCAGTAATCACCTCAAACATCTGGACTACGCGGACGAAGTTCGATTACTTTCTCATAAGTTCATGGATTACCATAAAATGACAACAAGAATGGAGAGAGAAGCAGAAGTCGGGGGGCTAAAGCTGAACTGGGCATAAACTAAGAGCATCAGCCTTTGCACTTCTTCATCAAATCAAACAAATATTTCTGGGCAACAGGTATAGATAGTAGAGGATTTCCAATTCCTGAAACTGGACGTAAACAGCCGAATCAAAAAAGCAACGTTTGCGTTCGGAATGCAAATAACGTTTTTACAGCTTAAAAACCTATCTATGACTATTGCGCTCTTATATTGAATCCGTGCTGCTTTATGAATGCAACACTAGGAAAGTCAGACACTGTCACAATCAAGGTTCAGAAAGATCTTGTGTCTTTTTTGGCCTAAACTTATCTCAAATGCTGAACGTCATGCGAAAACAGATCAGGAACCCATAGTCTCTATTATACGAAGACGAAAGTGGACGAATAAGGCCCGGGACCTAAGAAAGCATGTAAGTAAAGCAAAAAGCTGATATTACGTATGTATCCCTTTCAAAAATAAACAAAAATTAGAAACTGTTTTCGAATTTGTTTCCCTTTATTATTGCATCTACATTTGTGAAGAATTTGCAAATAATTTCAGGCAATCTTTTATCGATTCCCCCGCCGTTGTGGATAAAGATTTTTTTCAGTATTTACGTGGCTGTCCACAAGTATTGTTTAACAACATCTCAGTAGAGACTGATGACATTATAAACATTCCTTCTCTTCTGAAAGATGATTTTTCGAGTGGTCCAGATGGTATTCCACCTGTTGTTTTAAAAAAGTGTAAGTCTATCTTAGCATCTCCCCTCCGTTAAATTTTTGAACTGTTATATTATACCAGTCTATAAGAAGGGAGATAAGGCCACCATCACCAATTATAGACCAATATCTAAGCTCTCCTGCATTCCTAAGGTATTTGAACAAGTTATTTGTGAAAGTTTGGCATTTCATTGCAGGAATATCATCTGTCACCAACAGCATGGTTTCATGCAGAAATGGTTTACTGTCACAAATCTTCTTGTTTTTATAAATCAATGTGTAAGCACGTTGGAATGTGGTCAGGAAATCGATTGCGTCTATACAGATTTTTCGAAAGCCTTCGACCAACTCTCTCACGCCATCATAAAATTCAAACTAAATGCACATGGCTTCCCCCCATTTTTCATCACTTGGATATCCTCTTATCTCGAGAATAGGTCTTACCAAGTAAAATTCAGGCATTTTATCTCTAAGTCATTTTTTGCTAGTTCGGGAGTTCCTCAGGGTAGCCATCTAGGACCTCTACTTTTTAATTTAGCTATTAATGATGCCCCGTTATGTGTACGTAATAGCGAAATCCTCATCTTCGCAGATGATATGAAGATTAACAAAAACATCTGTTCTAGTAATGACCACATTCTTCTACAGGATGACATTAATAGTTTTGCATTGTGGTGTGAGAAAAATAGTTTAAACCTAAATCTAATAAAATGTCAAACAATGACCTTTTCAAGGAAGCGTGCACCGTCTTCATATGACTACGCTATCTCACAGCACATTCTAACCCGTGTAACTTCTGTAAGAGATCTTGGAGTTTTCTTTAACCCTAAATTAGATTTTCCTGTGCACATTAACAACATCGTGAATAAAGCAAACTCAATGCTTGGATTTGTAAATCGTTGGTCAAAGGAGTTCCGCGATCCAAATATAACCCGCGCTTTATATTATTGCTCACTTAGAATACGCTTCCCAAGTTTGGTCACCTCATTACAATATTCATATTGGGAGGCTAGAATCTGTTCAACAAAATTTTACTCGTTTTGCCTTGAAAGGTATTCTATGGAGTGATCCTTTCAATGTCCCTTCTTATGAAAACCGTTTGCTAATTCTCCAAATGGCATTGTCAAGTAGACGAAATAACAATGACATGGTATTCTTCCATCAAGTTATTACTGGTGTAACAGATGCACCGGAATTACTTGGAGCTATATCTTTCAACCATCGGGGTGGCGGTTATAATAATTTTCGTAGGAAGCACTTGGTACATGAACAAAAACATCGTACCAACTATGGTTTTTATGAGCCCTTAACACGTATGAGTAGGCTTTCAAACTGCAATTCAGACTTATTTGATTTAAATATAAGTAAGAATAAATTAAAGTCTTTGCTCAAGACCAGTGTTATACACTTTGAAATGTCTCTCTGTTTACTTAATGTTTGTAGTTATTAGTTATGTATTAATCTTGTTTTGTTAACTGTCTTGTTTTTGTTTCATCCATGTGAGTGTTTGTTATGTAATTTTTGCTTACTAACAACTAACACTGCACTAAGTGATGAGCCGGTGGTATAACATAGTCTACTATGTTGGCAAACCATTGGTTGTAAGACTGTGCTTGCTATAATCTCTCTTCGACCAATTCTGATAGTGTAAAAAAAACATTAAAACTTCCAAATTTTATAAGAAAAATATAATAGAGCACGGTGACCTTGACAACTTTTTTATTTTTGTTTACATAAAAAGTTTACGAAGATATCAATTGACAAAGAAAACCCAAAAAATCAGCAGAATTAAAAGGCTTCTTGTATTCCTCTTAGAAAAAACTTCCTTTATAGAGAAAAGTAAACTTCCCTCAGACAATATTATGTTATTTATCCGTTTTGTCTGAGTTGTCATCGATGAAAAAAGAACCAGCAGCACATAAATTCTTAAAAACCGACAAAAAAAAGCAAAAAAATTATACAGAATATAAAAAGATGTCAGCTGAACGAGGTGATATGATGATGATGTCAGAAGGAGAATGAACTCATAAAAGCTTCATAAATATTCTAGTACCAACACATCGTTAGCATATTCCTATACATTATAACAACCACATGAAGGATATAATGTGTTAGAGGACTTTTTGATGCATCCTGAAGTGCCATTTCATTTGAGACATTCGAGAGACGTTTGAACAGGGATGTCAAGTAGAAAAAATGTTGTTATGCTAATTTTGTGGTCGTTTTAAATTTGTTTTCTGCGAAAGGTAATGTCTGCAATGTTATTGTATAACATATTTAAAAAAGGGAGAGAACATTAATTTGTTTTTCATCCCAAAAAAGTGTAGTCAATAATTGATATAATCAGACAAAAGGCAGTCAACCCTTAATCCGACTATAAATTCCAAACTTTAACAATACTAACTTCAATACCAATTAAGGAACAATATAACTCACCGAATCTATTGAATTCTAACAAAACTTCATTAAATTCATGAATTTTATCGTTTATTAATCTAACCAATGGCTCTCTTCAATTTTATTTACCTAACCTCTTCCATTTGCTAGCCTAAATTTTGGTATTCATATTTTGGTTCTGTAAATAAATAAAATTTAATTTCCATTCATTATTACATGAAATTGCCAGAGAACGATGTTCGTTTAGCCGCAAGCTCTCGATTTTGGCCATTCGACCACACTAACCGATCAAGCGTTCGATAGGGTAAACCATACCGCACACTGATGTCCTTTGCCACAACAGAAAAAAAAAACTGTAGAAGTATTTTGCTGTAAAATTCATTCTCCCACCCGCTCTTTATTTTTGCCCAAATTGATTTCAAGCTCTATTCACGATTTATTGATTTATCTGCTTTTTTGTACGATGTTAAGCTCTATATTCCAATCCATGTACAATTTACACTCTGAACTTTTAGATAAAGGCCGAATTTTCTGTTGTTTAATATCAAAGCCCTGAAGTAACTTGTTCAATCAACTGCAGATATTGTTGATTCTAATATCGATTCATTTAAATTAACTACATTTAAGACAAATTAATTGAGAAATGTCAATAATCTGCTTACATGGAGTGTAAAATGTAAATAATACATGAATTCCGTGAACCTGCACCCTTAAACCCTCACGAGAGACCAGACACGTTGTTCACCAAAATCACGCACACAAAAGCGGTCGAATGAATGAATCAATGAATTGATGATGAGCCTTTATTGTTAATAGAAAATTGGTTCATGTCCCCTTAAACCACAAAACTTAACACACACGCAACAATAAACGTGTAGATATCTGCAAAACGAAATGTTTAGACAACCACACACATATGTACTTGGTCGCATAAACGGATTTTGTATCAATTTTTTGTTCTTTTGTGCAAATCCATGTGCCGGGTGGTGTAGGTGATGGGTGGGGGTGGCCCTGGCCTGAATTTGGAATATGGGAATAGCGAGTGTTGATGCTGGCATCGGATATTGTGTAGAAAATATATGATTTCGCAATTTTGTTTCTATACCTACAGCAAAAAAAAGAGAAGAAGAAGCAAAAATAACCAATGATAAAGATAATATAATAAATTTCATCCCGTGTTCTGAGTTCGAAAAGGAATATCGAATTACGCAACTTTTTTTTGGTTTGGTATTTTATGGATTTTGTGTCGTTGTGCATGTTCGAAAAATAATGATTTTCAATAATCACACAAGGGATAACAAGAGAACTGAACAAAAGTGAAAAAAGAAATGTTAACACAAAGGCATACAGAGAATTACGAGAATTGCGTGGTTTTTGTGCGTAATGAAGCCCTTTCCCTGCTTTCACAATCACACAATGCAATCTCGGTTGATTGAAGCCATTGTCGGCACAGTAGCGATATAAACGTTTTCAAACAAAATTGAAAGGTAACCAAAATAACAAATGATGAGGTGTGTTTTTGGGATACTCATCTTTTTTGTTTGTCTTGCTTGATTTGGCTGATGATTGACGAGGTGTCTTTTTTTAAGAATTGAATTTGAAAAAACAAATTTCGAGAAAAATGAGGCAAAGAGATACGAATTTTTTTTATAAAGGAGATTTCAATAGGGACGCTACAAAAGTTTCATAAAACAAAAACGGTTTTGGATATCAATAAAATCCTTTATTCCTGTGGAAGTACATTTGATGCCATTATGTATGGAACTCGATTTCTTTTGCATCGCCACCACGGGCCAATCATTCGATTATTTGGACCACTGTGTGACATGTGGCACCGTCCTGTTGAAACCAAATATCGCCCAAGTCCATATCATCCAATTCATTCCAAAAATAATCGGTAAGCATTGAGCGGTAGCGATTCCCATTCACAGTAACGTGTCGGTCTTGATCATTACGGAAGAAGTACGGCCCAATGACACCACCAGCATGTAAACCGCACCAAACAGTGATTTTTCGGGATGTAATGGTATCACGTGAAGCACATGTGTATTGCTGCCTGACCAATAACGCATATTTTGCTTATTGACGAAGCCATCCAGCCAGAAATGAGCCTCATCGCTGAAGATGATTTTTCGATGAAAATCCGGATCATTTTCAAGTTGTTGCTCAGCTCAATTCACGAACATACGACGCTTCTGGTGATTAAGCGGCTTCAGTTCTTGCGTCAATTTGATCTTGTAAGGATGTAGGCCAAGATCTTTTCGCAAAATTCGCCACAACGACGTCACAGAGATGCCCAACGCTTGAGAACGACGTGTGAGAGACTGATTTGGGTCTTCCGCAATTGATGCGCTATTGGCAGCAATATTCTCGACACTACGGGCACTTCTTTGTCTCACTGGCACGGTAACATTTTGTGGATTCAAATTTTACCACTAGACGTTCAATTGTTGATCTGGCAGGACGATTATGACGACCATAAATTGTACGTAGCGCTCTTAAAGTGTTGACCACTGATTCCGAATTTTCGGTATTAAATTTGAATAATTTCGACTCGTTGTTGGATCGTTTACCTTTCCGTGATGAAATGGCAAACTTTATTGAGGAGAAATGTTAAGAGAACGGGAAAAAATATGGCGTCGTTTGCTGTCCCTATCGGTCTACTTTTATAGCGTCCCTATTGAAAAACCCTTTACAAGAAAACTGACAAACTTACTCACCAATTTTACTTTTTCAGGAGAAAGTTTTGAAGTTGAAAATGACTACGTAAATTAAGCTTACAAATCTTTATAAATAATCAATGCGAACAGTAAGAACTGTAGCAAATTATAAAAACGATAATCTCTTGCAAGGAACTCTAAAGAATTATTATTGAAAGTGCTAGTAACGTAGGTTTCTGAACCATCGTTAAATATTATAAAAAAAATGCATATTGTGTATCCGTTACAAAATTCTTAAGGGATCAGCAAAAATACTCCAAAACAGAGCTATTTTCCGTGTGAGAGGTACGCATAAGGAATACCTGGAGAAGATGTTCAGTGGCTGGTCCAGAATTGACGTGGACATACAAATTTTAAATAGTGTACGGCTGCTATCTCAGTATGCGATAAAAATGTAAAGGTGCTTTTTCTGTGATCAAAGTGTACGGCTGCTATTCTAAGTCTTTAATTTAAGTGTACAACTGTTGTCGTAGTCTCATAGTCTAATCAAAATGTACGGCTGGTATTCTCAGTCTTTAATTGAAGTATACAGCTGTTTTCGTAGCCTATGATAAAAGTCTACGGCAGCTTTCTCAATCTGTGATCAAAATGTTTGCCTGTTATTCTCATTCTGTGATTGAAGTCTAAAGTTGTTTTCGTAGTCCATGATTAAAGTCTACAGCTGCTTTTTCAGTCTGTGATCAAAGCGTACGGCTGCTCTCTCAATCGATGATAAAACTGTACGGCTGCTTTTTATATCTGTGATCAAAGTATATGGCTGCTCTCTCAGTCTATGACTGAAGAGTACGACTGCATTTTAAGTCTATGATCAAAATGTACGGCTGCTATTCTCAGTCTGTGATTAAAGTGTACAGCTTTTTCGTAGTCTATGATTAAGATCTACGGCTTCTATTCTCAGTCGCACTCAGGTTATATCCATTTGTGATTAAATTTTATCATATTCTATTATTATTCGGTAACACTATTGTTACCGATGAGTAATAGTATTTAAAAATTGAGTGATAAATTTAAAAATTAATTTAAAATTTTCAGCGCCAAAGTTTGTTGCTTCTTTGAAAAGCATCCTGGAACCAGTGAATATAGTTCAACAGCCTCATGTAAAAAGTTTAAGGTTTCTCTAAGAAACACACTCTTACAAATCATTCAGATACCTAACATTAAAGTTAGCAGTGTATTTGAAAATTCAAAACTAAACCTGTGAATCACCATAGTTTCTTCGCAATTAACCTTAAACTAAATGTTCTTCACACTTCACAGCGAACCAGTGGCATGAAAGTAAATCTTGTACAAGATTTTGCACTTTCTTTTAGATTCACATAACGAATTTCTTTTAGTGTCTAGCTGCTAGTTTTGAGTAATGTTTGGCTCAGGCATCCATAGCAAACTATAAACCTCAGTTAGTTCAAGGCGTTGTCAAGAATTAGGCCTATTCCCGATTATTTTTGGCCTGATTTTGAAGATATGAACTTGGAAGACATGTGGTTTTAACAAGATGGTGTCGCACAACGCACTTTACAATCGAATTTATCAACAGTAAGTCGATTGGCTGCCTCATCTGAGCGATTTAACGCCTCTAGACTATTTTCTTTGCTCAAACGTTAAGTCATTAAGTCAAACTGACACGACGAGGATTGGAAGAGCTTGGATCCAACATTGAACACGAACCGTAGTCGAAATCCATTCATTAAAATTTAGATTGTGCTTCAAGCCGATAATAGAGCTTTTTAAATACCTCAAATGATTTGCATTTTATAAAAAAGAAAAACACAAAAAAAAGTAAAAAAACGAGTTGTCAAGTCCTTATTGAAAAGTCCTTTATTTGCTTACGCCCACCTTTGTTTGCTTAAAGCATACATGTTAAGACGCCAGCAGAATATGATGTTTTGTACAATAATGGCCCATATGTATTGGTAAGTTCAAATGACCTTATGATGTATGCATCAAAAATGATGATACATTATTTTCACTGAACTTAACGAGATGTGTAATGGCTGCGTTATATTTCATCGGCAGTTTGTGTCATCTTTTTTTTCTGTTTCATTCAAAATTGCAAATAAAAGAACTAAACCCCTTTTGGAATGAGATTATCGTTAATACTTCATAGAATTGCTTCCTCACAGACAATAGCCGAAGAAATATTAAGATGATTCATCAAGAAACATATCACTAAACCATGTTAAGATTCAATTAGTCTCTATGTTGCGTTTATCGTTATAAGAAAAGAACAAAGACAAAAAGAAAAACAAAACACCATTACAAATGGTTTTCATTATTTCTAACATAAAATCCCATTTCACATCGAAATCCTTTTTTATTATCATCCAGAGAATTGCTCTTTCCCAAGCTAGCTAATCCATAAAAATGTATGTATGTTTTCGTGTTTCTTATGTCTTCCAGGAGAAATTCATAAGGCAAATAGAACATGACACATTAAGTCCTAGCAATGATTCAACTCGAACTTAGTCTCCAATTATGTGTCTCCTTAATCGTATGAAATCCTCGAACATGACTCCACTCGAATGAGAAAAAAAAACAACACAAACGACATGAATGAAAGTGGGGTTTGGGCTGAACTATGCGTTTGCTCGCACGAATATCCAAAAAATATTTATGTGTGTGTCTATATGAACCCTATCCTTGCTGATATCTATTTATTGTATACAAGTATTGGTAAATGAATAATCTGCTGATTATTTCTTCTCAAATAAATCAACATTCTTGTCAAGGACGAGAGTTGGAAGTTCATTTTGTCCTTTCATTTATTTTGTTAGACATTTTTTCGTCCTCCCTCAATTCTCACTGATAACTGGCTCACACCTTCTATCAGCTACATTCTATGGTTCCATTCACCGTTTAATCCCTAAGAAGACCCATCACAACATCAAATGATTAATGAACACACTCTTTACCGTATCGGTCGTTCGCCGTTGTCCACTTTCTCCTATCACCAAACAGACATACGTGATGTTTTTTTTCGTAGACAATTATGTGCCAAACGAAATACATCCTCTTTTATTTTTTGCTTAGTTTTTGATGGGGAGTTTGTGTTTCCGAAGCTTACGAATGTATCAAGTTTTGTTATCCTTTGGTTACCATAGTTGATAGGTTCATTGAAATACCTGATATCACCTCATGTGAGGGGGTATAGTTCCAGTTACAGGTTGGTGAGGGATGAGGATGTTGTTGTTTACTCGAACAAAATTCTGAGGAATTCAAATTGATGTCGAGTAAATAAAATATTTAGTTGTGATGGAGACGGTTGTATTTTTGTCATGTGAATGAAATAATTTGACCGACTTTTGTGTCGAAGTTTGTTGGCAGTAATGATGACTGTTATTTTTGTAATTGAAAAAAGTCGTGGAGTTGGTTAAAACGCGATTAAGATACTTAGAAAAGGTAAGCAGTTTACTTCGAAAGTACCTGTGACCACAGGTACACTGTGGCGTATACTTGTTTTGTTTTGGTTATCCGGGAAATTGGATCACCTTCATTTTTAAAGACATTTAACCAAATTATTTTTGAATTTCAAATTAAAATTTTGTAAATTGAAAGTAGAACAGTGTCCCGAAAGCAATTCTCGGAAATAAAACTTTGACAAAAATGTAAATTAAACCTTTTCTTGTTTCCACGAACTTTCGAAATTTACATTTGAATATTTCAAACAATTGTAAAATCTCAACATCAAACGAAAAAAAGAGAAGAATTCCCACTCACCCGTAACTGAAATTCGATAAATTCTTTTCGAGTGATTCCAGTTAACAACAATGCCAACAATGTCCCTTTTTCCTTTTTGCTCAATTCATATCGCTTCGTGTGTGTGTGTGTTGTTGTTGTTTCTTTTGTTCCGTGTTGTGGTTGTTTCTTTCTTTTTTTTGCTGAATTATTTATTTTGCAACCTTAACCCATTGTCAACATTGTCAACAGCAAAAGGGTCAATTTCTCTCACAAGGCATTTAGGAATATTAACTCAATCCAAGGGGTACGTTAAAGTTTTTTTGTTCGATCCGTCCGTTTTGTGTTTCTTTCATTTTTTAAAAAAGGTAAATGGAATATTTCTTTTTAAGGAAACACTCATGGATGACCCATTTTTTTTGCTCAGATCCTTTTCCGTCAATTTTCTTGGAGGCATGAAATTGTTGATGAATTCTTTCCTCCTTTTTTTTTTAAATATTTTGTAAGGTTTTTGGATAGGTAGGTACTGTTTGCAGTTTTTTTTTCTTTAATATTGAACCACTTGGAAAAGGAAAAATTCAATTTAAAGGGGCGGAAATAATTCTTTTGTTCTATGATCTAATGGAAATTAAGTGGAAAAGGACACAATACCGGAGCAATTTCTTTTTGATTAATTTTGCAAAATAGAACAAAAAATTGATTAGGGCCAATTTGCTTGTATCAAAGGGTGAATATTGAATTCTGTATTGACAACTCTGTTAAGAGGGGACGAATTCTTAGCATTTTAATTATTAAAGCTTTTTGTTCTCAACTGTGACAACAACAATTTACCCATATCAAAAACTAAGGTCCTCAATTATTTACCATTCGTATTCAATTCGCTTCGATAAATTTCTAGTTTGCAGTATAATTATTATTAAAAACGTCTTTTATGGTTTTATGATTATTTCAACAGCTCATGTTTCAATAAGTATTTGAAAGAACTACATCGTTATAAAAGTGGTTTAACATAAAATATTAATGACTGGCCTTTTCAAACGATATTTATTTTCGTTTCAAAGGAAATTAAGCTGTCAATAGCTGACCTCAATTACTTATTTTGAGTGAAAAATTTCAAGCACTGTGCTCTAAATACATAATCGAATCGATTAATCAAACTCAACTACAGGTTTTTAGTTTTTTTTATAGTTCCACTTGTACAAATAAGTTTCATTAGATTTTGAATAATGGAGAGAATATTTTTTATTTTATTTTATTTTATTTTATTTATTTTATTACGCTTAGTGCAAGCACCTTAAAAACTAATAAATAAATAAAAAAGTCCTTATATATACTAATATATAAAGTAAGACTTTTGTTTGTTTGTCGGTTGTATGTTTGTAGTCGATAAACCAACAAACAAACAAAAGTCATACCTTATAAATGTAGTAGAAATCTTCTGCGATGCACTGAATGTGCAGTAGGATACTCTGAAAGAAAAAGAAATAATTATTAAAAGGAAAAAACATTGATTTTAATCTACTTACTCGAAAATTTTTTTTGGATTTTCTAAAAAAAAACTGACAGCCGACATCAATTTTTTGAAACGTCTTTCTATTTTCATTTAATTTCATTTCGTTTCCAATTCATTCTTCTAAATTATATTTAAGGCTGAACTCCTACTTAAGCTTTTGGACCAAAACAATGTTTACATGCGAACTCTTGGGCACGACTTTCTGTACAAAAGAAAATTTCAACATCGATGTTCAAAAAAAGCATGGATTTTATTTTCCAACCTCTGTGCATGAACATTTCGCATTATGAAAATTGGTTCTTAAAGTA